>CM048918.1:4518532-5101032 GCA_026686955.1 Epinephelus cyanopodus | reverse complement strand
TGTTACAGTAAAAGTGGGCAGGGTTGTTGTAACTCACTGCTCTGTCCAGCATTCGCTTCCTCATTACCGCTGACACAGAGGGAAGTCTAAACATCATTTATTGTCCACAGAATGAGACTGCACGCCAACATTTTCAGAACAAAATAGAAGAAACTGCAGTGAGAGTCTCTCTTCATGGGATATTTAAAAATAGTAGGTTTGTTCATGTTCAAGTCCTTCTCAGGCAAGCACAGGGGTTTAGTGTTGCTGTAGCCCACAGGAATAATGAAAAAGATGAATATCAAACAAAATGTTCTCATGATGAATCACCAAAAGCCAAGGCAAAGAGATGGGTTTTTAGCTGGGCTTTGAATATATTTATAAAGGGTGAGAATCTAACTGTTTGTGGCAGGCTGTTCCACAGGATTGGACCAACAACCATCTTTTATGGACAGAAATGATTTAAGTTTTTGAGTTGACAACTGAGTTGATCTGTTTATCAAATTTAAAGCCAGAGTCAAAGATGACACCAAGATTCTTTACATGAGATTTTAAATGTTAAGACAGAGGACCAAAAGCACTGGTAACAGAGGCAGAAATATCTGTAAGGCCAAAGATGAGGACCTCAGTTTTGTCATGGTTCAGCTGGAGAAAGCTTTGTGTCATCCAAGATTTTATGTCATACAGACTAATAGTGAATTAATGCTGCAAGGATCTGATGGTTTCAAAGGGAGGTACAACTGGGCATCATCTGCATCACAGTGATAAAATATCTTGTATTTCCTTAGTATAGAGTCTAATGGAAGCATGTACAGTGAAAATAAAATTGGACCTAAAATGGAGCCTTGGGGAACACCATAGGAGATGGGAGCAGAGGAGGAGTACACATGACTAATTTGGACAGAGGCTGAGCGGCTTTGGAGGTAGGAAGCAAACCACTGAAGAGCTAGCCCCTGAATGTCAACAACATGCTCCAAGCAGTCCAAGAGAATGGAGTGATCCACAGTATCAAATGCTGCTGAAAGATCCAAGAGAATCAGAGTGGCCTAACAGCCTGAATGTAAGGATAATAGTAGATCATTTCTTACTCTCAACAGGGCGGATTCTGTTCTACGATGTTTTCTAAACCGTGACTGAAATGTATCCAGATGCTGTAACTGTCAAGGTAGGAGATGAGAGAAAACAACTCTTTTCAGGACTTTTGATAAAAATGAGAGCTTTGATATTGGACGGTAGTTACAAGGAACAGATGGATCATGCTTTTCTTTTTTGATGAGAGGGTGAATGACGGCATATTTAAAGCATGTATGGACATAGCCGTTCACTAGAGAGCTATTGATTATTGAGAGAACACTCGGCCCAACAGAGTTCAACACTTTCATAAATAGGTGAGAGGGGATAATATCCAAAGAACATGAACTCGGATTCATAGGTGAAATGATGTGTGTCAAAGCGGAGAGAGAAATTGAGTTGAAATTTTTTAAAGGATGGCTCTGAAGGATCAACAGAAGGAGGTACAATCTTGAAACGAATATTGTCAATTTTGTTGATGAAAAATGTTAGAAAAATGTCACAGGTATCTGGTGTAGCATCATTAGACTTTGTGAATACTGGTTTAAGTATTGAGTTAATTGTGTCAAATAAAACTTAGGGTCTGTGGACATGTTTGGATATTATATCTGAAAAGTATTTGGATCTCTCTGCTTTGACACATTTCTGATAATTAAAGACACTGTCTCAGATGCTGGTAGGACTCTTGTAATTTATCCTTCTTCCATTTCCTCTCTGCTCTTCTGCATTCCTGCCTAAGTGAGTGAGTTGTGGAGTTGAACCAGGGCTGAGTTTTGTTTTTTCCTGTTACAACTTTACGAGGGGCAATTGAATTGAGAATATTGCTGCATATGCAATTACAATTATTCACTTTCTCGTCTGTGCCTAGGTCACCAGGGGAAGCTTCAGAGAGGAGAGCAGAGGAAAAGGCATCAGAGAACTGATGGATATGAGGGGAGTAATAGACCTAGAGTAGCTGTGTGGTTGACTATGTTTAGGAGCCTTGCAAGGAAGTGAGGTGGAGAACATAACAGGCCAATGATCAGACAAACCCGAATTGTTGGTCTGGGCAGACGGGACATGTTAAAGTAAGGTCCAGAGTATAACAATGTATGTGAGTGGGCTCCATGACTGACTGGGTAAGATTGAAAGAATCAGTTAAATTCAGAAAGTCCCAGGGGAGTGCATCAGATGGGCATCAGACATAAATGTTAAAGTCTCCTAGGATAAACACAAGTGCATCATCTCTAAATTTTGGGTTGAATTTAGGGGGCCTGTATATGAGTGCACAAAGAACCGGAGTTGATCTTTCAGTCTTACACATCATCAATTCAAAACTAGCGTACACATTAGATGACAGGAGTTTACAGTTAAAAACATATTTAAAACCACAGCAACACCCCCTCCCTGGCCAGTGGTGCGCAGTGAGGTGAGAAATTTGTAATTTGGTGGACACAATTCAGAGAAGGAATTGATTTCACCAGGAGCCTCATGTATAAAGGGTGCATACGCACAAAAATGTGGCATATGTCCTTTTCCACCACAAAGTTCAGATGTATCAAGAGTCAAATGACTGTGGAAATGTGTGGTTCTCACGCCAACTTCATTGCTGGCGTACGCACGTTTCTACAGCTGTTGATCCTTTGGCGACACTTAGAGGTGATGCTGGGAAACTGTTATTATAAAAAAAAAAAAAAAACAACAACAATTGAATGATGAAAACAATTAGTCCTCAGAGTGATGTGCACATCAGAGACACTTGAACAATTAACAATGATGAACAATTAACACACACACGTGTCTGCAATTACAGTGGATATAAAACCATGCACAAAGTGGTGCCGAAAATACCGTTAACAACAATGACTGCTTGAGCAGTATTTGCCTCATTGGTTCCCGAGGGAGCTGTGGCCGGCCTTGCAGCACGACACGGCGAGGTGCTGACCACACTGGGGTTCCTAGCAAGGGGCATTCCAGAGGGAGCTGACCAACCAAGTGGGACTGTGCCAGTCGACCCTGAGCCGAGCCATGCCAGCTGTGTGGGACGGAATTATCCGCAGCCAGGTATATCAAATTCCCATATGCAGCTGAACAGGCCAACATTAAAGCGCAATTTGCAGCAAGAGCCAGTTTTCCTAATGTAATCAAAGCTATCGACTGCACATTGCTATAGAAGCGGCATCGCAGGATGAATTTGTTCTTGTCAACAGGAAGTATTTCCATTCGATCGATGTACAGATCATACGTGATACGCAAATGCAGTTAACCAACATTGTGGCGAGGGGGCCTGGTTCAACGCACGATTCATAGCCTACATTCTGAGTAACAGCATGGTTGGGAACAGACTACTAGCTGGCATTGTGTGCGCGATGGGTGGCTTCTTGGTGAGTAAATAACTGATTCGTTTAATTGTCCTAAAATGAATCCCCCTGAGGCGCACTGAACATGTGCGCCCCCAAATATTATCCTGTCTTCACACCATCAGTACTAGTCAGTGATTAAAGTTAGTGACTTGCTGTTTTTTGCTCGTTAAACTACAGCTTCAGAGCTTCCTAACAAGCCCCTGACTGTCTCTGTGTGTAAACTACTCATGTCAATAAACCTGTGCGTAAAGTGTGACATTTCTTATTCAGCCTCACCTTTTCCCCGGCGCACTTCTGCATTCATTTACAACAATAGTGAGTAATTCATGTAAGTGGTGTATAAAATTAACAAGTGGAAACTGGAAATCCCGTTCACATAATTAATTGTCTACTTTCAGTTGACCCCAGGCGACTCTCTGTTCAAACCAACAGTATGTCTCTGCAGACCCGGAGACTGCAGATTCAGACCCGCAGTTCTAGACTCGCAGTTCTAGACCCCTTGTTTTTCGCGACAGTGTCCCCTACTGGACGTCTCACCCAAACACCACTGTTTGAAACAAGTTACACTTTTAATGCTTTATTACAATTTACAATTTTAAAATGTTATTCCACCCAAATAAAAATATCAATATTGATTTAATTGTTGATTTATGCCTGGGTTTTGTTCTGCATTATTATTGTTTGCTGGTAGTTTTGTATGGTTTGATCCAACTATTTTAGTTCTTTATTTCTTAATATTCATCAGACTGCTCTGACTGGCGTGCCAAAAACTTGCCCTGCATTAATCAAACCCGCTACAACATATAATAGGAAATGTCTGGTCTTGGATGTCCAATCCTCACTTTTGTTGTGGGAATTTGAAGCAAAGGCTGTGAAATACTGAAATGGTTTGAAATGTTTTATTGTGTGCAGTGGTTACATCACACATCAGGGAGATCTGCAGAGAAAAAAAAGAAATCAAACATATCACACAATTGAAAACAGAAACACTTAAAAAAGATAAATAAATACCTATCACAGTCTACACTGAAATACTGAAGAATCTGGAGCACAGCAAATACATTATTATATCGACATATTAACAACATTACCTACCATTTGAATAGAGCCCCTTCCTTCCTTGTTGTGCATTTCTGCAGTTGGGGCAAGGTTCCCCTTTATGGATTGTTATGTGCACCTTAAATAGATAGTGCCGATTAGTCAAAGTTAATATTTTTCAACCGTTTTACACACATAAACAAGGCCAAAACCTAATAATAGACAAAAATACATTTCTGATCTTCTGCGCTGGATGAGCTTAATTTCTGTCCACAAAACACATGATATATAATATTATGAATAATAAAGGAAAAACGTGTGTGTAGGTGTATTACTTGATATACATGAATACAAAATTAACTTTTAGCATAAAGTACACTGATTGCCAATATGTAAACAGTGTCATGCTTGTATGAAAAAATAAGCCTATACATGTTTTTCTCATATCATCCACTTCATTGCTTTAATCATTTATTCATGTTTAATTTAAAGCACATGCTAAAATTATTCGTCATCGCGCTTTGGTTTCATGAAACAAAATGTGCAGGTGAAACAGTTCATTGCTAACAAGCTAAACTATTATCTAGCCTACTACTTTAACCCATATTTGAGATGCCTTTCAGACTATCGTGGTAAAGACAGTCATATCATTTTAAACGTATCACAGTAAAACATCAATTTTGCTGTCTAATTCAAGTCAACAACATAGTTTGATGACATTAAACAAATAATGTGATTCACATTAAATACTCACTTGGATCGTTGTTGTCCATATTCAATAGTTGTAATAGTATGTTGGCTTCCAATGAAATGGAGGACGCTGTCGTGAAATACAAGGGGTCTAAAACTGCGGGTCCAGATCTGCAGGTCTGAATCTGCAGTCTCCGGGTCTGCAGGCACACCCCCCCCCCCCCCCCCCCCCCCCCCCCCCCCCCCCCCCCCCCCCCGCCTGTTTTGACCACACTTTGGCGGTGGGCAGCCGTCCTCTGCTTCACGTCCACCTTAATGTCAGACCACTTCTGTTTTAATTCTGCATGTGTACGCTTTTCTGACCCCACAGCATTGACAGCCTCACACACACTCTCCCACTCGCTCCTCTTGCGTTTAGTATTGATGCCGGAGGACAGCGCGCAAAAAAATACATTTTTGCGCGCCTCCACTGAGTAGCGTCTCCAGTTCCCATTCTGTGAAGTTTTTCTTTTTTCCCGTCTTACTCATTCTTTTGTTTTAGTTTTCTGATGGTGCAGAGAGGGGACTCTCAGGTGCAATTGAAATATAATTAGCTATTAAAATAGAGGCTTGGACAGGGAGGGGTCGGGTACTCCAACATGTGCACTCAATTCCACGTTGATTAGGATGTACAAATGTGCCTGTGATGAACAAACATGATGTGCTTGAGATGGGTCTCTGATAAACATTACCAGAAGGAAATTACCTTTTCATGATTATCTCTTTATCGAGAGATAACATAGCTCATTTTACCAAGATAACACAATAATTAACTTGTGATCTTGAGATAATGGCAATGAAAATAACAACTGTAAGCACAGTTGTTCTTGGCTTCCATATGATAGTGCTAATATTGTCAAGAAATATATTGGTTTTATCTATACATTTCTGTTAATAAATACCATGTATCTATCACTTACATTAAGTCATATCTGTATTATCATTATTATGTGTAATTATTATGTGTGTATACTAACAATATTAATGCTGATATTAATATCAACAATATTTTCTGTCTTTATTGAAAATATTATTGCAAATTAGCAAATCTCACAATAAATATAACATATGTACTATGTAAATTGTAAATGGTTTAATCTTTAAAGAGAATACATTTAAATGCAGTCACACAGTCACAACTATAATGCAACCTTTTTGTAGTTTTATGAATTGTTTGTTTTTTCTTCCCTAATTTGATAACAGCATTAAAACACTGATTCATACAGTTAAATATAAAATTATTACATCGGAGTAGAGAAGCTGGAACATATGTGCAGTCCTCAGTCTTTAAATGATGACAGATTGTGAGCAGTAAAGCCCTCTGATACAAATTGTGGTTTGTGGTACTGGGCTTTATAATACAAGTGAAATGAATTAAAGTGAATTCAATTCATTTAGAAAACTATGAAATTAATAAACTAAATAGACTATTGAAAATAGTATTTACAGGTTCAGTTGCTGTCCTCTATCTTTGGGCTGTGGATCTTGACAATAAGATTTGATTGTACTGTAATTCTGGTGTTTTGGTTCTGGTGACCTTACCTAAGCAGTGGGGTTCCTTGCCACTCCAGTAGGGGGTGCTAGCATTGCGGCAGGTCAGCATGCTGGGGCCTTGCAGCTGGTAGCCGGTCAGACAGGAGAAGAAAGCCTCCCCTCCGGAGTGGAGACTGCTCACCGATACATCACCATAGAGAGGTCGCTGGGGGAAGGCACAGCTCAAGACAAAGGCTGCAGACGCAGATAGGGGAAGAAATGAAAGAGACAGAGATAGAGAGATATAAAGGCAGAAAGAGAAAGAGACACAAAGAGGGAGAGAATTATGCTGAAAGGAAGAGCTGAGCTTTGGTCTGAGGACTGAGTTAGTTAGTTTGAGCTGGAGCTTCCTTCCATACGGTCCTGAATAAGTTCTAATAATAAATGTTATTGTTCAGGCTATAAATGGTTTTGGTTAGGGGTTGTGAAGAGGAAAAACAAATCTCAAAAAGAAAAAAACAGGCTTTAACAACTTATCAAATTAACACATTCACTCATCCAGATTTGGTGGCTGGGCATTGAGAGCACATGACTGGCATGACTTTAGGTAAAACACCACCTGTAACAGCTGAAGGGGGAAAAGCTCCATTCTGAAAAGTAAAGCTGCTGCCCTCAGTCAATGTTATGTCCCTGAATTTCAGGCAGTACAAATCAAAATGCTTATAAAGAGACTGAGATGGGTATAGAAAAATTATCAAATAATAGCCAAAGAAATGAAAAAAAAAAGTGTGGGAAGCTGAGGAATTCCTGGTTAAATAAAAAACATTACCCATACTATAATGGCTCACATGGTACAGTAAATTCAAATTCAGAGCACTAACCTCATCAATACAACAACAGAGTCATGTCATACTCACCACTGCTGCTCTGACTCACTCGGTTTAACAGGGTTCCCATACATATTCATTAGGGATGCACCAAAATGAAAATTTGGGGCCGAAACCGAAGCTGAATAATATTAAACACTTGGCCAAATACCGAGTACCGAATACCGAATATCATTGTTTTGTTTTTCATTAGTTTTTGCAGATGAACCCCCTCCAGATTAGTGTTGTCACAGTACCAAAATTGGGACCCACAGTAAGATACCAATGAAAATATCACAGTTCTGAGTAGTATCAGGATACCACAGCAAAAATGAAGCAGATGTGCCTTTTGTCATTTATAAAAAGATAAATCACTTTTCTATAACACATTAATGATATTTCAGTGGAAAAAATTATTTATTGACTTATTCATACTTCAAAAACAGCATCAATAAGTCGGCTGGCTCGGCTGTTCAGGTACTACTGGGCAGTCATGACGCCAAGAAGAAGATATTATTGGAGCCGACTTCTCAGTCACCACCGGTAAGCCGATGGCCGCCGTATTTCAGGAATACATTACTGTCCATGTCTGTGACCCCCATTCAACCCACAACCGGCGGGATTCGCATATCGTTTCTGCTGTTGGTTGAAATCTGTACTCAGACAGTGTGATGAATGATTTAAGCCTATTTTGCTCGCTCAAAACTATTTTTAGTCGTGAATGCGAGCGCGGTGACGGACGGATTGCCACACTGCTGACATTTTACTCCGCCCGTCACGGCACACTGTTTGATTGTGTTATCAATTATTTATTATTATTCGGCCTTGCTTTTAACTTATTCCACCGAATACCGACTGTGTGTTTTTTTTTGCAATATTAGGCCGAATATCTTCAGTTACAGAATATTCAGTGCATCCCTAATATTCATGGACAAAATGTAAAAAAAACCCAACAAAACATAATAAAATTTCCATGACATATATCATAAACAGAACTATATAGTGCTTAACTTCAAATGTTGTCAGTTGTGTGGGACGGAATCATTCGCATGTCAACCAGATATATCAAATTTCCATATGCAGCTGAACAGGTCAACATTAAAGCGCAATTTGCAGCGAGAGCCGGTTTTCCTAATGTAATCAGAGCTATCGACTGCACAAACATTGCTATAAAAACGGCATCACAGGATGACTTTGTTTATGTCAACAGGAACCATCATATTATTATAGGTGGTCCATGGACAGAGAGCAGTAGAGCTCCCAGGACTGGGGGGTAACATTTGTTTGAATATTAAAAAGAAAAAGTGCTCCATACTTTAAAACTACCATGCTCTATTCAGAGCCGTTAAAACCAAACCAAAGGGCCACTGGCTCTCTGAGTGACAATAAAATGCACTAGGCTGCCCATGTAAATTGTTCAATCTCAAAAATGTGGTGCACTTTAGATCTATTAGTGGGGCACACGGAAACTGAGATTCATGAGCCTACATGTTAAATCACACTGTCACAACATGATTTTTCTGCCCCAGGCCCAGCATTAAACATACTAGATGCTACCATCAACACATATTAGAGCTATGTTACGTACACAGCTACAGCAAAAAAATGTCAAACTATGTGGAGGGTTATCAATGGAACATTACTGTAAAAATGTGTTGTATCATTCACAATAAAATTCCATGGTTTTTCCAAAACATGCAATAATTTTAGTAATTCCCTGACTTTTCCAGTTGGGGAAAACAAGATTTTGGAATTCCAAGAATTTTTCAGGTTTTCCATGACCATGGGAATCCTGGTTTAACACAAATGGTCTCCTTTCAAATGGTCTCCTTTGCTATTTTTTGTCAGGTGCTCAGCAACTGTAAATTCAACAAACTGCAAGTTTTACATTAAAGGAAGACTACAAAATGACCATTTGTACCGTGTTACTCTGAATCCTTGCCTACACCGAAAACAGCAAACATACTGATTGACTGATTATTAGGGACCATGTTAACAACAGCAAAACTATATCAAAACATCAGGTTACAAACTCTCACACAACTTGTGGACTGTATTCCAGGTTTAATTTATCCAGTCATTCAGTGGGCCTAATGCCCAAACACAATTTTGTGAATCCTAGAATAGCAAAAGAATGGCCCACTTTACTTTGTCTTGCTCTGTCTGGGATTCGCTTACCCTGACATTCTTACCTCAACCCTAACCAATCCCACTCCTCTTGCCTTAACCTAACCATTCAAACCTACAAAAGAAAAGGGTACTAGCCAAGGAGAGTAGGGCAGGTTATTCTTCTTTCACTGTCCTAGGATTTGCAAATTTGCCTCTCAAAGATATGCATTTTTTCTCAGACCTTATTATTTAAAACTGAACCCAAAGTGAAACTTTTCAGGGCTCTCTTCAAAGTCAGATTCCACCATTCCAATTTTTTTTCCACACAAAAAAGGAAGAAAAAGAAGTCAGCAGGAGGACAATTTATGACTGATGAGTTAATTTCTTCATTCTGATGACTGACTACACGTCATCACTGTCCAAAGCCAAGCATAAAAAGCACCACCAACACTTGTAAAATACACATACGAGCCTACACTTTGCATTAATTTAGCAGAGCTGACAGAGAGGTGACTGGAAATGTCTGCACCTAAGTAATTTGATGATGTCTGTATTAACCGGTAATTTCCCCACAGTATGAAACATCAGCACAGGAAGTCTCATTTTATGGATAGTAGTTTAACAGTGATTGAGGACAAAAAAAACATTGATCTGGAAAAAAACAATGAGCGAATGAACAGTATTTTTCTTAAACCTCTTGAAATTAGGCTTTTCATACTGTATTTACAGCATCTTATTGTTGTAAATGTGACCCCATAGTTCCTAACTTTCCAGTCACTGTCAAATGTATTTTTAATTAAGCTGTCTGCCTAAACAGAGGTTCACAAAAATACACAGCAACACCAGTGACATTGAGTGTATCAGTATCCCTTTGTGGCTACCACCTTTTGACTGCTAAGGTAGCATTTACACCCATACACTATACAAAGCCCTGTCACATTACAGCCAATACGTGGGAATTTGTGCAGACTGACTCTCAGGTGACCAGTTAACTAACTGGCTTTTTTATTGCCTCTGATCTGTCTTCCTTCAGCCGCCTGGCATTGGGCCAAACATATTAATAATATATTTCTGCTAAAGACTCTGATCCATCTCACTGTAATTGTCCTAGTTTTATTGTTAGCCCTCGGATGGCTTGGCAGTAGTGCTGCTATTGATTCTGTCTGTTGGGGACAGCGCTGTGCCTCAGGCGAGGAAATATGTACGGAGATTAAATAGGCCAATAAATGACAACCTACGACCTCGGCCGCTTCCAACACTCTGTTAGGGTTGAGGGATGTTCGCCAGCTCTGTAGTGTCTCACAGAAATAGAGATAAGAAGAGCAGTTTTGGTCTTTATAGTATTTCTCATTAAAGCAACATCCCTGACTAGTGCTGCCATGGCAGCAGCTGCTGGAGCCGTGTCCTATCACTCCCCAAGCTAGTCATTACCATGGTCAGCTGCTATTAATATCCAGGCCAACCAAAAACTAGGAAACTCATAGGCTCACTGGAGACTAGCAAAGAGATAAAAGAGCCATCATGGTAACATTGTGGCATCATAACACTGGTGCTAACAGGGAGCTTTCACAGAGACAAATTGCCTTGGAGCGGTTAAATGCCTGCTATATGCTACATCAGTTTGTCTTGTCTGAGTAGGACTTATGGCCATTTATCATGTTTTGGTTTCAATGAAAAGTTATTGATAATCACTGCTCTTATTTTTTCTCTTTAATAAAAGAGGGTACAAGCCGACCTACAGTATTCTAAGTCCATTGATCACATGAGCCGCTTTTCCACCACAGGAACTTTTATCATTTGCCTGGGATTTTGAAAAACCTTGTTAGTACAGTTGTTACTGTGAGTGACATTAACCTTTAGCGAGTAAGAAGCCAATACTTTATCAATACATGTTTTCAGCATGCATGTACATGTAAACATGGGGCGTCAGAAGCATAGTGGATAGTGCCAACGCCCCACGTACAGAGGCGATGCCTCGCTACAGCCCCCCTGCTCTCTCTCTCACCCCGCTTCACTCTGTCCTGTACATTAAAGGCAAAAGCCCAAAAAAATAATCTTTTAAAACATGTAGACACGTAGACAGCGATATTCAGTATGCTCCGTCCACAGTCTCTCATCCACCGTCACTAATGTTATGTCTTACACAAGAACAGCACACTAGTTTGGCTGTTAGCGAACTGTTACTAATAAGCTGAAATAACAGCTGTCTGTATGTAGACGAACTTAGCTTGACACTTATCTTAAAATACTTTTAAACTTAGCTGCTGGCTGAGGCAAACAGCCTCTACTCTCTCTACCAGCACTAATGTTACCATGTTACCAGCCAATAAGCTGGCGGAGCTAAATATAGGGCACGCGCCGAATCATCTATCATCAGCTGATCTGAATACATTTTCCGGAACTTTGAGGTGTGGTGGAAACGCAAACCACACAGATTTACCAGGAATTCTTTTACCCAGGTAAATTCCTAGAATTAAAACTTTCCTGGAAATGTTGGTGGAAAAGGGGCTATGGATGATTAGTTACTTAAAAAGAGAGATGAGGAGCAAAATATAAAGCTGAAAAACCATACAGCAAAGGGAATGTAACAATAACCAGGACTATTTCTGATTGTCAGACCCCTGCCATAATCGCATGATTGTTTTAAACTGGGTTCCAATGACCATAGTGACTGAAAAGACCAGAGTCTAATCTGGCAGAAGATATATTACTGGGTCATGTCATATATCATATGTGTGAAAGTTGGAAATTGCGTGAGCATCCCAGGGGTTACACATTCCCATTTCCAAAACAAACAAACATACAATAAATTAATACATGGAGCTTTCCTGGGTGTTAATATGAGCCAGGGTACAGACACCAGCTGTGGCTTTGAGGGGCTTCAACAGCAAACATTCTAGATTGCAAATAGTAAAAGTCATTACATCTGACTGTCTGTCATAGTAATACAAATCAGGCTTAGTGATCGTTAGTTGCATAACCAGAAAGGTTAACCAGGTGGGATTGGAATGTTTTTATCTGGTTAGCTCAGCCAAGCAGAGTGCAGAAAAAACTAAAACACAGGTTAATTACTGTCAGCAAACAGAAGAAGTCACAGCACTTAGAAAAGAGGGAGACAGCATGCTCTCACGCTGCACCCCTTGCATGCTCTGGTTTGATGTTTTAAGACCAAAATGATACATAAAAGGAAGATCTCAGTGTCTTAGTAAAAGTTTATTCAACTGTAAAAGAACAAAATACAGTGTGTGTTTAAATCAGCATGTGGACTGGAGGAAACGTATGTGCAGAACTGATAATAAGATAAGATAGAACTTTATACATCCTAAGGACAAACATTCAAAATGTTTCATTTTACTGATCAGAAGAGCAACTGTCAGTGTGTGGTTCCTGAAACTACTACGTCTTTACCACCCTCCTGGAATAGATGGATAGATAACATCGCCAAAGACTTGTTACAATTCTCATACTTATGTGCACATGTAAATAAATGACATTTTCTCTCAGAATCAGTCTCTCCTGAATGAAATAAGATTTACAGGGCTGACAATATTCTACCTGTATGTTTTCATTAACAAATCCTATGAGAAGTCCAAAACCGACGATGTGTCAATCTTCCTGTCTGTGACTGAGCCTAAAATCCACTGGTTTCTACTAAAGATGTGAATCTCTAAAATACCTAAAAAATATAGTCCAAGGGCCAGAATTTTTCTCAGCAGAAACTGTGGGGGACAGACATTCCAAAAAATTACCTAAATAGGCCTTGTTTAATAATTGTATTAATAGCCTCTTTGTTTAATACAATAAAACTATTTTAATGATACATTAAAAATAAAAGAAATGTTAAATAAGAGCATGTGAGAAAATAAAAGGAAATGTTTTGAGAATGTGGGCAAAAAAAATAAAATAAATGTTAGATGACAGCTACAATTGTGTCCACATCCTTGCATGAAGATATGCCAAAAGCTGCATTCCATTTATAAAAGACTGGATTGGTTTCTGCTTCACCTCTCCAATCTGCCCTACACTACCACCCAAACCTGTCTCAACTCACAATCTGCCAACTTTATGCATGATGGTGGCACAGCTGTCCGGACCGAGGACTGTGACATGGACTGAGACATGAACAAAGATGGATTGAGCGCAGCAGCACATGTGCATGTGAGAGAGAGAGAGGGAAAGAGAGAATGACAGATAGAGGGGAAAAGGGAAGGTGGAAGGTGAATAATTGCACGCAATATTTTTTTAAATTACTTATAATTAATTACCTCTGACGTTTCCCAGTATTTTGAATGGGCTTTGGGTCTATAATAAACCAATAATAAGACAACAGATGGATTTATAAAATCCTAAGTATCTGTGAATGAAACACACATATTTGGGGGTGGTAAATGATTCCCAAGAGATTCTTTCCATCTCAATTGTTTTTGGGGTTGCCTTAATATGAGAAGAAAAAAATGTGGGGTATTATAAACACTGAAACCATGTTTTCCTCCTCAGATTCTATGAATATATCAATATCATGCAGGCTGGATGGGAAGCTTTGGCGGGCTGTATGTGGCCCATGGGCCACCAGTCGATGATCTTTGGTGTAAGAGAACTACAGTAGCCAATGCAAAAATGTAAAGGGTCCTATCTAGAGCACAAAAATTCTTAGCTTTAGGACTAATGAAAACATACCTACGAATATTGATTCCATTTCTGCCAATATAGCCCACCAAAATCCTACGCACTGGACCTTAAAAAAAGGCTCAGTAATTTCCTAAAACAGCTGACCACTGAAATATATATGAAATGTTACAGGAGGAACTGGTGCATTTGTTGTCTCCCACCTCCGCTCAATCCCTCCAGGATATTGCAACATTGCGATCTCAACAGTTAACACAAATCCAGCCAATCCCCATGAATTCTACATACTTTTGATCCATTCTTTTATGATTAAATGTCATCAGTAAAATAATAATAATAATAATCTTTTTTTATTTTGACTTGATGGATTTTTACATTTGAAATTTCAGTGTTGCTAGGATTGTAAAACCTCAGCAGAGTACTTCAGTAGACTGTATTACTGTTTCCTCTGCTGCTGAACCAACACATGAGCCCCAGACTGGCCATAAGCCAGCTCTCTACAACTGCTGTGAGAAAATGTTGGCCTCCACTGTATCTAATCAGGCCTCGTGGCCACAGCGTAGATCACAGGGGAAGAGCAATCATTTGAGATGTTTAATAGTCCCCTGTAGCTAGTGGATGTAAATTGAATTTATTTATTTTGCGGTCACATTGTGATACTTTGATGTGGAATGGCTCCACTCGGATCAAACTTCATCTCTAATCTCGTTTGCTCCCTCAGAGCATTTATTTCTGCTGACCATTGGCCTTGCATTACTGTGAGGAGCTGACAAGCTCTGCAGAGATTAATGCCTCTTGCAGCTCTGTTTCCGAGCTTCACTCCGGAGCAGCTGGACTCTCTGTCACAGAGTTTATGGGAAAAAGACACCACATTTTTTCTGTGTATCCTGCTTCATTTATGGTACATACACTATTATTGTCTGAAAAGGTCACTTACTCACAGAGACAAATACCAGCTTACTATAAACAGTCTCCACACATTCTTGAAATTTACAGCAATCTGATTTGGGGTTTGCACAACCTTTAGCTTTAAACATCATTATCAAAACCATATATACTCAGTCTTTGTCAAGTTCAATACTTGAGTCGTAAGCAAGATATCTCAACACCTGCTGACCAGATTGCACCAGAGGATGAAGCTTTATGATTTTGATAGGATAGTCTTTCCTTTTGCACCGCTTGCAATCATAGACAGTATAAAATAATAGATACAGCCACCTTGACATTATCCATTGGTTTGTGAATTCCCATTTTGAAGCCTCGAGTCTACTTGGATCGCCATATTCGATTTTTGGAGCCAGAAGAGACCATATTTGGATGAGAGGGTGGAGCAATAAGAAGTGCAGGGTGGATCTGACTCACAGACTGTGGTGACATCTTGCAGAAAGTCTGTCACTCAAAGGAGCTCTGCCCTTAATTATGTGTAACTTTCAGCCTCAATAAAATGTAAACAAGCTAATTATATACAAAATCACTCTCTGTACAGTTGTAATGAATATTGAAATTAGCTTCAGACGTCAGACACCTGCTTTTTGTACCAGGCTGCAGAGCTGGCCCTCCCCATAAGCGAATTAAGCGGCTGCTTAGGGCCCCGTGGCCACTAAGGGGCGCCCAAATGGATGCAGAGTAAACAAACAAAACCGAATTGACTGACTGTCACACCTTTGTGCAGACCTGGCAACGCCGTTATTTACAATGAACTACAGCCTACTTGTTCATAGGTCTGCATGTGAGGATCTTGATGTTTGTTTGATTAAAAAAACTGGCAACGATGACTAATGCTGGGCTTACACCAAACGATTTTCACAGTCCCAGACTAAAAAGTGACAGTCTTGAGGAGTCTAACTGGAGTCTCGGCGCGCTCCCGTCATCTCGATCGTTAAGTTTAAGGTGGTAATCAGCAGTCAGCGACCGCGTTTCATACCAGTCTTTCCCTAGTCTTGGGCTTGCGATCATATCAAACGTGTTTAATATTATCGCCAGTCGCAGTGACGGAACACAATCAACAACCAATAGACTAGTCTGGGACTAAAAACTCTAAACACTAGTCTTTAGATGTGAGCTGATAGTCTTTTAGAGTCTTTTCTAAATCTTGTCAAAGTCTTCTGGTGTGTGGGTAGCATTAGTCAACATCAATGGTCAACATACATAACGGGACCTGGAGCAAGGCAGGGACCCTACGGACCAGGCAGGTGCTGTTCACTGAATGGAGCATGCAAAGTACTGTCCACGAAGATGTCAAAGCAGGCATATCCTTCAGGAGCAGAGAAGAGGAAGAAAAACAAAGGTAAAATCAAGTAAAGCAACGTTTGTCACTGAGCAGAATCGGTGATTAGGTTAGTATGCGTAATATGTGTTTTTGTAGTGTCTGTTTGAAATTTACAGACCAGTTTGTTGTTTTGTTGTTTGACTAATGCACTCACACATTGTAGGGTTTCAGATGATTATGGTAAAGCCATCATTCAGCAAGGTTGTTACATCATTCACTTTCAATATAGTTCAGTTAAAAGCAGCGTTGATTGAGATGCACAACATATCTGTGGTTCATATTTCTTGATAGTGTCTAATAATAAAGGGTCAAACACTACCTGCTCTATATTGTGAAGGTCAGAATATGATCAGTATGAAAGGATTAAAATATCAGTCTAAACTAAAGCTGTATTGGTAAATAATATTAGTTACCCCTACATACATTACACTTTTTTTCTTTATTTTCTGTTTACAGTATGAATAAATAAAGTAATTAATATTTTGTTTTTTCCCGGAGAGCAATATTCAAATATTTTGGTAGAGGATGAAAGCACTGCTATGTGAAAATAATTTACAATTACAGTTCACTGTGTTGTCTTCTTGTTCATGGATGTTACCTGGTATAATTGGTCATTTTTTTATCTACTCTGCATGTTATGCATGTTCTATTTGTATTCTCACACAGCAGCTGGAGATGACAATACTCCAACTCCTGGTTCATCCACAGAGGATACCTCAACAGATGTTCCTGGTACATAATATTTCCAACAGGAAATGAATGCCTTTGTTTACAACAATTTGAACTCATTTATGATTTTTAGATATAACAATTAAGATACTGATACAAAGTAATAGAGAACAAAATTAAAAAATAAAGTTAATTTTAAATGTTAGTTGTTTTTTACATTACAGTACATTAGTGCTATTTATTTGTTAGTGGTTAGAATAGTTTAGAGTTTGAAATTTTGTTTTTATTAATGCTGTTTTTATTTTCTATTTTTGTCTTGAGAATAAATATAAAATTGTATTTAAATCTTTTGTAGCATTTCTTTTTCTTCCGTTAGATGGGCATTAGATATTTTATGTTATACTTTAGGTTTGGAACCATCTAGTGGTCAAGCAGAGTTAATGCTAGGGCTGGGCGATATGGCCTAAAAAAAAAATATCTCAGATTTTTTCACAAAAAATCCGATTCACGATTTAAATCGATTTTTTCCCCCTCCTAGTTAAAAAAAAAATAAAAAAATTGCGGCCTGGTAGCACATACCTGGGGTCCAAAACTTTCAGCATGTGAGTAAACCCCAGCTTTGCCACAGTAGCCTATATATGGGCACCACATCTCTTGCAATATACATGGCGACTGCATCTGTGATTGCTTTCCACCGGACCTCTTTCTTATCATATGGCAGTGTTTCCCCTACCATCATACTGGATCACAACAGAAGTCATTTAAGGTTACCTTTCCTATAGAACAGGTCCATACCTTCTCCATTTATCAAACTAAATAGCCTTATGTTACAGGCTGAGCCTGATGTGTGTGGCTTGTGTGTGTGTGTGTGTGTGTGTGTGTGTGTGTGTGTGTGTGTGTGTGTGTGTGTGTGTGTGTGTGTGTGTGTGTGTGGAGCTGTGTATGTGTGTAGTTGATGTAGGAGGTATGAGACGTTAATGGCCAGGTGTGGTGTGTGACTTAAGACAGATGTGCCCCAGGAAGAAAGTGAGGCATGTGCTGTTGTTTACATCGAGCAGCCACAGAGAAGAAGCCTACGCAGTTCTGAACTCGTTCCCTTTCTTGAGAACGAGTTCTTCCCCTCTCACTGCCATGTTGCTAAGCGCGCGGGGGGAGGGGGAGTCCACTCTGAACTACGGGAGCCCAGCGTGGAGCGGCGGTGACGGATTTTAAATAGAAACTCAATTTTCACTAAAACAAATCGGCCTGAACCACAAATTCGAATTAATCGATAAAATCGATTTATTGCCCAGCCCTAGTTAATGCCCTTTTAAAATTTTCAACACTCAGCATTCAGACAGATAGTAACGGTAAAAAAGCCAAGTGCATTTAGTTAACTTTGTGTTTTTGTGAGTGTGCTCAGTTAGCAGTAAACTATAGCCCATCATGTTGATAGAGGTAAACATTTTGTAATTGCATTGGGTATCTGGTTTTGTGTATCCTTAACTGTCTATTTATAGCAAAGTAGGGCCCTGAAACATATCCTGCTGGGCCCCCAGATGTCCAGAGCCAGCCCTGCCAGGCTGTAAACATGTTTATTTCTTCTGTAAAGTTGGGGTTTTAAAATAGGGGTCTATGAGGGTTGACTGGCTTCTGGACCAAGTCTCAAGTGGCCTTTAGAGAAACCGTTTTTGGTAGTTAAGTGTTAGTTTCACTTTTTGGCTTCAGCTTGCTTGTGATCCCAATTTCCCTGCTGTACATGACAATATCAAAGTCTTCAAGTTAGACTGCCTGATTCTACATTTTACATGTTTAAACATAAACTGACCGTTTCCCAACGTTGGGTTACAAATATTTTTTAGAAGCAGTAAGCAGTATCTCTGTATCGACCCTTCACATCTGATGTCAGATCAAAGGGGATTGGCACCGTTTGGCACGCATAATGGAAACCCAACCTGATTTGATTAACACAGCTGCAAACTCTTAGTTCACATCCCTCTCAGCCAACCACAAACAGCCACAGCATCAGATAGGGAGTATATATTCAGCATCTGTTGTCTTAGAAAAGTAAAAAGAAAAGAAACAGAGTGAGACTGTGAGAGAGAAAGAGAGCGTGCGCACGCACAAGAGAAATGCTGTCAACAAATTGTAAATTATTCAATTTATTTTTAACCCGAGAGGTTAGAGAGCCCAGTTCCCTCTCCAGCACCCTGAAACACTTTGTTGCGATTATGTCAAAATAAAGTTTATCAAACGTTTTCACATCTTTGATTTTGTGATTTACATCCCAAAATGATCACAATTCAATTGGGAAAGACAAGTTCATTTTACAGGCTATGCATCATCAGCCCGTGGAGGTCTGCTCGCAGTTTCGTATATTTGGACAGTGCGAGCAGACCTCCCGGATTATGATGATCATGATTACTGCAATTAGATCATTCTGATTAATGACTGGCCATTAAGACTTGTTTCTGATAAATATTTTAATGAGCACAATAATAACCTTAAACATTGTAATCATATTTTTTTTGTTATCTTTTGCATATGTGTGGCTGCTCTGTGTGTGTCTGAGCAGAGTGCACGCACGTTGTGCACCCGCCTAGAGACGATTATTATTAACTTGTATAATAGCGAAATACTGCGCTGTTGACTTTAGACCAGGTTTTTGTTGGTCACTGGCGCATTTGCTTTTTATGTCATCTTTCTAGCAATGCGCCATGACTGCGCCTGACCACTCCTCATTTTTAGACCAGCACACCCAGAGAAGTGCAAGTTCATTTGCTAGTTAGACGACGAGGGCACCCTCTGCCGTCCGCTTTAGACCATCTAAATAGGGCCCTATAACCTCATGGAGATGATATGGTAAACATGTTGCAGTTGTATATTGTCTGACTCACCAGAAGCTGCTTGTGGCTATAAACCTGCCACTGGGCCACTGATTGTGGCCAGCATTCTCCCTCCCTTGCGCTATCTTTGTGTAACCATTTCCAATTCCCCTTCCCTACTAGAAACACCAACAACAGTCTCTGAACTAACAACTCACATGCTGAAAACTTGCAAATGGCAAGCTTTGATGAAGATCTGGATCGTGCAATAAGGCATGCCTGCTTTGTTCTTTCGGTGAATAGATTGAAAATATCTACAGTTAATAAAACAACTTGTGAAAATACCTCAGAAAACCCCAGACTCCGTCCCACAGGACTCTCATGCCCAACATTTGAGTTTGTGAGACAGTCAGTCAGAGCTGATTTGCCACATCTCTTAACGCTGGCAGCAGTATGTGCCAGAGATATTGACTTTACTAATGTACCAATCCGTTCCACTTCACATGAGCTTCTGCGATATTATTTTTGTAATGCTCTGTTCGGACCACATACATCCAGCAAATTGTCTATGGTTTGAACAGGTCCAGTGAGCTCCTCCACAGCTAAATTATAGTCAGGCTTTTTCTATAGGACTCTAGTTATCAAATTATGTTTGTCCTTTTCATCGCTAAAAGTTGAATCACACAGTGACATACGACTGCTAATGTTTTTTGTGGAGTTTTCTTTGGCTGAGCCATTTTAATGACAGTTCTCACCTCCCCATGTGCAAATGTTCCACCACAACACCCCTGACACTATTTTGCAAAAACACTGTCACTTCATCCTGGGCTTAGTGCCGTCCAAGAGATTTGTGCTTGGTTTAAGGAAACAACAAGCCAGGGATTTTATTTTTTCCCACATAGCAAGAAAGATCATCGGTGATTCCAGAACTTATTCTAGCACTGACACAGTGCTGTGGAGATAGGTCTGGCTACATGAGACTAAGTTGCCTACAACAACATTAGCATTCATTTGGAGAATGTTTGTGCAGACTGTGTTTGTCAGCTGTTTGGTGTCAGGCAGGTAGTTTACAGTTAGTGCAGGCAATAGCTGCCTGCTGTAACTGAAAAGTGAATGAACCAAAACTGCAAAGTTGCAGTATAAGAATGACCTTCTTATTTGCATCAAATCAAAGCAGCAGCCCAGGCTTGATTTGACAATGAGATGATTCTTGACTACATCCTTTGACTTTAGGCTGTAGTGTGACATGAAGCAAAACTCAGGACGCTTCAGAACTCTTCAGTGCGATGGTAATAATTGTAGAAAAAAAGTTCTTCAGTACCTCCTATTATAATCCCTGTCTAACTAATATCCTGGAAACCTTCAGCCATATATTTAGAGCACACATGTATATTGTTCAAACTTGTGGTTTCTAATGGTTTTAGCAACTGCATGTACATAAAATAAAATGTGATATTTGCTCTGCCTAATACTTTTGGAAGAAGAGGTCTTAACCTATATGACCTTGTGATTTTTGTGAAAATATTAAAAAGGTATTGAAAAAAGCATCCAGACCACCAAAATTACAGTGCAGCTAATGAGATTCCTTTATGTGAATTAGCAGCTCTTTGCAGTGGAGTATGGCATGTTTTTCTCCAGTCACAATCTATTTAAGACATCCAGCACTACTGTGGAATAATTTCTCCACTCTGACTTCAGATATTTGAATAATCATATCAACAACAGAGCAACTACATGTATTCAAGGAGGAGCTGCAATCATGTAGGAGGTGGTTTAAAAGAAAAACACATTCTTCTCATATGCTATTTTAACTGAATTCCAGACATTTTCTGCACTGTCCTAATTTTGCTGTGATCCACTGGGAGAGCAGTTGGAGTCTTGACAGAGACAACGGCAGAGAAAAACAAAGAGAAAGATGGAGAAGACCTACAGTTGCTGCTCCGAGGAGAATCCACCGGGGCTCCACCCCTCATCTCTCCATCCTCAAGAGGCCATCAACAATGATAAATAGCCAGCAGGAAAGAGAGGATGAAGGCACAGAAACACCCAGAGATCATACATAAAGTAGAGGACCACAGATGATGTAGGATGGGCTGAATAGAAAAGAACAAGGGAGGAAACAAATTGCTGGCAGACTGTGGTCTAATCTATGTTGCAGTGAAAATGCAGCTCTCTTCTTTATTCCCCCACTCCCTGAGAGTCAATGAGCCATAGACATATAGTAGAACCCCCCACACCCATCCTCCACCCCTGCAATCCATTTTATTTTTGCTTTATTGCAGCAGCCTCTCAGCTCAGCGGCGGCCTGTGGCAGCAGTACATGAATATGTTGTTATAGCAAGATCACCCTGCCGTTTCTCTTTCAATTAGCCTAACATGGTATGGAGCACTAGACCTCCAACCCAGAGGTAAATCACCCAGTGGCAGCTAGAGCTCTCGTCCTGTGATGGCAGGCTGCTCTACGGGCCAATGAAAGGACACATGGGGTTTGTAATGAGGGGGACCATGGAGGAAGTCATGGGGTGTACCATCAGCAGCTAATGCTAATGTTTTTACTGCAGCCAGCCGATGGGAATTCTACAATTACGCACTCTCCAGTCCTCCAATGGACTCTGTTTTGTGTCAACATTCAGTGTATCTCTTTTTTTGCTCTGTGAGCAAAAGAATGACAATGTCAGTAAATCTCTACATCCACAGCAAGAAATTTTAATAACTACCAACAACCGGCAATCAGATTGCCATGGCAGCCAGTATGGATGTAGGAACCATACCAGATTTGTCAAAGAAGCTGGTATTCAAATCACAGAGGGTCACAGGATTCTATTTTGACTCTCTCAAAGAGAAAATCCTGACATAGTCACAGATAGAAGACATGTACTGTGTCAACATACCCTCACTTAACAATTCCATGACATATAATGAATTAGTACCCTGCAAGTGGAGTTGTCACATTACGTACTGAATGTAGGGTTATCTACTTAATGTAACGTTACATAGGTTAGGTAAAAAGGCAGGATCATGACTGGGCATTGTCATGTTATGCAATTAACATTAAATTATGTAGGTTAGGTCTAGGAAATTAAAGTTACATAGGTTAGGTTTCGGCAACATATTCTCACTTCGACCTCATCACATATCCATATTTGCTTATGCACTTTCCATGTCGAAATATGTAAGTTACCCTGGGTGTGTTGGCTGTTGACGTTCTGGGATGGCGTATCAACTTCAGCCTGTTACATGCATTGTCTGATTTCAAAATATACTTCCATTTTCACAGGTAATGTAGAGTTACACATAGTCTCTTTCAAAATAAACACAATATGTCAGTACAACACTACCAATTGACGTTTTGTTCCTTCAACAACAAATGCACATGGTTACATTTTGCCAACACACACACGTGGCTAAGTTTAGGCAACAACAGCATGTGGTTGAGTTTAGGAAAAAGAAGAGGCTTTGGCTTTACAATAATACAGGAAGCGAACACTGGTCTCCCGAGTGAAAGCTGGTGATTGTTGGACCCATCCAGCACCCCTCACGCCAGCTCAACTCAGAATTTTTCCGCCTTAACTTGCGTTGCTGTCTTGCTGCTTATCCCCCCTGATGCCACTGGGAGCCGTTAAACAATCATGGCAACCAGCTGTGTATATATGTGTGTGTATACACAGCTGGTATATATATATATATATCTCCGCTGTGAGGGTCTAAAGGACAGAGGGATGTTGTATGCTGTAAAGCCCTGTGAGGCAAATTGTATTTGTGTTATTGGGCTTTATAAATAAAATTGATTGATTGATTGAATTGATATACATATATATATATATATATATATATATATATATATATATATATATATATATATATATATATATATGACATGACACTGTCATGAACTTGTCATAAACATTATGTACATGTCATAAACATTTATGAGTGCTGTCATTAAGTGTCATTTGGTTTTTGTAATGACAAGTTGACATTGTTTGGGTTGTCTTGATTATGACAACTTGACATTAATTGAAGTGACATTATCAGAGGGTGTCTTTGTCATGACAAGTTGACATTAAATTTGTTTGGGATGTCCTTATTATGACAACTTGACATTAACAAAAAATGCACCTCTTTTTGTGTTAATGACAAGGTGACATATGATTAGATCTCCAAGGTTACAGACTGATTCTAACACATGGTCAGATAGATGTCTGGCAGGATACGACACAAAAATGGCTGTCATGACCAGTGTTGCGGGTAATGCGTTACAAAGTAAAGTAACAAAGTAATGTGTTACTGTAATCAGATTACATTTGTCTGTAAGGCAGTAATGTAACATATTACTATTGATAACTTGCAGGATACGACACAAAACTGGCTGTCATGACCAGAGTTGAGGGTAACACGTTACAAAGTAAAGTTACAAAGTATTGTTACAAAGTAATGTGTTACTGTAATCAGATTTCATTTGTCTGTAACGTAGTGATGTAACGCATTACTGTTGATAACTTCAGTAATTGCATAACAGTTACTAATCAAAAAATTATCTCGTTACTTGCATTACTTTAAATTCTTAAAATGTCTGCATAACAGACATAACAGAAGATAAGCCGACACCAACCAAGCAGCCAAGGCTTGATTTTCAACAAAAGGTATCGACAAAAGCAGAGATAAATAGGCTTGTAGCAGCATACATTGTGGAGGAAATGTTGGAATCACCATCTTTCTGAAACATACTGCAAACAGCAAAATACAGGTAACGAGGAGCAGACGGCCGCCATCAGACAGGAAAACTTTTGCAGGGTACCTGGACCAATGTTATGTGAAGACAGAAACTGAGCTAAAGAAAACATTTGAGAGCTGAGAGTACATGTCTGCTTTGGCAGTCTCCTGCCAGTGCTGGAGATTTTGATGTCAAAGACACTGGCACTGCAAAACGGGCTCTCTCGGATGACAGCGGGTCTGCCCCAATGCCATAGTGCAGGTAGGTCTGTTTTATCATTTTAAATCTGAAAGCCAAATACATTGTTTTATTTTTTAAATTTTAATTTGATCTATTTTTTTTTTTTTTGTAGTGAATCCGCAGATATGTTACAGTACCTCATCAACTCACATGATGCTTCCCATGGTGCTATGCAGCGCAAATTACACTGTACATAGCCAAGCTCATCAAATCATTCTATATTGCATTTACAGGCCATCAAGACACAATTTGGGTTGGTGTTGGACAGCAAAGATGCCCCCCTTGCAGCTGTCACACTGCTAAAGTTTAAAGTGCGGTGGCTGAAAGAAGAGGAGAAGAGAGATGCTGTAAGAACACTGCTGACCACCAAATGCCGTGCTTCCCCCCACAATGAACAGGATTTACGTACGCCACAGATCCCCACTTCCAGCAGTCATTGACTATTTGAAGTCGGGGTCAGAGATGGAGATTCTAAACCGTTTCCCCACAATAAAGACTATATGTATGAAATTCAACACAGCGACACCCTCTGGTGCACCAGTGGAGAGGCTCTTTGGCCTGGGCAGTCTTGTGCTGACTCCAAGGAGGAACAGGTTGTCTGACAAACAATTTGAAAGACTTCTCCTCATGAGGTATAACCACTTCTTTGATAAGCATGTCCAGTAAGATGGAAAATGTGCTGTAAAGCTCTAGTTTGGTGAATGAGCTACAGTGAGTTGAGTGTGTAAATGCACAGTTCAAATTACATTTCATACGCAATGTTGTTTTCCTTTCAAGTCTCATCATCATCTGATATGGTGATGAAGGCTAGTATCTTATTTTATTTATTGATATTACTTGAACAAATTCATGTTTGCATCAAATGGTTGGAAGGACAACCTCTTTTAAGTTATGTTGTTGTATTGCAAAGCAGTTCAGTTTGACGATGCTTATCTCATGGCCTCAAAATAGAAATAGACATTTAATGATGATAAAAGTGTCCAATGAAAGTTTTAATCATAATTTTATTTTGAGACATTTTGCATACTGCCAGTACAGTAGCCTTGTTCTTGACACATTTTTCTGTGAAGTGCTGTTTAAGCTGATTTTCACAACTTTGCTGTCAGCTTTGTTGTGTTATAGAGCAAAAAGAGAGACCTTGTGTATGTCCTCCATATTAGAATAAGGATTTGTGCTGATCTGGGCATATATAAGGTTTAACTTTATATTGTTAATTGGCAATGAAGTTGGTGCATCTCAGGTGATGTGACAGAGTAATACAAAAGTATTGTAACTAGTAGTGTAACTAATTACTTTCAGCAGGGAGAAATTAAGTAAAGTAGGGCATTACTTCAAAAAAAGTAACCTGTAATGTGTAATGCATTACTTTTTTTGAGTAACTACCCCAACAATGGTCAAGGTCATTATGACAGTGTAATGGACAAATTCTTTGACCTCACGTAAAGTGGTACCATTTTGATTTGTCATTTATCATGATACCTTAATGACAAATCAAAATGGTACCACTTTACTTGAGGTCAAAGAATGTATTTATTACACTGTCATAATGGTGTCATGACAGCCAGTTTTGTGTCGTATCCTGCCAGACATCTGTCTGACCGAGTGTTAGAATCAGTCTATAACCTTGGACATCTAATTATAATAATCATTTTGTCACCTTAAACACAAAAAGAGGTGCAATTTTTTTTGTTAATGTCAGGTTGTGATGACAAAGACATCTTCTGGTAATGTCCTCCTGGTTAATCTCAAGTTGTTATTATAGGGACCCAAACAGATTTAATGTCAACTTGTCATTTCAAAAACCAAATGACACTTAATGACAGCAGTCATAGACATTTATGACATGTATGTTATGTTTATGACAAGTTCATGACAGTGTCATGTCACTCCTATGTAGACAGCTTCAAGTGAAGTGTTACCACACAAATTTATATTAAAAAAAATTCACGGATCTAAATTTCTACAGAAGACGAAAACAGCCATGTATTTTTTTTATTTTTTTGGTGCACTGTTATCTCGTGATAACGAATTATTATTTTGTTATCTCGATATAACAAAGATCGTTAGCTCGTGATAACAAATTAATTATTTCGTTATCTCGACATAAAGATTGTTTTCTCGTGATAACTAAGTAATTATCTCGTTATCTCGTTATAACAAAGATTGTTTTCCCGTGATAATTGTCAAGTCTGATGATTGCGCACTGGTTAATGTGATCATCTTGATTTCAGCCTACAAGAGCTGCCGTGGTCCTGCTAGATGCCTCCTGCTGCTGCTGCTGTTATCATTAGACACACTTCTACTGTTATTATACACATATGATTATTGTCACATACCGTATATTTCCAAATAGTCACCTGGTGGCAAGTAGCTGCGTCCTCTCACCGAGGATGCTGTGACTTGATGGCCCAGTATCATTGTAGCCCACTCATATAAGACTCAATAATAATAATAATAATAATAATGATAAGCTACTGTGGACCTGCTTTTCAGTGAACTCCTCTGGTAATTTTATTAGATGGCATGGAATATAGGTCACGGGAAAACAATCTTTGTTATATCAAGATAACGAGATAATTAATTTGTTATCACGAGAAAATAATAAGTCGTTATCACGAGATAACAGTGCACAAAAAAAAAAAAAAAAAAAAATACATGGCCGTTCTTGACTTCTGTAAAATTTCCCCTCTGTATGTGCTAAACTTATTTTCCAGCTGTTGTTCTCTGCAGAGTAGACCAATCCCCAATCCTGGTGACATTTCTCAGTGATATCTCCTTCTTGTTTTTTAAAAGATGCACAGGTCAGAGTGGCAGCAAGTCTGAGTAGCTCCTGTTTTTGAGTCTTGTTTGATTGTGTTTTTTTCCTTTTCTAATGATTGCTAATCTTTCCAACATGATGAGTAAAGTAGTGTACACGAGGCATGATCTTCTGAGAAGAAATTGTTACCAGTGATGGGAATAACGGCATTATAAATAAACAGCATTACTAATGGCGCTACTTTTTTCAGTAATGAGTAATCAAAAAAGTTAGTCTCCCCCATTATAACGCCGTTACCGTTACTTACAATAAAATGTGCCATTACCCAGCTTTACTTGTAAAATCGCTTACAAATATTGGTAGTCGTGGGTCGTGTTTTTTTGGGCTTCTTCCTAAAGTGGAGTTGCTTATTAGGCTTGCTCTGTAAACGTCACCTTTCTCTATATATATCCGTCTAATAAGTTATTCAAATGCATGATAGTATGTCGAACTGCAGGATGTTTCCACGGCTCCGCTCCCTCCTTCATCCTCCTTCTCCGCATACACACAGATGGCGGTTAGTCAATGAGACTATTCACATTCAAATTGTGCAATTAATGGAGGTTCTTTAGCTAGTGTAGATAAGTGAACAGTACAACGTTTTATAATAATGATTTATTCTATTAAGTGTCAATTTCATTCATTTAACATATTCAGTGTTTCATTACATACAGTTGAGTTTCATTGCATACAGTTCCATTAAGGGGGGGGGTGTCCAAACAATCTGACATATTTGAGTATTTTATAAAAAAGTAATGCTATAGTTACTTTTCCAGGTAATTAGTTACCTTTATAGTGCAGTAACTCAGTTACTAACTCAGTTACTTTTTGGGGAAAATAATGAGTAACTATAACTAATTACTTTTTTAAAGTAACATTCCCAACACTGCTTGTTCCAGAGCTAGACACCAGATACTGGCTGAGCTGAGAAAGCCGTTCAGAGGCTGCAGAACAGGAGCTAAGCTAAAGGCTAGGAGGTGGAGATACAAGCCTTTCCTGCCGTGGGTTCTTATGGGGAATGTCAACTCACTCTTCAACAAGTGTGATAAGCTGCTGGCACTGGTGAGGAGCCAACGACTTCACAGGGACTTTAAAGTCCCAGAGACGTGGCTGAATGACAACGTGCCTGACTCCTGTGTGAATCTACAAGGCTTCTCTACTGTGCGAGTGGACAGGGACGCGAAGGCGAGCGGCAAAAATAGAGAAGGGGGATTGATCCTGCTTGAAAACAATTAATGGTGTCATCCTGGACATGTCAAGGTGAAGGACAAATCTGCTGTCAGGATATTGAACTGTTGGCACTTGGTCTTAGACCTTATTATGTACCATAGGGGTTTTCACACATTGTCGCCATTATTGTTTACATTCTGCCGTGAGCAGCAACAGCAGTGGCGTGTCACGTCATCCATGAAACTGTTGCTAGGATTCAGACCCAGCATCCTACTGTATTCATTGCAATAACGGGGGATTTTAACAACACTGTTTGTTCAGTATGTGGACTGTCCCATCAGGGAGAATAAGACTCTGGATTTGTTTTATGGAAATGCCAAGGATGCCTACAGTGCCTCTGTCCTACCACCTCTTGACAGTTCAGATCATACTCTGGTCTCTCCAGTCTGAATACAAACCCTATGTATTAAAGTTGCCTGTTACCACCCACTCAGTCAGGAAGTGGTTGTAAGTAAGCTGCAGCAGAACAGCATTAGACAGGTGTGGAAGGGAATGAGGAACATCACAGACTTTTAAAAGAAGAATAGCCAGGTTATGGATGGTGACGTGGACAAAGCCAACAACTTCAACCTGTTCTTTAACAGATTTGATGGAGGGGGCAGTGTTCACCCTTCCGCAGTGTCATCTACTGCTGCTGCTGCTCCTGCTCCACTGTCTCCTGGAAGTAGCCCCTCAACCCACTACTGCAGCTACAGCTACAACATCTACCACCCACAGCCAACTACCACTGTCCTTTACAGCAGAAAAGGTGAGGGGGGAGCTCAGGAGACTGTGTACAGGGAAAGCTGCAGGCCAGGATGGAGCGTGTCCAAGGCTCCTGAAAGACTGTGCAGCCCAGCTGGCAGAGCCCCTTCAGTGGATCTTCAACAGGAGTCTTCGAACAGGCAAAGTCCCGATACAGTGGAAAACATCATGTTTCATACTGATGCCCAAAGTGGGGCGCACAGTCGAGTTAAATGACTACCGACCCATGGCCTTAAAGCAACACAATGGAGGATTGTGCTTTTTACCTCACAGGGTCCCCCAAAGGACAAAAACGGTATTGTCTGTTACAACTGTCGCAAAAATCTCTCTGCGCATGCATTTGTTGACAAGCCAACAACATCCTGAAGCTGGCCGTGTGATGCACGATCATCATGTCTTCAGAACAGGTGAAGTAGCCTTATAGCATTTTGTACATACATGATTAGGCCGATTGCTTTATTTATTTATTCATTTTTGAAACTCAGAAATGAGTTGCTCTTTGCATGTCAGGGCTGATCTCCTCCTCACACACACACACACACACACACACACACACACACACACACACACACACAGAGACACACACACACACACACACACACACACACCCAAACTCAACAGAGTTAAGTCAGACAACAGCAGAGAGGCCGCGGTACAGATGAAGGAAATATAACTACAAGATTACTCTAGCTGACGACAACTACACTTGCTACTGTAAGTAAGTGCGTGAAAAACCTCTTCCAGCCAAGCCAATACTTTATCAATACATGTGATCAGCATGTAGAAAGCCATATCTCAATTTGCTCTGTCCGCAGTCTCTCATTCACCGCTATTACGATTTACGATCGCGGTGCTAACAGCAAACTGTTAAAGACAAACTAAATTGGCTAGGCTAACACTTTATCTTAAAATGTACCTGAGGCAGCCAACTTGTGGACAGTGAGTCTCCTAAGTAGAGAGTAACAGCAGTAACAGCACCAGGTCACCATCGGTTGGGCATACCTCCTCCTCTTTCAGCTCTCGCCAGTGTGTGAAAGCCGGGCCAATATTAATCCTTGTTCGAGTTCCTGTTTTATCGCTCTCCCGTTTTCTTTTCTTTGTCTCCTCGGACGACACCTTCACCTTCTTCCTTTTCATTGTCGCTTCAGCCGTGACAACCAAATCTAACTTTGTTCACCTCCGTTCGGCTACGCTACTCTAAAGAGAGGATGGGGATATGACAAGGAGGGGCATATGCCGTATGCCGTAAAGCAGCCAAATTTTGAAGTCTTTTTTGTGTCTGAGTTCCTACCCGAACCCCGAAACTGCATAGTGCCAGTGCAAGTGAAACAATCGCTCTCAAGCAATGACGGAGGTGTCATCCAACCTATTGTGAGTTGATGTAACGTCACAAGGATGTTGGATAGATATATTTTGAGGGCTCAAAAACTGCATTGTGTTGCTTTAACATCACTCATTTTGAAGACCCTGGAGCACCTGGTCCTCCATTTCCTAAGGTCAGAGGTCATTGATGTTGTGGACCACCTCCAGTTTTCCTATCAGGAGCACATTGTAGTGGGTGATGCAGTTGTTACATGCTGCATCAAGCCTACACCTACTTGGAGGAGCCGAAATTTAGTTTGAGTTTCCTTTTCCTTGACTTTTCAAGTGCTTTTAAAACTTTCCAGCCCCCCAAACCAAGGAGATGGTGCTTGATTTCAGAAGAAAGAGGTAACCCCATCAACCAATCAACATACAGGGGGAGGGCATTGAGGTGGTGCACGCCTACAGATATCTGGGGGTCCTCTTGGGTGATAAGCTGGATTGGTCTTCTAACACTGACACCCTCTACAGGAAGGGGCAGAGCCGCCTGTTCCTCCTGCGAACACTGAGGTCCTTTGATGTGATGTTGACCATGTTCTAGCACACAGTGGTGACCAGTGCATTCTTCTACACTGCAATGTGCAGGGGAGGCAGCTTGACGGACAAAAACACCAAACAATTGGACAAGCTGGGTAGAAAAGCTGGCTGTGTGCTCGGCAGGAGACTGGACCCACTAAGAACTGTGGTGGAGAGCAGCACATTAAACAAACTGAAAGCTATAATGGACAATAGCAGACACCCTCTCCACAGCCTCCTGAAGCGACAGAGGAGCAGCTGCAGCAGTCGGCTCATCTCACTGCCATGCAGAACGGAATGTTTCAGGAGATCCTTCGTCCCCACAGTAATAAGACTGTTTAATCTCCTGAATTCAGTCACACACACACACACACACGCACACCTACACACATCAGATTAGCCACAACTGGACTGGACTGTAGAATGGGCATTTTTAATTTCATTTTTAATTTCTATTTATGCACTTATTTGAACTTATTTGATCTTATGTCTATTTTAATACCACTGTGTTGTTGTTGATGAGGGTAAGTGTGGTTGTTGTTTTTTATTAGCTGCTAGACAGTTGAATTTCCCTTCAAAGATGAATGAAGTTCTTTCCATTCTATTCTATTCCACTGCACTGGCCATATGCCTACATGATAATGGCATGATGACATTTACACAGCAAGAAAAAACGCGTGTGTTACAGCTGTAACATGTGACATCTAAGGCGACTCTCTCCTAAGTTAAAATAACTCAAACTTTAGTTGCTTTTACACAGGACACAAACATTGGTTTCCTGAGGTACAGTTCTGTGTTTGTTTGAACAATCCATTACCCCAACGTGCTTCTTTAACTGGGATGCATACTTCTGCGTCGAATGGACAACATACATACATAAATGACCTATGTCAAAGCCTGATGTGTACCTGATGTAGCCTTTTAAGTCTTGTGTGCGATTTATCCTGGCTTCATGTGAGTAGAGGAAATCTCCTGAAATCTGAAATCTTTTCCGGAGCGGGGGGGCTTGGTGTTGCGGCCACAAAATGAAGAAATAGAAATGTCTGTGTTGCAAAGGAACATGTTTATTATCAAAACGAAAAAAAGATTACAGCTTTAGTCGTTACTTTTCAGATTAAACTTTTATAGCATAATGAGTTTATCAATAAAGATTAAACTTTCAGTGGTTACCAGACTTTTTGACTTATAGCTCTTACATCTCTTTTTTTGCCTTGGTGCTATTTATTTTTAGAAGCTAAATCATTTAGGCTGTTTGCAAAATTGTATCGCGCGTGATGTGAATTAAACAGGCAGTACATTGAAATTTCGCCCCTGGCAAGCATGTCATCATTGAAATGGATCATATAATGTTGTGATGGTGACTTAAGCATAAACTTAAGCATAGAGGATTTTTATTGCAACTTTCGTTTCTGTCTGGTTTCTGTTACCTTACCTTCAAAATTACAGCTGGCTTACTGGAGCCTCTCCCACTCTGTCTGTGCTCTGTGACTCAATGTGACATGATGTGAAAGCATGCACAGGCCCCTCTGATTGGTCACTTATGCTGTGTAACCAATCAGAGGGGGCTGTAGGCGGGACATTGTTACAAAGTCCAGTGCAGTGGGGACTGCAGGCAGGGAGGGACACGGCTGTATCAGAGCCAAAGGAGCGAGTTTTAAAATACATTTATTTGATCAGTTATTGATGAAAAAACGTCCGATGCCACTTATAGTAAACAGTAGGTTGTGTTTACTCACATACATATATTTTCAGGGGCAAATGTGAGTGAAAGGCTGGCACTGCAGAGCACTTATGCCCGTGCTGGACAGAAACTTTGTCACGCCGGAAATCCGGCGCTGTGCCAGAGAACTTTAACCCCTGCATAGACTTGCACTAATAACATTAGCACGTTGTATTTGTTTAGAAAATGTGTTCAGTATAAGACAGCTGTTTTGTCGGTGAACCTTTTGGGTGGTAATGGAGACATTTTGTAACGTTACCTTTATTAAATGTTGCTCTTGTCCCTGGCTTCGTGAGTAGAGGAAATCTCCGCTAAACACTAGGCTGATTTATACAATGTAAAATGCCATAAGCTTGTGCTAATAAAGTTAGCATGTTGTATTTGTGGCGAAAATGTGTCCAGCAAAAGACAAGTGCTTTGTCACCGCTAGTGTTTTGGAGGTGTAACTGCAGCATGGCACAGATACACCACCGTGCAAGTATAAATGCTCACAACAGCTTAGGCCACATTCGTAGGCTATGGTGTAGGCTCTGCTTAGAGCTGACACACATTATAAATCTGCCTTTACATGGACATCTACTGTTTATACAACTTTCTTCTGTACTGCGGTCAGTACATTGGTCATGTGATCACAGCATCCCCAGTAACATTGGCTATGTATTGATTACTGGCTTATGATTAGGTTGGTTACACAGACAAATTCTGGTGCATTACTTTTAGGAAGTATACTTACAAACAGTGCATGAGAGCAGCCTGATTGTGTTGGCCTCCCAAAGTGGAGATTTGTGCAAATGTATGGCTCCAGCCAGAGAGAATTTCTAATAATTTCTGTAATCCCCTGGCTGATCTTTCCGCTGCCAGGTCACATCAGTCCAGTTCATTACTCTGGACCATGACAAGGTATCTCACAAGTTAATGGCTATATTCATGTAAAATGTGCTGTTAATATTCATTGACATTCTTTCCTACCTTTTCACTAGTGCCATCAGGTATATATTCAACATCAAACTGTAATTCGCATGAAATGTTCTGAGTACATTCAGGGTCCTCACAAAGCTTTTCCACTTAAAACACTCTGTTTCTGTGGGATCCAGGACGATGTCAGTATGTTGTCTGCTTCGTCCAGCACTTTCATAATAAATCCTCTGGGTAAGGGTTAAGGTTTGGAAGTTAAGGCATTTCTTTACTAAAGATTTGTAGCTCTTTTAGTCACGTATAGATCAAAGAGAAACTTGTGCTGGCAAAACTAAAGCAGCACTGCTAAAAATGACATTACTGCAGGTAATTACTGGTTTCTACAGATTGTATTTTAGCATATTCCTACATCTGTTGGTAAAATGTGTCAAAGAAAATTAAATGTAAATGGCTGCTGATTGAGAGTGAAGGAAGAGAGAGAGAGATTAGACAATTTTGGCCCCTCTTATTATAAACATTTCATAAATAACTATATTACAATGAGAGCCACTTTAACCCAGCAGGAAAGAGAAAACTGCACCAAAAAAAGTCACTTTACAGGAGCCCCCTGTTCAGAACCAACAGAAGACAAAAGACCAGCTATGCAATAACACTCCTGGATTATTTTTCCATATTTTTTTTCTTCTGCTTGACTTTGTGATATCCCATTTGATGCTGAGCAGATACTGTACAGTGGGCTTTTACAACACATATAGGGGTAATGGATTCATGTTAGAGTCCTTCATCGGACTGGGTACCCATGGCTAACCAGCAAAAAAAGTTGATTCGCAGGTGGTATTTTTCCTTGATTTTAGTAAAAGAACATGCAGGTTGAATCTTTGGGGTGTTGGATAATAAATACATGAAAATAAAATGAAAATAATAATTTGATCTAACATTTAATCCTCTGACTCCGACTTTGTGTGTCAGGCTCATTTATGTTCCCTTCACAAATGAAAATAAATACATCTGTTTCAAGTGTTGTAAACAACACTGTCCTCATACTTCCATGCCTCCAATAGATGGCACTAGTGGGTGGAGTCATCAGTTTCACACACCAACAAAGAAGGTACTGGTGGAGGAGGTCATAATATTGTCCCTTTAAATGGAGACAGCATTGAAAACAGTGTTGTTCTGTGTGGCCATTACATACAACCAGACATGTGGATGGAGAATTCCTGTCACTGCATTGAGGATTAATTCCGTTCCACCAAATCATTTGAACATTCCAGAGTCTCTTCTTCTTCCTGGAACTGGTGGGAAAAAGTGTCCAGCTTCACGTTCATGCCTAACCTGACAATGGTTGCTCCTGAGTACCACAACTTTTGGGAGGTGTTCAGCAAGGTACTCACTCTCTGGGCTGGAGAGGGAGGCCATGGAGAAATATATTAATGACTCTCTAGCTCCTGACATCATCCGACCCCCGTCTTCACCTACCGGAGCCAGCCTCTTCTTTGTGGAGAAGAAAGAAGGTTGACGCCTCTGAAGTTGGGGTGGGAGCTGTCCTCTCGCAGTGCACTGCTTCTGACCAGAAGCCCCATCCCTGCACCTTTGTCTCCCAGTGGCTGTCCCCTGCAGAGCACAACTATGGCATCAGGAACTGGGAGTTACTGACAGTCAAGTTGGCTCTGGAGGAGTGGCGGCACTGGCTGGAGGGGACGAAGCTGCTGTTCTTGGTTTGGACTGGTCATAAAAAACGCAAGTATATCCAGACTTCCAAGAGGTTGAACTCTCATCAGGCTTGGTGGTCTTTCTTCTTCACCCAATTCAGCTTTACATTGTCCTACTGGCCAGGATTTTACAACGTGAAGCTGGATGCTCTCTCCCACCAGTCTCAGGAAGAAGGGGAGAATCTGGAACAAGGGACCGACCTCATCCTTCCTGCCCCTCGTCGCCTGACCACCGTCACCTGGGAGATCGAGGAAAGAGTGAAAGCTGCCCTCAAGAATCAGCCTGGTCCCAGCGCCTGTTCTCTTGAGCAGCTGTTTGTTCCCCAGGCGCTACAGTCAGATGTCCCCCAGTGGGCTCCCTCCTCCAAGCTGTCCTGCCATCCAGGCATTCAGAGATTCAGAGATGTCCTGCAGCAGCGGTTATGGTGGGCCAACATAGAGGAGGACATGCCAGAGTTTGTAGGTGCCTGTCTTCACTGCAACAAACACAAGCCCTCACATCAGGCCCCAGTTGGCCTCCATAAGCTCCTTCCTGTTCCTCATGGCCCATGGTTCCACATCTCCCTGAAATTTGTCACCGGTCTGCTGCCGTCAGATAGTAATACTGTTATTCTGATGTTGGTGGACCAGTCCAGCAAGATGGCTCACTTTGTGCCTCTCCCCAAGCTGCCATCAGCCAAAGAGACCGCTTCCCTCCTCCTGCAACATGTGTGCTGGCTCCATGGCATCCCTGTCGATGTGGTCTCCAACTGGGCCACTCAGTTCACATCTACCTTCTGGAAAGAATTCAGCCTGCTACATTGACCAGTTCTGCTATGGGGCTCTCACCATTCCAGTATGCCAGTGGCTTCCAGCCCCTGCTCTTCCCTGCTTATCTGCCTCTGCCCTCCAATGTGGAGGACATCAATGTTAAAGGACTGTCCTCAGACAAAGACAGATGAAAAAAGTTCAAGTATTTTTAAAGTACTTTTGAGTATTCTACATTTCCTATTGGGCAATGGACCACAGGGCACTAAGCCTACATTTTTTTGTCTCCAAAATTAAAGTTATGGACCACTTGCCCTTCACTGACATCCAATTCTCCCATCACAGCTGTCACTTTGACCAGTAGTAACACAGAGTGATCTGCTGCCATAGACAACTGTATGACAACAACACCCCAGCATTTTTAATATTTCCTCTAGGGATGTTAGCACACAGAGTAAAAGGGGGAAATGATGGTGTGAAAGAGTAGAGGCACTTTGTCAACCCACTGAGTTAACGTTACTGTCATTAGCATCAAGCTAGCAAACAATGGTACATCCTCACGGTCGGACATAAAGTAATAACATTAACAAATAGCGGCGGGGCTTTTACTCACCACAACTGCAGAGGCTTCCAGCTTCATTTCAAACAGACTACATTACAGATGGTCTGTTATTTATTATTCCTTCTGTGTTTTATATTTACTTTTTATCTGCTCCCGTTGTTTTTATAAAGTTAACACATCCAGCTGTCATTTCAAACTCAACACTTCCTGCATTTGTTTCAAATTAAAAGCCCCTTATAACCTGAGAGAATCCCTCCATTTTCTAAATAGGCTTTTATTGTGAAACAATTGTTGGAACTTGGTTGTGGAGGATACAGTAGCTTGAATGTTTGCATATGGTACTTCAAATGAAGCTCCTACCGCTGCTTTTAGGTGACTACAACAACATGTCGGCTGGCACATGAACACACATAGTGACTCAAATAATAGTAAAAGTAAGAAAAATAGGACAAGAATCCGATGACATGAAAGACGACTGGGGATAATTGGTGAGTGCCATCGTGTAGTGTGTCATGTCTGTCGGCCAAGTCACGGCACAATTTTATGACTCCACAATTGTGTAATGTGACATAGTGACTTTCAGAACGGGCAGAAAAGTCGTGTAGTGTGTACCAGGCATAATGCAAGTCCTGAGTCTGACCTGTCTGTCAACGAGTCTTCCTCTACCTTTTGAGTCATGGGTATTTTACTGAAGGATCCTGTGGAATGTTTTAGACTCCACCATAGACAATAGCAGCATTTCTTCTACCATGTGGCGAGCCACAAGCTTCGTGGCTTCTTTCGGACTGATAGGTTTAACATTATCTCCGTTATTAGAACCAAAAGACAGCCGTTGCTGTTTCGGAGCTGAAGGACCAGCGTTCTAAAAGTAACAGAAGTAACTGATGGCTTGTTTGAAAATGTACTCAAGTATTTGATTACTCAGACTAATGCGTTAGGTTACTCATTACTGCAAAAAGTAATCAAAGTACTCTAACGCGTTAATTTGCAATGCGTTATACCCAACTCTGTATATGTATGTAGATTTTGTTTTTTATTTCACAAGGGCCCCAAATAGAAAGTAAATAATGAAAAAAACTGACTGAAAGTATGTTGCGATTGCAGACATTACCCCAGTTACCAGTATCTGTGTCTTAAATAAGGTTGTCCTCCTTCAGTTTACTGTCCTGCATCCTTACAGCCCTGCTGATGTTCTGCAGTGCCATGTAATTTCCTTTTGCTAACAAAGACAAATGGTCTATTAGCATGGACTGATGAAAAATACATACATTTCTCTCTGAGCCTGGACATCAATAAAGAAACTGACAGAGGGGATTCATTTAAGCCTCGCTCATCAGAGCTCATTGAGAATAATTGGGCGTGACAGGCTTGTACAGGACAGGACACTGTGGGTGGGAAATATCCTTTGGTGATGAGATTCAATTTCACAAAATGTCATTACATAACCTTTGTGGGACTGGGAATTTATGTATGGAGGGATGGTTTTTTTTGTACAGTCAACTCTGGACTGCAAAAGGCTACACAGCGTTTAAGTATTACAAAGCTACCTAATGCTCCACTTGTATTTGGTGGCTTAAATTGAAATGTATCATCAGTTAAAGAGAAGAAGAAAATGCATCATTCTTTTGAGAGATGTGTCATAATTTTGGTGGCATGACAGGACAATAAAGGGACAATATACAATAAAGACAAGACAGGTGTGAACGCAGTCTGTTCTCATGCACTGTTTGTATCATTCCTACAAAATGTAATGCAGCAAAATTTGTACATATCCCATGTAATGGTGAGTAATATGTGCATAACCCACGTATTTTGGAAGGTTGCAATCATAAATCACAGGACTTTCCCCAAGGAAACCTAACCACACTAAGGGCCCTATTTAGATAGTCTAAATAGTCTAAAATGCAAAGCGCCAGGCGTGCAGCGCATGGGCGTGTCCCAGTCACTTGCTAGTTAGACAGCGCGTTTTCAGACTGTGCGCCATGGCGGAGAGTCTAAAAGGGTTGGACTTACTCTGTGAATTAGTCATGGGTGTGTTTTGGGCGTATCATTCAGTAAGCCAATCAGAGTGTCACCTCTCATTCCCTTTAAAAGAGGCGCGATTGGAGCGCATGGCAAAGAGCTAGTTAGATGGCGGACCTACCACTGTCCACTGTCCCGTCACATCTGATGTCAGATCAAAGGGGATTGGCACCGTTTGGCACATTTGGCACTCGTAATGGAAACCCAACCCGATTTGATTAACACAGCTGCAAACTAATAAGTTCACATCCCTCTCAGCCAGCCACAAACAGCCACAGCATCAGTATATATTCAGCATCTGTCATCTTAGAAAAGCCAAAGGAAAAGAAACAGAATGAGACTGCGAGAGAGAAAGAGAGAGTGCGCACGCACAAGAGAAACGCTGTCAACAAATGAATGTATATTATTCAATTTATTTTATTTTAACCCGGGAGGTTAGAGAGCCCAGCTCCCTCTCCAGCGTTGTACATTTGTAGCCTACTTGTAGGGCTATAAGTTTATGTTTTGAGTTCACAGAGGCTGGTTATTGTTGTGTTTATGTCAAAATAAAGTTTATCAAACGTTTTCACATCTTTGATTTTGTGATTTACGTCCCAAAATGATCACAATTCAATTGGGAAAGACAAGTTCATTTTACAGGCTATGCATCATCAGCCCGTGGAGGTCTGCTCGCAGTTCCGTATATTTGGACAGTGCGAGCAGACCTCCCGGATTATGATGATCATGATTACTGCAATTAGATCATTCTGATTAATGACTGACCATTAAGACGTGTTTCTGATAAATGTTTTAATGTGCACAATAATAACCTTTCACATTGTAATCATATTTTTTTGTTATCTTTTGCATATGTGTGGCTGCTCCGTGTGTGTCTGAGCAGAGTGCACGCGCGTTGTGCACCCGCCTAGAGACGCATATTACTAACTTGTTTAATAGCGAAATACTGCGCCGTTGACTTTAGACCAGGTTTTTGTTGGTCACTTGCGCATTTGCTTTTTACGTCATCTTTCTAGCAACGCACCATGACTGCGCCTGACCACTCCTCATTTGTAGACCAACACACCCAGAGAAGCGCAAGTTCATTTGCTAGTTAGACGACGAGGGCGCAGGGCGTGAAAATGACAACTGCGCCTGCATCTAAATAGCAATGACACTTGCGACATGGACTATGCGCCCTCCGCCGTCCGCTTTAGACCATCTAAACAGGGCCCTATATGTACTTGCCTAAACTTAACCTCCATCTTTACTTTGATTAGGTAACTTAACATCAAGGACATGAAATCATTTGTGGGGTGATAATTCCTGAGATATCATAAAAACTGTTAACTGAAGCGCTAAACAATCAAATAATATGTAAAAAATAAAGCATGAAGGTGTTGTGATCCAAACCATTTATGCAAAACAGTTTAAAATCATCGCAAAGTCGAAAGTGTGCATCTACTGCTAGCTCACCTAGCACCACTGAGCTAGCTAACATTACAACACAGCTGAGGAGCATGCCATTAATGATTACATCCTGCACTCAGTCAGGAGCACAAGCCTCCTGTCCATGAGAGCCCAGTGATACACTTGGCAGGTGTAGTTCAGTAGAAAGAAAATAACCAGGTCATGATTTCAAGAGACACTGCTGTTGAGTTTTTTAAATATATCTCTACGGCTGATATCTTCAACACTCGGCAACTCACAACAATACAATCCAGACTGATATACAGCTCTGCAAGTAAGAGAAAAAAATGTGGTTTTTTTTTGGCTGAACTGTCCATTTAAACTTCTACCTGCCTATTTAGGCAAAATGCACACTCCATTCTTGGTCAGTATATTTGGAAACTCAACATAATACCTATGACTGCTACAATGAACATTAACTGTGACAGAGTTAAATTTTAGGTTTCAATTCCAGTCAGTTTCTATGAAATTAAATTATTTCTTTAACGCAGCAGGTGCCAAAACAGAAAGCCTATAAGTTACAAGAACTTAATGACTGCTGACACCGTTTGTCCTACTGCTCCCTCCCAATTAATTAAAGATCGAAAAGAGTTCAATTTCAAAGCAAGACTTACTTAGTTTTGTACAATAGCTGCTGGCATGAAAAGTTAAAGTTGTGATCATTTATTTTCCCAGTAACATCTTGGCTACTGATCGTGCCCCTATGTGCGTTCAAGCTTAAAACTAAGTGAGGCCAATTGAAATGGGCTTTCATTGATCAGTTGGGGATGTGTTGGCCTGTAGTTTGGCTGGTGATTACTTTCTCAGAAGTAGGAAGAGACAGCACTCCAAAGCCGAGGTACATATGATTTTACCATTTTATCCCTAATATTTATAGTCTCAAATACACACAGTAGACATGTAAATATCTGTCAAACATAAGCCAGGCATGCGGTACACACTGTATATACTGCCGCATCCACCTGCTTCATGCATGTAAGCAACCTGTCACATCTATCATTCTATATATATTCTAGCACCGTTTGCAATCTTCACGCATGTCCAACTGTTTACAAACCTTGCAGTGTCGTTTTATATGGAGTTCTATAAATACATTTGTACATAGTAGCAAAATGTTTATAGTGGGAAAGTGAAGCTGAAACTGTGCCTGTGAGAGGCCTGAGTGTGCCTGCTGACATTAAAGGTTGGAACACAAAGTCAGAGTGTTGTGTGTTTTTCTTCCCTCTGCAGCTAAACACTGTAATTTGCCACTGAAGAGATCACCCCATGTCTTTTTTATGCTTGAGGGACTCAACTGAATGCCAAACCTATTTGTGTGTGCTGTTATTCATGCTAATTTCTGATATGGCAGTAATTTAATGCAGGGGGAAAAAAGTCAATTTGACTCCCCCCTTAATTAATTAATGGAAAAATCCTGTTGCAATTACATCTTCATAATAACCAAAAGAATATTAGATACATGCCCATTTTAAATTAATTTGTCAGCATGTCAATGGTTTATAATTATCCAGAACAGAATGAGCTCGCCCATCCACCGCTCAACATAAAGCTCGATATCCCAGCACCACTCCTGTGATGCAGGAGTCAAATGGTAGATTACTGAGTGTTTTCCATCAAGGGATTAAATGAAGCATGCAGATCTTAAATTCACTTTACATCATCTACATCAATTGTATTGTATTCTAATTTGGGTTTTATGGGGGTTTGATAAGAGGATATTGATGCCAGTAATTCTCAAATGAAACAGTTGACTGTTGGTTCTTTGAGCCTATATTTAAGGCTAGAGTAGGCAGTTTTGCTTTGGCATCATTGGGCAGAAATCCCCAAATGAACTTTGAGCATATTGTAACTGGTTTGAGTAAGTGGACTGAGAGAATACTACAATTCTGCAACTCCTCTTGGCTCTGTTTTCAGGCTTTAGAAAATCTAGACCATACTCCTATTGGATGTTCTACAAATGCAGATGCACATCCCTCGAGTGAAACCTGATTCAGTCGTGGAGAATCCTAAAGAGATAACACATTGTCACCCCGACCTCTTCACATCTCAACCATTGGTCATGGACTTTCCACGTTGAGATATGACATGCAAGGTACCCTGGGTGCCCTGATTGACATTCCGTACCAATGTCAGCCTGTTACATGCATCGTCTGTTTTCAAAATACACTTCCGTTTTCACAGGAAATGTACAGTTTGCATACAGCCTCTTTCAAAATAAAGACACTACATTGGTACACACATGAATTGACCTTTTTTTCTCCCCTTCAACAACAAACGCACGTCATTACTTTTGGCATAACGTCTAGGGTTGGGCTGCACAATTAACCAAATAATAATCACCATCACAATTTTGGCTTCCCACATTTTAATGAACATATTGGCTGCAGTGTTGCTGTTTAAAAAACTCTGCTTACAGAAAAGCTCATAGAAAGCTCTGCTGTATATCAAATCAAGAGCTTCCTTTACTGTTTGCCAGCCTCCTCTTTTGAAGATACCTGCGCACCTGCAGTGGCAGTCGGTAAGAAACTTTCCCGAATGTTGCGTCAACTCAGACATTCACAACAACAACGCTGCAGAGTGCCATGGTATCGTGATCATTGTAAAAAATGACTTGTGGCGGACAGGCTACATATCCATAGAACATGCACTGAATTCAAGTGAAGAAAAACCTTATTTAAGTCTTATTTAATGCAAATTGTTAATGATCAGGAATGTAGTGCAAGGTGAAAGTGAGAGCAGCGCTCTGACCATTTAATTTAGGGTAAAAAGTTTTGGTATAATTTTATTTCTATTTTGCTTCTAGGAGATGCACTGTGAAAAAGGACCAGTCTTATTTTGATGCATTAGCAGGACTGTACCACAACATGAAGGTAAAAGCAATGTTTATTTAGGCCTAAATGTCAAAGTGCAATAAAATAATTTTTTCCTTAAAAAACAATAAATAAAAGGGGCTTCTCTCTCACCTCATTACCAGAAGTAGCATGCAGCCATTTTCAGTGACAATGCTCTCATGAAGCCACTCTACACAACCCTCTCAGCAGCAAGTTTTTCACTGTGAACAAGCCATTCCATATGGCTCATTACATGTGCACTCCTATACAGCCGGCTATGTATAGTTGCTTTTGCGGTGCAGAATCTGGGTGTGTTCTGTCCATCTTGTCTGACCATCGTGTTGAATTAACAGCTTGAAATGGGGATTGGTTTAAGGCCGGATTGATGGATTTCCTTTTCATTAGAGTCAAGATAAAAGAATTTGCCTTTCAGTACCCCTTATCATCTCCCTCTAACAACATAATCTCATTTTGCTACAGTGGCATGCAAAAGTTTGGGCACCCCTGGTCAAAGTTTCATTTATTGTGTATAGCTAAGCACGTAAAAGATGATCTGATTTCCAAAAGGCAAAAAGTTGAATGACACATTTCCTCAACATTTTAAGCAACATTTCAGTTTTGTTTTGTTTTTTAAATCTTTTCCCATTTTTAAAATGACAAAAAAGGAAAATGGCCTTAAGCAAAAGTTTGGGCACCCTGGTCAGTACTCAGGACCTCAACTTGACCTCAGTTTGTATTAACTGTCATTTCTTAATTAAATTACAAAATAAGGAAACAACTACCTAAAACACGTTGCTATCTTCTTATAGCCTTTGTGGGCATCAGTCATTTTAGTTTTCAGAGTGCTTGGCAGCTGTTTAGAGGCTACTGATTGTTGGGACAAGGTGTCAGGAGTCAGCATATTTTTAAAAGCTTCAAATTTGCATCACCTGGCCTTTCCTAAGGATGACTGTGAACAAGCCATTAATTATGGTCTGTGACCATGGTAAAAGTTGTCTGAGAGCTCAAATGAAACTTAGCGTAAGTTCAATCAGGAAGACCTTTCAGTGCTCACTCACAATTCCCTCTCTCTCACTCCCACTGCTTCCTCCAATCAGCTGCCTCCGGGCATACACTCTCCTAGCTGTCCTATCAGAATTAGCCACAACCTCCAGCAGCCAATCAGGTCATCACTACGAGGTTTTAAATCTGTTCTCTCCTCTGCCGCTTTCAGCTGTCATTCTAGGCAGAATCGCCGCAGACAATTGCTGACCTTACCCTTTTCCTGCAGTCTTTGCTGATTGTACAGCCTCGTGCGTTTCCTCAGCAGCAGCGGAATCATCTCTCACTCATTAAGTCCTCCAGTTTAGGCTATTTCACCTGTTTATAAGTCATATTGTCAACACACGTCTTCTGCCTCCGCTTCCCTCTTCAGTCTCGAGCTCAGTGTTGTGTACGGATTCAAGATGTGGGCCAATCTACAGGTAACATGATTTGTTTCTCCGTGTCACGTTGCATACGTGCACCCGGACTGCCACGCGCCGTCCCTCATTACTCCGGCCAAGCTTCCATGCACACCTTGCTTCAGTCCCTGGACATGCTTCTCCTCTGCCTCGCCATTGTCATGATCACCGCAGGCCTCCACATGCAGCAGCCACCACTCTCAGCCGACCGGTCCACTCTGCTGGCGTCCACCCCGAACCAGCGCTTCATTCTGTCTCCAGTCTGTCCAGCCCCGGAGCTCCTGAATCCCTCACGGCAAGAGAGCTGGCGGTTTTAGCCATCCGATCATCAGCCTCCCTCACTGTAAACTTAAGTGTGTGTCATATGATCAGCCTACTACTCCATTCAGTGCCACAGACAATATTATCACTGCATCATTAATATGAAGTGATTTATTTATTCTCCCTTCACCCTTGTTTAAATGGGAAAACAGCAATACCGTAATAGCAGCGGACCTCAATTTTCAGCTCACTGGGTTTCATCATAGTGAGCATTTTAAGCAGGCACACCATGCCCTCCGTTTTCTATAGTATTCGCTTTAAGCTAAGCATTTTTACTCTGCATCTTCATTCATAAAATAAACTCCCATGCGCATCATGCCGCTATCTTACCACACTTCCTGTATCATTTCAATCATAAGCCTTCAGCGATTCTCCAGCGGGGTTGTGCGGATTTTCAGGTGACTGAGAATATACTTCTAGCACAATCAATTAAAATCGCCTCATTGCAGCGCTCACATTTATTCGCATTCCCTTTCTTTCAGGAACACAGTGTAGTTCGCATGCGTGTCGCCTGTATGCACGTGCTCTCACAACAGCTGTTTCGTCAGGTGGCGATTAAAAAACAAACAAAAAAAAAACACCCAAAGGATAAGTATGGCGGCCTCTATTGCAGTACCATTACATCCATCTACCTGACTCTCGTCTTTTATCATATTTAGAACTCGGCCGCCCGGATCATCACCTGTATCTGATTATCTGACCTCATCACCCCGGTTTTTACTCAACTTCATTGCCTTCCTCTACAATACCGCATCCTCTAAAAAAAAAAAAAAAAAAAAAAATTGCCATATTCACTCTTCACCCATATCTGGACACTGTGTACTAGCCTATATTTGTTCCTATGTTGTTTTGTTTTAATGATGTATTACTGATCTTTTCTTCCATGCTCTGTAGGCGTCCTCGGGCGCCTCCAAATACAATGTATTATTTGTTATTGTTATTATCATTATTATCGTTATTATTGTTGTTATTGTTATTATCATTATTATTGTTGTTATTATTATTATTAGTATTATTGTTATTATTATTATTTATTATTATTATTATTATTATCATCATCATCATGATTATATGGACGGTAATACAGAAGCAGCCATTGGCATGTATTGGGCTCCCTCCACCATGGTTGATTAACATGTACATTAAGAAAGGGTCAGTAAGTCTGCTCCTGCAGGGTTTTTATTTAGTGAGATTTACTTCACCTAGTAGACAATGTTTTGAACCACCATTCTGACACACACTGCGGTTATGATGGCTGGGGATCAATCATCTTGTTCGCTCTATTCTATTCTATTAAGAGGTCCTTGCAAGCAGCTCCTTCCTGGTGGCGCTCCAGGCGTTTTCTCAGCCCTTGTGCTATTTTTTTTTTTTTAAATTGTCATGTTTCCAGTCTGCGTGCAGTCCAGTTTATGCACACTGATCAGTTCCGGTAATCACAGTTCCCAGTCGTAAATGGTCTAACTTATTTCAAGCTGCCCTTCACAATTATATTCATCTCAGATTCACCATTCACGATTTCATCCATGAATCGGGTCCGGAACATGCCTCAGTCTCGTCATGCAGAGCAGTATGCAGGGCAGCCTCTAATCATCCCGATCTTTTCCTGTTTTCTCGCACTTCAAGGACATGTATAGTAGTTGTCAACTCATTTGAGCTCAGCAAGTAGCTGCGGGATCGCCCCCTCATGCACATGACATCTTGTGCCATGTCGCTCTGTTCATATTTAGTAGCGATCCAGAGCATCATTCATCGACTGCCTGTAGGAGAAATGTAGCCGGTCAGCATACACTCGAAGATGCCCATGCAATCTCTAACCCTCTTGGTGACACTTGTCCATTTCAGCTGTAGGGCTTTTATCATAGGACCCACTACATCTTTTGGACAATAATCTTGATCCACTTATTGTTGAGATAGGTGCATCTAGCTTTGCACTTCCCAATCAGTGTTGGTAATATCTATTAAGGCTGAGCAATACAGGGAGGAAGAAATGTAAATGAATAAATAAATTAATTCATCTCTTTAATAAAAAAAATAAAATAAATAATAATAATGATAATAATAATAATAATAATAATTAATAAATAAATAAATAAATAAAATAATCATAAATAATTAAATAAATAAAAAGTGATCTATATAATATACAAAGACAGGGATCAAGGACCAGAGCAAAAATTTTTATTTTTTATTTTTTTTATTAGTGGGTAGCAAGTACCCACTGGTTTTGGGGGGAACTAGGTATGGCTCCATTCTAGCACCAATTCTTAAATCAAATTTCTGCTCTCCAAATTCTTACTAACTTATGCAAATAGCTGGTGGTTACATTCGATGGAGTGACAGTCATGCATCAGCCATATGCCATTTCTGTGTGGTTATCTTATTGCTATTGCTATTGCATCATTGCCGACCTGAAATTCGCTTGTTGTGCAGTCCTATGTTCCTTGCACCCGTTCATGTTTCCAGTTCCATGTACCTCAGTTCGGTTAGGATGACTGTCATTTATCCCACGTTCTCTCAATACCTATGCTCTATGCGTTCTCATGCCATCTGCCAGTCATCGTGGCCCTCCAACTACATGCTGCATGCACGAACACCCGCTCATCCAGTACTGCCCATCTATCATTTTATAATCCTCAATCATGCATCACCCATGAATATTCCATTTTGGTTATATGATCTCAAATTCTATCTCCCAATTCTCTATCTGCTGGTCCTGGGACATATTCTGCTGTATTCTTTTATTCAAGTTGGCCGTGATTTATTGTAATTTTATTGGTTTATTTCCTTTACCTCGTCTGCCTGATCTCTTGCTCACTTACATGGTCTTCAGGACCTCAAGCAAATGCACAATCACAGTTTGTGGGACCTCATGCTGCATGCACTAACAACCTTGGTCTTCGGCCCTCATGGATGCTCTACCATGTTCTGTGGGACCTCATGCTGTATGCACTAACAACCTCAGTCTTCTGACCTCAGGCTAATGCGCTATCATGTTCTGTGGGACCTCATGCTGCATACTCTTACACCCCTGGTCTTCGGGACCTCATGCTAATGCCCCACCATGGTCTGTGGGATCTCATTCTTTATGCTCTGCCTCCCTCGGTCTTCAGGATCTTATGCAAATGCCCTATCATGGCCCATAAGACCTTATGCTGTACGTCCTAACACCCTCGGTCTTCAGACCTCATGCTGTGCTCATTATGATCTGTGGACCTCATGCTGTATGCTCGATCGACCCCAGTCTTCGGGACCTCATGCAAATGCTCTATCAGGGTCTGTGGGACCTCATGCTGCATGCACACCAAGGTCATTGGACCGCCTCAGAAAACTCATCCGTGCAACACTTAATTTTCTTTGGACAGAAGAACCCACTTAATTTCTGTTTTGTCATATCGGACGTAATTTATGTTTGGTCGTTGGACCTTTTATTTCGTTTTGGCCTCCCGACCTTTTATTTGTTTCTACTGACGGTCTTTAGGACCCCAGCTTGTGCACCCAGGTCTACGGGACCTCATGCTTATACGCGGTAATTTCTTTTGGGCCGTCGAGCCATAATTTCTGTTTGTCATGATGATGACAGCGTCTAGACCCCGGGGGGGTTATCTAACTGGCTACAGATCCATCACCTTCCTCATAGCTCACCATCTCGAAGGGGTCTAATTGCCTAAAGACTTTTCACATTTTCACATTTCACTCTCATGTGCACTTGTAATTAAATAATTTCCTTCCTATCCAAAAACGTGTCTCTCCTGATTGAAATGTATTGGGGTGCCCAAACATTGACATGGTGTGTCCTTCCTTTTTTTTTTTTTTTTTATCTCTAAAAATGTACAAAACAAAAATAATACACTACTCTTGTTTGAAATGTTGAAAAGCATATTTCATGTTTAACATCATGCCTTTTGGAGATCATTCACCTTCTCACTTAACTATTCAAAGTAAATAAAAATTTGACCAAGGGTGCCCAACCTTTTGCATGCCACTGTAACTCCATCTAACATTGGCCGCCATAAGCTACTGATCATACCAGACCAAGTTAGGCTCTAGCAGCAAAACCCTATGTATCATATCCCTATATATTATTTTGAATTCAGCAAGGGTATGTTTTATTGTTTGAGAATTAGTCTTTTGAAAGGTACATAGACTCACTCATGTAATGTGCTATTCACCTAAGACTCATTTATACTCCCTTTATGTACAAAAAAGATACAATATGTGTCTTTTATGATGACATAGATACAGCCAACAGATGGCACTACAGGATGGAGTCTAAAGTTTTTTGATAACAACAAAGAAGGTGACAGTGGAGGAGGTTTTAATGATGAACATTTAAATGGAGGTGATGTTGAAGACAGCGAGGGTCTGTGCAGCCATCATATACATCCCGACACTGATTATTGATTTGCTCTGTTCTGCCATTATTTAAAATGTCTTTGTCATCCCCTATGGTTGTATCTCACTTGAATTATGTTACACTGCCTCTATATTTCGTCTGTATTTGTAAGCTTTCAGAAAATGTGCAGAAAGTGCACAAAGTTAATGCTGAGTATGGACAGAAGGCTCAGTCAGTCTCTAATCTAAGGTTGAGCACAAATGATCACTTAATCCCCATGACTGATGACAGAATCTTAATTATTAACCCCCCATCACTTGGTCATAAGAAGTTATTGTTTCTGGTTAAATAAGTAAAACTCAACCACACCATTACCTGCTCATTTTTGCGACAATAACATTTTTATCCATCACAAACATCTTTGGATCCTACATGTTATGTAGTGGGAAGCTACGCACAGAGAATAACCATTTTGGCATGGGTATGGGAAGGACATGGAAAAAAATACTTGTCTGGGTCGCATATTGTGTATCCCCTCACACGCTGAATTACACAATGAGATTTATTGTGCAGCCTGCCTTCATAAAAGCTGTATAGTGGCTCCCTGATAAGTAAGAAAATTGAAGGCGGATGTGGTTAGAATTTCCAGTTTCCAGTGCTGTATGCATGTCAGAAGTGACATATTGCGAACTGATGTGAGCGTGAGCATGTTTAACCATGAATACAATCACATATTCATGGTGACTGTCTGTCATTCTCCTCCTCTGCTGCCTGGCCTGCACTTTCCTTTCTCTGCTGGGGAACAATAAGTTGCAACAGCAAATCAATGTGATGAATCCTATCTCAGCCAACACATGCACTCCTTCACTGATCAAACCATAGCAATCCAAAACACTGAATGTATTGATCAACAGCCTTTTCTTTTTGTATTTTAGACAAAAAACCAGGGAGGGAAGGCTGGAAAAATGGACTAATTCCATGGTGGCTGTGGAATGTTTAAGCTCAAGGTGTGGGAGCTTTAAATTGTACAGCTCTGTCTGCGGTCTAATCAATGGGTCAGTGCAAATGCACTTATTAAGGGAATCTGGGAGAACTGATGAGGGGTACGCAAACCACACGAGCCCACTCTTTAAGCCTTATAACCCTCCTAATATGTTGGGGGAAATGTAGATCCATTATATTATGGATCAATTTGACTCAGACTATTTAAATACTCACAAACAGGAGAATAATCAGTTGAATTTAGAAAACAATTATTATGGCTTTTCAGAGAATTCAGAAAGAATAAAATATATGATACTATATTTTACAACTACTTTAGCAACTGTAATTGATTAACATTTATTTCTTTTCAAACTAAGACTTTCTTATATTTTATCCAGGGGGCAGCATAGTGGTGTTACCTCACAGCAAGAAGGTTTCAGGTTTGAACCTGCTGGCTGGCTTAGGCTATACCCTACTGCTCACACAACGTAGGCTAAGCTGGGATCGGCTTCAGCCCACCCACAACCTTTAAGAGAATTAGTAGTTATAGCAAATGGATATATTTTGTAAAGGTAAATACTAACCAAAATACAAAGAAACCTTATTGGTGGAGCCTACTGCTATCTGGAGACAGGTGAGAAACAGAGAAGAAACCAGCCTGAGTCTACAGCCATGCTAGCAGCTCTGTGAGGCTGCACTTAGGCCTAGCAGTGCCCATATGCAAACATCAACGTACTAACATCAGCATGCCAACACGTTCACAATGACAAGGCTACTATGCTGCTGTTTAGCAGGTATGACATTCACCATCTTAGTTTAGCCTGTTAGCATGCTGACATTTGCTAATTATTACTGAAAACAAAGTCCATCTGATGCCAATGGGAATGCCATTATTTTCTAAGGTATTTGGTCATAAAGCAAAGACCTGCACAAACAACCCAGTCTAACTCCCGGTCAAAGTCGTCGAATACCAGTGACTTCTGGCATCAGGAACTGCCAAAAACATGGCAGGAAAACAACAAGAGTTAAGGAGGAGGAAGTGTGACCAGAGCAGGCAGGAAGGGTGGTGGATGGGTCCAACAACCACAGACTTTTGTCCGAGAGGCCGGTGTTCACTTTGCGTATGACTGTGAAGCCAAACCCTGTTCTTTTTTCAGAACCAAACCATGTGTGTTAGCTAAACCTAACCATGTGTGTTTGTTGCCTTAGGAAAAAAACAGCAATATGTGGTGTTGTACTGACGTAGTGCATATATTTTGAGAGAAACTGTATGGAAACTGTACATTTTCTTTAAAAAAAAGGAAGTGTATTTTGAAAAAGAGATGGTATAATTTAAGAGGGGTGATGAATCTATAGTCGAATAGGTAACCCCCCCCCCCCCCCCCCCCCCCCCCCCAAAAAAAAGAAGAGTAAGAAGGGAGAGGGACAACTGACCATTTGATATGAGATAATCGTTTCCTTACCAGGAGGCAACAGACGTCTAATAAAATAAGCAAAGAGAAAATTAAAGGGAAATGCTTAGCCACAGAAACATGGACAGACTATGAAATGGATATGTGCATAGTTAAGTATATGACTGAAAAGAGCCCTGAATGAGATAGTTTCACTTTGATAAGAAACGTGTGGTAGAAATAAGTCTGGAATGACAACTAGGGAGCTACTATCTACTAGTTGATGATGGATGCAAAATAAGCATGGACAAGGAAAGTGTCAGTAGGGCAATGTGTTGAGGTCTAACCACCAAATAATACAAAAACCACAGGTGAAGTAAGCTGTGACCAGTGTTGGGTAAGGGTTACTTTAAAAGTAATCAAAGTATGTTACTGCATTACTTTCTAAAAAAAAGTAACCTTTGCTGCGTTACTCCCTGAGTAAAGTAACTCAAGTACTTTTAACGTACTTTTGAGTATTCTACATTTCCTATTGGTCAATGGACCACAGGGTGCTAAGCCTACATTTTTTTGTCTCCAAAATTAAAGTTATGGACCACTTGCCCTTCACTGAGATCCAATTCTCCCATCACAGCCGTCACTTTGACCAGTAGAAACACACAACGATCTGGTGCCGTAGACAACTGTATGACAACACCCCAGCATTTTTAATATTTCCTCTAGGGATGTTAGCACACAGTGTAAAAGGGGGAAATGATGGTGTGAAAGAGCAGAGGCACTTTGTCAACCCGCCGAGTTAACGTTACTGTCATTAGCATCAAGCTAGCAAACAATGGTACATCCTCACGGTCGGACATAAAGTAATAACATGAACAAATAGCGGCGGGGCTTTTACTCACCACAACTGCAGAGGCTCCCAGCTTCATTTGAAACAAACTACATTATAGACGCTCCGTTATTTATTAATCCCTCTGTGTGTTTATATATTTACTTTTTATCCACTCTGTTGTCTTTGTAAAGTTAACATATCGCACCGTCATTTCAAACTCAACACTTGTTTCAAATTAAAAACCCCTTATAACGTCGGCTAGAGAATCCCTCCATTTTCTAAATAGGCTTTTACTCTGAAACATTTGTCAGAATTTCCTGTGGAAGATACAGTAGCTTGATAGTTTACATATGGCGCTTCAAATGTAGCTCCTGCCATCTGCTGATGCTTTTAGGCGACTACAGCAACATGTTGGCTGGCACATGAACACACACAGTGACTCAAATAGTGAAAGTAATAAAAATAGGACAAGAATAACCCAATGACATCACACATGCCCTGAAAGACGACCGGGGACTGATTGGTGAGTACCAGCGTGTAGCGTGTACCAGGCATAATTCAAGTCCTGAGTCTGAAATATGTCTGTCAGCGAGTCCTATTCCACCTACTGAGACTTCACCATGGACAACAGCAGCATTTCTCCGACCATGTAGCGAGCCACAAGCTCCATGGCTTCTTTCAGAATGATAGGTTTAACGTTATCTCTGTTATTAGAACCAAACGACAGCCGTTGCTGTTTTGGAGCTGAAGGACCAGCGTTCTAAAAGTAACGGACATAACTGATGTCTTGTTTGAAAATGTACTTAAAGCAGCTTCGGTGTCGTAAAGCCAGCAGTTACCGCATGCATTTGTTTTGGAGAGCGAGAGGATTAACTAATGTCAGGTCAGTCCAAGTAAATAGTGGAAACAGCAAAATTACTCAGTAAACTCTCCTGCCGTGTTTCTGTTCTGATCTAATCTAAGCTGTTGTGTATTTTGAGCTACTAAGGCTACCGTAGTAGTGTGAGCCTCAAGTTATTCTGGGTAATGTAGTAACCGTTGTTGTGCTACTGGAAACAATGAGAAGCAGCCGTGTACGTTCGGTGTAAGGAGGAATAAACCGTTAACAAGTCATCTGCTGAGTCTGCATTATCATGTGAAAAGAATACTCAGACGATTTGGGAGTTCTGCCCTTTCTCTATCATTTTCATATTGAGACAGCGGTTAGCATGGCACTGTCAGTACATCTTGCGCGGAGGGATACACCGGTGAGCAACAGCTGCAGCTGGCTCTGGGACAGGTAGCTTGGTCACTCGGTGAATGGCAAACAAAGAGACGACACGGACGATATTACTCACCCGACTGAAAGCTGTCCATCAGCTCCTGCAGGCCTGGGCGTTTTTTCCAGTTCATCTTAGGAACACGAAAAAAGTTTCAATCACGCCAGGATTAGTGATTGCTGCAGAGTTTTCATTCCTTGTGATGCACTCTCTGCGGTGCTTTTCCTCCTGATGATATATCTCCCCAACGATGGCAGCACCGAATCCCACTATGTGCAGGAAAATAGTAGCGGAGGATTCAGCCTCTCTCATCTCTGCTCAGCATCCAACACATGGAGTTCCTCATCTGTGTGCTCCGGCTCAAACAGGTATGGCTCTGGATCTGTGTCCGCTACAAGAAACTCTTCAAAATCACATTCAAAGTCGTCCGTTGCAGCTGCTAAAATGCGGAGATATCGCTAGGCTAAATAAACAGCTGAGTTTTGTTTACAAGCTACGTCTGTGCCTGCTCACCGTGTATCCCTCCAAGAATCACAGCGCAGGACGCGCTGACCCTCTATCAGCACAATGCTAACCGCTGAGACCCAGCCACTGGACTTACAGACACAAAAAAGATATTGATCATGTTGTCTCAATATGAAAATGATAGTGAAAGGGCATAACTCCCAAATCGTCAGAGTATTCTTTTATGTGAAGATACACAGTGAAGACATAACATAATCCTAACACAGCAAAGCTGTTACCTGCAGCCTTCGCTTGCAAAGCTGACGCTAACGTTAGGTCAGTCCAAGTAATTAGTGGAAACATGCTAACATGCTAATGTTACACACAAATTAGTAGTAAAGTAAGACCTGTTCATAAATGTTCTGGTGTAGCTCTGAATTTCATATGAGGACAACTGCCGGCTGTATATTTGTGTTCATGGTCACAGTCACAGATAATTTTACATGATGCTCCTTCATTATCTGCCATGACATCAAAAGTACAACCAAGTCCTCATAGATACATCTCTGGTAAAACTGTGAGGTGTTATATGTTCAGCAATGCCCGTTGCATACTGCTTACTCGAAGAACACTGTAAACACGGCTCCTTCTTCTTCTGTGGTTTAATGGCTGCGGGCCGCTGCGGGCGAGCAGAATCACTTCTGCCTCGGGTGCCGTATTCTGGTTTTCTGACTTCTGCTGTGGGTCCGACCCGAGCTAGGCTACGCTAAATAGCCATATAGAGAAAGGCTTTTTTGTCGCTGTTGGGTTCAAATAAATGCGGATCTTTAAGGGGGGGTGATACGAACTAGGGACAGTTTTATTAATGGTAAAAAGTTCCGCACAGCTGGTTTAAGTATTTGATTACTCAAACAGCAAACTAATGCGTTAGGTTACTCCCAACTCTGGCTGTGACAACAGAAATAATAGTGTTATGCCAGAGAGGAAGGCTGAAAAAAAGACCATGGGTGTCTATATGTTGAACATAATAAAAGGTCAACAAGGACCAACTAAGATAAAGGGCTCTTGCACACAGTCCAATCACATCACACAAATCAAATGAGCCCCTCTCCTCGCCCTTGAATGCGCCACCCGAAGGCGTAATTAGAGTTTACTCAATTCGCCATGGCAGAAGAGAGCAGCAGCGTCAGACGGCCAAACTTCTCCCAGGAGGAAACTGATGTTTTGGTCTGGGAGGTCCAAGCTCGCAGTGTCCGAATATACGGAACTGCGAGCAGACCTCCACGGGCTGATGATGCAAAGGTAGCCTGGGAGGAGGTCACCACAATTGTAAATCAATGTTGCGTTTCTCTCTTGCACGTGCTCTCTCTCTTTCTCTCTCGCAGTCTCACTCTGTTTCTTTTCTCTTGACTTTTCTAAGATGACAGATGCTGAATATATACTCCCTATCTGATGCTGTGGCTGTTTGTGGTTGGCTGAGAGGGATGTGAACTCATTAGTTTGCAGCTATGTTAATAAAATCAAGTTGGGTTTCCATTACGTGTGCCAAACGGTGCCAATCCCCTTTGATCTGACATCAGATGTGACGGGCACATCTGCCTAATTTTTGCTGTGGTATCGTGATACTACTCAGAACCGTGATACTTTCACTGGTATCGTACCATGGGTCCCAATTTTGGTACCGTGACAACACTAACAGATTCTGTAACGTTATTTGACGTAGATGAAAACAAATGCTGTACAATAGTCTTTCATTTGTTCCATTTTAGATGATTTTAGAATCGGATCGATAAGCAGAATTGTTAATGGCATTGATATCAATAAAATCCTATCAAATCCCATCCCTTTAGGTAGCATATGAGAAAACCACGAAACACCACCACGGGCTATATGAATGAATTAACAAGAAATTAGGGCATAGAAATTCTTGATTTATAAAACCGCACTAATATTGGGCTGTACATGACCCTTGCAAAAACCCACAGATAAACATATCCATGAGTACTCTGCTAATCTGCTAATAGCAGACAAAATTGTTCCCTGGCAATTATTGCAACAGTTGAGATTTGTGATGTACTGTAAATGTGTGTGTGTTTTAAGCTGTTTGTACTAGATATTAGCATATTCGATGGTGGTCACTCTGAAACCCACACCAAACACATCTCTGTGGGGCTTTTAATTTTAAATGATACATGAGGTGTGGTAAGATAACTGCATGATGTGCACATGGATTTATTTATTCATTTATTTTATGAACAAAGACGAAAGAGAACAACTTGCTTTGCTTGAAATGAGCAAATACCATTGTGAAACAGAGGGCATATGATGTGCCTACCTAATGAATTTACTTTGATAAAAACAACAACAACAACAACAACAACAACAACAAATAAACAATAACAACTGGAAATCAAGGCCTGCCACCAGTTGTGCCGTATAAGGGAGAAAAGTTAGGACGATTCCAAGGGCCCAAAAATATAAAATTATTAAACCACCATCATTAAGAATAGTTTTTTTTTTTTCCAAATATAGTAATGGAATTAATGATCTCTTTGTTTTTACTTGTTTTTGGCAGTAAAAGTTAAATATCCCCATTGACCAAAAAGTAAATATCCATATTGACTGACCACCCCCCTGTATCTGCATGAAATGGTTTGGTCCTGCATTAGGACACTGACGGTGACAGTGAACACTACAGTCACCATCATGCTACCTAGTACTAAATAAAAATCCGGTTTTAAAAAAGGAAAGAGAGAAAGGAGAGAGAGGAGAGGCAAAAGAAAAGGTGTCAATATGTGACCCAGTTTTTCTCCAAGAAAGGTGGGTAGCCTTTAGTATGTGAGTGGTACAAATGAACCTGTTAGCTTAATGTCCATAGTGAAATAAGCTAGCTACAGACTAGTGTTCGCCTGCACTTCATTCCTTTTTCACCTACATTTAATCAGTGCAGGTAAATGTTTAGCAAGATATTCATATTAAATCAGTTGTCCCTGCCCCTTTGACCAGACCCAACAACAGATGAGTCAGAAGCAGCAGCCCTGTCTCCCCATAACTTTAACCCTCCCTGACCCAATGAAGAAGGTGAGCAACATGTGTTAAATGACATGCCAGTTAGCATCATTGCAGGGAGTCTGTGGGAATTTCTAAAATATTTTTTAATGACAGAAACAAACAAATCATTTTTCCACATAATGATTATTATGAAACAAAAACAGCCTACAACTGTCTGTACTGGATGCTGGACAGTTAGAAACATTAAGTAGCCTAACTCAGCCTGTATTAAAGTTACAGGCAATATTAAAATAATCCAGTTAGATGTTTTCATTTAGATTGAATTATGGCAGTTAAATGACATCTATAGATACAGACTTTATTATTCCCATGAAGGGCAAATTTATTAATAATTTATTTTGATTGAAAAGTTAATGCATATTTAAGTTATTTTTTGAAGTCTTTCATTAATGTTAAGAGAATTTTCCATTTTGGGATTTTACAGTAAAAATTACATTTAGACTGTAAAAGATGGCCTTTAGCACATTTTTTAAGGCGGCTCTTAATCTTGCATCAAATAGTGAACTGCATACTGTATGCAGACTGTTGCATGTACAACTCTCTAGCAGTAAATATTGTACTGGTAGTATTGAACTACAAGAAGCAAGACAGTTACAAGCCTTCAAAGTTAGAGTTATGTAAAGCTATTAATGGGACAGTTAGGTCCTAGAGATGTGGTGACAACAGCTGTGCAGGGGGGGCCCAATGTAATTTTTTTTTCATGGGGCCCAAAATTCCTGGTGGCACCCCTGCCCGCTGCTATAACAGTATTATCGTAATTGTTTTCCCATTGAAATGTGGGGCACCAAGAGAATGAAATAAATAACTACGATGGAATGGTAATGTTTGTCTACAGTAGACAGGTCGTATGTGACACACTTAACTTAAACAGTGAGGAGGCCTGTTTGATCGAATGGCTTGTACAGCTGGCACACTTCACTGAGATAGAGATGACTGAAGATGGAAACTGAGAATGACGTTACGCATTGACAATAATGACTGATATTAGGCAAGACTGCCTGAACAGGAGAACGTGATGGGTGAGAGATGATTCCGCTCCTGCTGAGGAATCACACATCTGCTTGCCACTATTGTAACTATCATGACTATCATGGCTACATGAAAGCGTCTAAAACTGAGCACTGTGAGGGCCCCTCCTGTTTCTCTGCTCTGCCTGGCCTCCTTGTGTTTTTTCCTCCCCTTACAGTAGTGGGCTGGCAGTGCGAGTCGTTAGTGAGCTGGATCACCTGGCTGATGAGCTTGCAAACTGGCCAGTTCTGTCTGCCTCACTCTCTCGCAGCTCTCTCAGCTGTGAATGTTTTAGTCATTTTTTTTTAGCATGCAACATCCTCATACACTATTTTCCATTCAATTTGGCACTTGCCTACACCACTGTGAGGAGTTCACATCTCATTAATTTGTATTGTAAATAACATTGAATAAATTCTTTCATTTGTGACCTCCTAGCTGTTTGTATTCTCCCTCCTTTTGTCTGAACTGTGGGGCAATTGATGACACAAGCAAACATTATCATTCAGTTGAGGACAGACAATTCACAAACACATCAGTGTGCCCACATTTTACATGTATGTAAGGTCATGACCTTAAATGAGAAAATCTCTGAGTTTCAAGGAGGAAAAAAAAAGGTGGTAAGTCATAAGCAAGTCTCAAGTCATAACCTTCAAGTCTCAAGCAAGTCCCAAGTCACTGTGGTGAAAATCAAGCAAGTCAAGTGCGCCCTTGCTATAACTCAAACAAGTCGAAGAAGACATTAGTCAGATCAAGCAAGTCACAAGTCAAGTCATACTCCCAAATTCATAAAGATAATATAAACTGCATGCAGGTGGAATGTAACTAAATTTATTCAGGTACTGTAAGTACAAATCTGAGTCTTCTTCTCATGCCACCGTCTACCTCTACTCCATTAATCTGACTGCTTCAGTTATGAGTTACTTTACAAATTAAGATTTTGCACTTGTAATATATGAAAATATACAAGTACAGCTAGCACTATGAGTCAATTACTGAATTGACAGAAAATAAATGTGCCACTATTTTGATAATGATTTAAGTCATTTTGTAATGCAAAAACATTTCATGGCTCTAGCTGCGCAAATTTAAAGTGGAACTAATGTTTTTTTCAACCTGGGCCCTATTGCAGCGCTGTCGTCATCTGTTTAGCTCGCCTCTGGCCCGCCTATATCAGATACACCAATGTGATTGGTGCAGTTTGGCTACAAGGGCATGGGTAATGACTATCATTACTCATTGCCAGTGTGACTCGCTGAGTAAATTCAAATTGTGCTCTCGCGAGAACTCTGGATTTCCAGGGTAACCTTTAGGTGGATTCGGACATGTTCCTCTGCCTGTTGCAATTTTAGTATATGTGCTACCGAAGTAACACTGCTCCCCCTCTTTCCTCGTCCACTCTTGTACTCCGTGTTCAAATAAATACGAGCGGTCATCAAATTCAAATGGCTCATCCAGATCCAGTTGGTCAAAATCGGGGAAAAATTCAGCCATGAGCAAACAGAAAAAAACAGAGTAACTCCTTGCTTTTGGTAAGGTCACTCCAGTGGTTACTTCCTGCAACAACTCAAATCTCGCAAGACATGATATTTCAGAGCCAGACTTTCACTCTCTCAGTGGGTGATTTGACTTGCCACAACAAACATATCCCAATTTTTACCCAATTTTGACCAACTGGATCTGGATGAGCCATTTGAATTTGATGACTGCCTGTATTTATTTGAACACAGAGTACATGGATGTACACAGATGCAGAGCTCATTGAAATTAAAGAGTGGATGAGGAGAGAGGATTCAGCCAAACTCAGTTCCACTTTTGGAAGTCAGCAGCATTCCAACACATGTAATGTGATGACGATTAACCAATCGCAGCCAACAGACATCTTTCCCCTCGTCCGTAAATATGACTGTGATAAATATGGAGAAGAAATTGATCATTTTAGTGTAGAGCTGCCAGAGCTTTACATCTGTCCCACGGACAATAAGAAGTTCAGCTCTGCACTCAGGACTTCAGGTAAATAGGCTATGATATGGTGCTTGCTAAGGTTGCTTTGCAACCTCAGATGCAACCTACTGCCACACTCTTGAAAGCTGGCACAAGACAAGACAAGAGCGGCACCCAGTGCCAGCCTTGCGTTTTCCAGGCCATAAGCTTTGTGTCATGTGTACGGCCCCTTCGGTAGCACAAAAACATCTTTTCTGACAAGCTCCGCTCTGGGAACTTGACAATCCCCACACAGCGGCTTCTTGAACTGGGTACCTTTAAAACACCATTAAAAACTATTCTATTAGTCACTCACCTTAAATGGTAAGATAATTATAAATGTCAGAAACAACCAAGAAGCATCATTAATCTAAAATTGGATTATTCTGTACCACTAAAGCCACACTTTTTTCTGCTTGCCCCAAATGACCTGTTGCCTCTATTTACAATAACATCTTCCAAAAGTTGTTGAAACTTTCCAAAGACCTGCAAACTAGGCTGCACCAGTATCTGTGTGTCTCTATCAGTTCAACAGGGTTGGGTCTAGTTATATGGGCCATACAGTATGTGGTGTCTGTGTGTGTATGTGTGTGGTCTAGAGGCTGGGGCTTTCTTGCTGATCCAGCTTCTGGCGAAGCCGAGCAAAAAACAGAATGTCTCAGAGGACAGGCGAATTTAATAGAGCAATATGTGAACTAATGAGAGAGAGAGAGAGAGAGAGAGAGAGAGAGAGAGAGAGAGAGAGAGAGAGAGAGGACCAGTATTAAGGTTGAGAAGATTGAGTTGTTTGGTCTTGCTTCTCACTTTTAAAATCAATCTCCTCCTGCAAACCCACACACTCACACAGAGACAAAAACACTTGTAAAGAGCATAAACATACGTTGTATCTACTACTGTTAGAACAACACATCAATACACAGTTTTCACTAGTGTTGTCCTTTTAGTAAAGATCTGGCCTGGTTCAGTCACTATTTCTTTTTCTGAAGAGAGTGACCAGGACCTTTATTTAACTCAACTGCATAGAGACGCAGTCTTAAAATTGACACAGGCTTTTCCTAGAGGCAGACATCTCTGTTAAATTTTTATCAGTATCAGAATTTGCTTTATTTATTCATTGTTGTTGCTGTCTGCTGTCAACATATCCTCATACAATAGTACGTATGGTATCTTACAAATCAAGCCCCTGTTTTCACCAAACACTTTTGGTATAATACCTTTGGAACCAAAAGTAACCCTTCAGACATGGTACCTAGACCCTAGATCCATTAAGTGTTTTCACCACAAACAGTACTTCTGAATGTGGGCAAGGCTGTTGTCACTCACTGCTCCGTCCAGCACTCACAGTACTTCCTCATCACTGGTGACACAGAGGGAAGTCTGCACGTTGTTTATCATCCACAGAACAAGGTTGCATTTTCAGAAAAAAACATAACAGGCTGCAGTGACAGTCTCTCTCCATGGGATATTTATAAATAGTGTGTTTGTGCATTTAGTCCCACAGGAATGACACTTTTTTCTCCAAGTGACTAGTAGAATATATACAGTTCACTTAATCAGGTTGAAATTATTATGTATATTTTCAAATGTTTGACAATCCGCTCATTACAAAAAGTTTTTGTCATCCAAGAGAGACAATAAAAACTAATGGAATGGTCAAAGTTGTTATATTGAAATTTAAGATATGTTGATGGATTCATGTCATCAACTCATACATTGAGTAACATTACAAGTAAAAGTTCCACCTTGAAAGTTGCAGGCAAGCGGCCCAGTGAATTCAGTTATTTTTTTCTCAGTCTACAGCTGCTGTGAGAGGCAGCAAAACATCCTTTCATTTTATAGTTATAATTAACTGATGCATGTTAAACTTGCCACGATATGAACAGTGGTTACAAAAGCTTCAAAACCACCCATAACCTAACCTTGAGCAAGAGAGACTGTCTGCTATTAACCAATCAACTGCAATTTTTGTAGCTCCACCAGATCTGTGTGCTAGATACCTCAACAAAATGGGAATGGTAGGGAGCAGGTCCATTGGTATCTTCCACGAAATGAACTGAACCATTTGAAAAATGTTGACAGCGTACCTGATTAAAATGACTCAAAATTCACTCTAAGTTCACACAGTTCAGAACACTGGTCTCCAGGGAAAAGACCTCTGTTTTGTGATCCATCCACCATCCCAATCTGCCTCCTATGGGACTACTCAGGACCGCATCCTTCTTTAGTCCAGTCAGCACATTGGTCACATGATCGCAACCTTCCAAAATACATAAGCTATGCATGAATTACTGGCCCATCATAATACAGGATACGTATGAATTTTGCTGCATTACTCTTTGTAGGAACATGTCTAAACAGTGCATGAGAAGAGCCTGCTGCTGTTCCCAAAAAACTTTTTGTTTTACATGAAAATGTTTCTTGCAGATCAGAGAACATAATTCCTCTCATTCCTCATTTCTCTAGAGCACAAACTTTATTTGAGTGAATTCCTCATTAATCCTGCCTGGACAGAAATTTTGATCTAATGGTGGCACTAGCCCAAAGTCAGACATCACATAAAACCCCACATCAGATTCATCATCTGGGGAACATGTTTCTCAATGGTTTTTTTTTACACATATTATATAACACATAGGGCTGCAACAAGTGTCAGTATAGACCATTTAGATCAAATGGATACAGTTAGATGTGATGGAAAAAGGCTTTGCCAAAATGAATGTTAGCACTGTAAATTTCTGCAAACCATTAATATGTTAAACCTGTACGTTTCACATGTAGCCGATATGTTAAAACTTTAAGTTTCTTTATGTTTCAGTTTCCAATTTTATGTTGACACACTGCAGTTAACCTGTGGTTAGGTTAAGCCACAAAAACCACTTATGAATTTAGGTTAGGATTTAGAAAACATCAAGTTTTGGCTTGCAAACAAATTAGGTCAGCCTAAACTGACCTAAAACGTAATCAATTAATCTGACACACCTTAATTTTCATGATCTTTGGTCAAAACCATTATGTTTGACAGCTGATAAGACGTGCAACCACAGACATTTGTTATTTCAATTAGTGAAAGTGAAGGTCATTGTTACAGGGTTGTGATGGAAATTTTATCTGGTTACATGTAGGGCTATAGTCTTGCAGCATAAAGACAAGATGCCATGTGCAAGGTCAGAGCACAGGCCGTGACTTACGACCAGAACAGGCCGTGACTGTTATGAAGAAGTCTTCTCTCCCTTCGTGTCATCTGCTAGATATAACTGAAGTGTTTACATAGAGATAAGGAGAGCCTCTCGGGATGGTATGTTTTTAATTGTTATCCTAAACAGACACTTGACCTGTACTTCTCACCCCAGTTAGATAACATGCTGTTTAAATATGACGTTCTGAGAAATGTTCAGGGCTCACTCTTTCAGCCTTTTCACTTGACTGTTTGGTGTGTGCCCGGTTGCAACTGTTGCTGGATTAAACTTTACAGAAAGACAACATTTGACTCTGAGTGTTATCTGAGTATTCTTTATACAGAAAAGTAATTTTCGATTACAGGGTCTAGCAGTTGGATGTGATTGATGATTGAGTTGTATATATCACCCCAGATATCACGGGGCTGTTGTATGTTTATCAGGACAGGCACATGTGTCTAGTTCAGGCTGTCATTATTGCTTAGCATGTAGAATATCACAGTTTAAAATGGTGTCAGAAGTGGAGCCTCGTGTTTATAGTCAGCAGTAGGGATGGGAACCGAAAACCAGTTCTTGTTGAGAACCGGCTCCCAATGTTTCGATTCCTTTGCCAATTTTGCAAACGATTCCCTTAACGATTCCAGCAGGTACAAATGACGTCACAACGGAACTTGCGTAAGCTACACAGCACAGCATTGTTTTGATTCTACAGGCAACATGGCGCCCAGGTGGCTGAAATGCTCGAGAGTGTGGTTGCATTTCACAATAAAAGGTGACAACAGGGCAACTTGCAATTCTTGCAAAGATGCCTCTAGATTTCAAAACTTTGAAAATTCATAACAAACTAACCATATGTGCTACAGCTTTGGAACTTTCACTTTGAAATTTGCTTTTCCATGGCATGGATGGTTACTGTCTGGCACCCTGATGCTTGGCTCAGTCAATTTGTGAAGCCACACATGAACTGTCACTTGCCAATTAGCTCAGTGAGATAGAAGACAGACCTCAGTCTCAGAAGTTTTGAGTTCAAGCCTCAGCTAAGGCAGGACGGACATTCTAATGTGAAAGTCCTACGTTCAGGCATCATGCTATGTGGATTAGAGACTATAATAATTATGATCCAGGCAGTTTTGCGGAGAGACAAATACTCTTTATCAACACTTTATTTGCCTTAGCTATCAGTCAATATGCAGAGTCTATCCAATAGCTACTTTTACATTTTAAAAAATGTTTTCATCTTTGTCACCATGGATAATGTTTAGCTTTAAGCTAGATCAGGCCAGTTTGTTCATAATTGCTAGCAGTTAATGTTATTCTTACTTTCTTGTTCTTGAGTTTTTTCTTTCCTTTGTATACTAAGAGTCTGATCACTTCTGCCACTCATCCACAATTTGAAGGGCATGCCATAATTATATTATTATATGATGTAACTTCTATGTTGTGATATGCTTTGTTTTAGTGTGTGTGTTGCTCAGAATTGCCTAATTTTGCCTAAAATTGCCCGGCCCCGACCATTGCTGCGCAGCAGCCGTAATTTTAAACATGGACTCAGGTCTTGTTTTTGTTGGTTTATGCAAGATATATTTTTTTGCTTTTTTGTTTTGTTTATATTACAGACTGGCCAAAATGGGCAATGAGGACTTGAGGAAAGCAGAGGAGTTTGTACTGCTGATGTGGAAGCATTACACCTCTACACTGGCAGTCTCCAGTAACAAAAGTCCAACCTATGGTGAGATTCAAGCTGCAGAAACACTACACTGCAGGAAGATGACTCTGCCTTCACAAAGAGCATTAAGGAGAATTTGGAATGATCTTTCCAAACGCTACCAGGTACAATTAATGATTTATTTATCATCAATAAAATGACAGTCATAAATACTTAAGGATAGTCATGTCACATTTTCCTCCTTTTTGAAATTTAAGGAAGCTGATATCAGGAGACTCCTGGAGGAGACCACCATCTTAGACTCCAGATTCAAATCCAAAGTGGATAAGGATGAAGTCTGGGACAGGATCAGGGAAGCAGCAGTGGCAACAAACACAGAGGCAGCTGCAGATGAGGTATCTGAATTTAACAATGTCTTTGATTGTAGCACATTTCCATTGTGAGAGTGAGACCTTCCATCTCTCGCTCTGTGGTACTTACATTTTTTTTATTTGTTTATTTGACACTTTCTTCTCAAGCTCCCAGAGCAAGGAGAGGCACAGAGGGAGGGGTGTGAAGATGAAGATGAGGAAGGAGAAGAAGACGACGACTATGTAAGTTTAGCTCATTGTGATGAATGATGATCATTTAGATGTCATGGATTATTGAGTAATTTTTTACTTAATTTTTGGTTATGTCCATTTAATTTCAGACGCCATCAGTAAAGCAGAAAAAGACGGCACTGGAGGAACTCTTTGAAGAGGAGGACAGCAAGCTGCAGTCAGTCCAACAACAGCAGCCCCTTCTGTCCCTGGCCCAGAGAGTGGATCAGGAGATCCAGCTGTAGAGAAGCCTGCCCCCCATCCCCTCCAGGGATAACGCCACCCTATGGTGGTGGAGAATGAGAGAGACTCTGCCCCTGCTGTCAGGACAGGCAGAAAGCTTTCTGTGTGTGCAGGCTTCCTCCGCCCCATCTGAGAGGGTGTTCTCCACAGCTGGAGACATCATAAGTCCTGAAAGATCGCGTATCCTTCCTGAGAAAGCAGATATGCTTATTTTTCTGCAAAAGAATTGCTAATTCTTCATAGTTGATGGTTGCAGAATTGCACAATGCACTTGACTTGATTGTATTTGTCACTGTCTGACGTAGTTTTATTTTTGAGTGCTCAGCTCATATATCCTTTTAAAAAGGAGAATTGTAGTTTTTACTAGAAAAATAAACCATACTTGACATTCTTATGTAATTGTCACAGAATAATTTATATTGTATTTTCTACAATTTCTACAGAAGACTCTTCTAATTTTTTTTATCAAAACAAATTATTTTTTCTGGGGACCCCCGGCACCCCATCGAGGAGCCCTTGGCTGTGGGCCTCTACGGACCTCACTGTTGTTGTTATTATACTTCTATACATGTATCTTCTGTTCAGAGATAAGACATAAAACAAAGTGGATGCTAATCGACCTGTTTGTTCTCCTTTCTTCACAAATGAGAATCGATAAGAGCATCAATAAAGAATTGAATCATTAAGCAGAATCGAAAATGGAATCGGAATCGTAAAAATCTTATCAATTCCCATTCCTAGTCAGCAGTAATAGTAGGCGTGAGTTAAGCTGATTTTCGGCAACTGGTCTTATACACAATCAACAGTCCACACGAAGTTAGCATTTAAGGAGCTAGCATGGCGGCTAATATTCCCCCACCGGCACCGATGAGCTTCATGGGAAACTGGAGCACAAGTTGGGACATACATGAGGACTACATTCTTGTTACCGGTATCTCTGAGAAGGACAAAAGGATTCAGGCGGCGACCCTACGGAGTGTCATGGGGAGTGAATGCAGGCATAACTACTGTCACAACCTAAATCTCTCAGAGGAGGAGCAAGGGGACCCCCAAAAAATACTGGACTTCCTGGCAAAGTACATAGACATAGACACTTTTGTGACCAGGCTGAGAGAAAGGGCAGCTACGTGTGAGTAGGGCAGTTAAAAGATGAAATGATTCATGACAAAATTGTACTGGGCATTGCAAATGAACGCACCAGGCACAGGCTATTGAGAGAAAACGAGCTAACGTTAGTCACAGCTATTGAAGTGTGCCACGCAGCAGAGCTAACTGACATCAGAATGCGAGTGATGGAAACAGCTAGTCTACATGCTACGTACAGTGCAGTCCGTTGCTAAGCAACAAACCAGGCAAAACAAGTTGAGATGGAGCAGTTCAACCAAAACTGCAGAGGCGGTCTATGAGTGTAAATACTGTGGCAACACACATTCAAGGGGAAGAGAGCATTGCCCAGCCTTTGGAAAAAAATGTCAATTATATGGAACTAACAATCATTTTGCAAAAGTGTGTTAAAAAAAGCAAACGGGGAAGCACTGCAGGGAAAGTGCACTGCATGGATGAGGAGGCAGGCACCTCAGGGCAGAGCAGTGATGAGGAGTCACACCTATACACCATTGAGTCAGTGGAGTAGGACAAGCTAAAGGAAAGAAATGATTTGTGACACTACAATTCAACAACAAAGCACAGAGATGTCAGTTGGACTCTGGGGCCACGTGTGATGTAATGACACTCAAAGACAAAGAAAGACTTGCACCCCATGCAAAGCTCCGCCCAAGCGAAACCAGTCTAAGGCTGTATTCAGGGAAGCTAGTGTGCTCTTTGGGCATCTTCGACGGAATGCACAGTACGAGGTTGCAGACACAAGCTCTCGTTCAAGTAGTGAAAAAGGGACAGCACCCTCTCCTATCAGGAGACACCAGGGACGATTCATGCATTTCACAATACCGGATGTGGTGCTTAAAGTTGAACATGCACAGCCCAGACCCCTAACCAAAGAAAAGCTAGTCAGCACATACAGTGATGTGTTGGAATGTGGAATCCGTGCCCGGTGAAGTACATTTCGACCTGCATCCCGACATTCTGGCACTTCAGTGTGCTCCCTGCAATGTCCCCATCACCATGAAACCAGCTGTTAAGGCCCAGCTGGATAAGTATGAAAGGGAAGGCCACATCGCCCTAGTCACGGGAACCAACTGATTGGATCAGCAATATGGTAATAGTGAGCAGGCCAGACAAACTGAGAATATGTCTTGATCCTAAATTTCTAAACAAAGCTCTCAGGTGCTCTCAAGCTACCAAAAGTGAGAGTTTTCACCTTAGTAGAAGCCATAGATGCCTTCTGGAATGCAACCTGGACATTGAAAGCAGTCTTCAACAACCTTCTGGACCCCTTGGGGGAGAAAACAGTGGCTCAGACTGCCATTTGGAGTGTCAGTCACACCCGAAGTGTATCAAACAACACCAGCTGCTGGCTGGGCTCAGAGTCATACAGCCCATCGGTGGTGACAAACTGGTCGTGGGCTGTGGTGACATGGACGAAGAGGCAGAGTCTGACCATGACAACAAGCTCCTGGTGCTGCTGGAGCGCTGTCGGGAGGTCAAGCTGCGCTTAGGTGTAAAAAAAAGCTGCAGCAAAGTGGCAGAAGTCTGGTTTCATGACCACATTCTCTCAGCTGCTGGGCTGAAGCCCAATCCAGAAAAGGTGTGAGCCATCATCTCACACTAAGAGGCTTCAAGGCATGCTCATGACCCTACAAAACTACAGTCTAAAAGTGGTTTACAAACCGGGGCAGGAGATGTTCATGTGCGACATGCTCAGCAGGGCTGTGGCAGAATGCGCTGGCAGGGGGACGGCCTACCAGCGGCACACCATCTGCTCCTTCCAACAATTACAGGAGGGCCTGCAACATGTGAACCAGGCAGACTACCTTAATGTAAGTCACCAACACCTGGAACAGATCAGGCTATACACTGACCGGGACAAATGTCTCCAGACACTTGAATCTGCGGTTCTCATAGGCTGGCTGGACATCAAGGAGGAGACACCTCTCATCATCAGAGGGCATTGGCCCTATCGGGACGAAATCAGCACTCAGAAAGGCATTCTGTTCCAAGGGCAGAGAGTTATCATTCCAAAATCGCTGCGTCCGGAGATGCTTGCACGCATACACTCCAGCTACATAGGGGGTGATGCGTGTTACCGGCAAGCTCATGAAACCTTGTACTGGCCAAACATGCAGGCAGAGATTAAGGACTTTGTGAGTGCCTGCACAACCTGCAACGAGTATGCGCATAACCAGCAGAAGGAGACCATGCTTTCGTATGAATTGCCAACTAGGCCATGGCAGATGGTCAACACAGCCCTTTTCAGTCACAGGCGGGAAGACTACCTGCTCATCATCAATCATTATTCTGATTTTTAGGAAATCAAACTCCTCCCTGATCTGGCTGCAGAGACGGTCATCAGGCGTTGTAAGGCACAGTTTGTGCGTCATGGACAGCCTGACAAGGTCATCACAGACAATGGTCCTCAATTTGCTTCTCAGTTTGCTCGTTTTGCCTCGGAGTGCGGGTTTCAACATGAACCCTATTCCCAGAGACACCCCAGGGCGAACGGCAAAGCTGAGTAGGCGGTCAAGATTGCAAAGAATCTGTTGTACAAGGCCTCCTGTGATAACACCGACCCTTGGAAGGCGATACTTCACTGGAGGAATACTCCAACCGAACACATGCACAGCAGCCCGGCACAGTGGCTCATGTCTCGTCAGCTGAAGAAGTCCATTCCTGTGACTAACACGCTCCTGGAACCTGCTGTGGTGACAGTATGAATTGCCAACTAGGCCATGGCAGATGGTCAACACAGCCCTTTTCAGTCACAGGCGGGAAGACTACCTGCTCATCATCAATCATTATTCTGATTTTTAGGAAATCAAACTCCTCCCTGATCTGGCTGCAGAGACGGTCATCAGGCGTTGTAAGGCACAGTTTGTGCGTCATGGACAGCCTGACAAGGTCATCACAGACAATGGTCCTCAATTTGCTTCTCAGTTTGCTCGTTTTGCCTCGGAGTGCGGGTTTCAACATGAACCCTATTCCCAGAGACACCCCAGGGCGAACGGCAAAGCTGAGTAGGCGGTCAAGATTGCAAAGAATCTGTTGTACAAGGCCTCCTGTGATAACACCGACCCTTGGAAGGCGATACTTCACTGGAGGAATACTCCAACCGAACACATGCACAGCAGCCCGGCACAGTGGCTCATGTCTCGTCAGCTGAAGAAGTCCATTCCTGTGACTAACACGCTCCTGGAACCTGCTGTGGTGACAGGAGTCACAGAAAAGTTGCATCACAAGAGGCAACTGGCCAAATTTTCTATGACTGGTCAGCTCAAGTCTTGCCAGAGCTGGAGGTAGGCAAGACTGTCAGGATGAAACCCCTGCCTGGTGACAACACTCGGCTGTGGAGGGCTGGGACCTGTCTTGGCAAAATTGCGCCTAGATCGTACCTGGTGGACATTAACAGCTCCATCAATAGGTGCAACAGGATTGATCTCTGGCAGAGGCATCTGCTGCTCGGGTCTGTGGGGAGAATGAGCTGGAGCCAGCGCACATCCCGGAGAGCGGTGCTGCAGAGGCTTCCCCAACTGTGGCCGAACCCAGCCCTGTCAGGCCCGTACCAATGGTCTCTTCAGTCAGTCACAGACCAGTGTCCTCTTCTACTTCGGAGGGGGCTGCGCCTACAGAGGGCCTTGTACGCATCAGGGCTGGACGGCTGTCAAGGCCACCTGAGAGATTGGTACTGGACTGGTAGCATGCACATTTATTATTGAAAAAAACAAAACAAAAAAACAAGCTGGGTTTTGAAAGGTTGTGATTTCTAATTGAACTGTGTGAAATTTTATTTTGGTTTGATGCAAGCCCTAGCTAGAGGATTTTGCACTACGTTCTTAAGTGATGGGTCTTACTTTGGAAAGGGAAGATGTTACAGGGTCTAGCAGTTGGATGTGATTGGTGATCAATTTGTATGCCTTCACGTATCACCCCGAATGTCACAGGGCTGTTGTATGTTTTTCTTTACAGAGCCTGAACTACACACATGTGCCAGTCGTTATTGCCTAGCATGTAGAATATTACAGTTTAACAGTCATGTCTGATATAAAATGAGAAGCTACTGCCTGACTGTTATGTACATTGATCTTTGCTAACGCTAGGTACCATTAGATCTTAGATAAGATAAGATGCCTTTGAGTTTTGCAATCTTCTATGTCAGATTTCAGAATCAGTCACAAAGAAGAGCTGCTCTGCAACACTCTCAGGCTGAGGTGTCAAAAGACAGTCGTGTAAAAAAAGAATCATATTTTGATTGGCTTTATTTTAGCTGATACACATCCATTGAAATATGCCAATTTAGGCCCCGATACTGAGGACTCAGGACATCTCTAGTCTATTGGTTATTGATCCTTCCATTTTCATCTACATACCCGGGGCTGGGTTGCAGGAGCAGCAGGCTAAGCAAAGTATTCCAGACGTCCCTCTTCCCAGCGATGCTTTCCAGCTTCTCCTGGAGGATGCTGAGGCATTCCCAAGCCAGATTAGATATATAATCCAGTTGAACATGCCAACGCATTGTCAATCCGACCTCATCACATATGGACATTTGGTCATGGACTTTTCATGTCCACATATGACATGCAAGGTACCCTGGGTGCGTTGATTGTTGATGTTCTGGGACACCATGTCAAGTTACATGCATTTTCCGTTTTCAAAATACACTTCCGTTTTTACAGGACATATACAGTTTGCATACAGTCTCTTTCAAAATAAATGTGCTACGTTGGTACAACAACACGAATTGACTTTTTTTCCCTACAACAAAAAAATACATGTGATTGCATTCAGCCAACACATGCACTTGGTTTGGTTTAGGAAAAAATAACTAGGTTTGTCTTTACAATCATACGGTAAGCAAACACCGTGTCTCTCATGTTATAAAGAAAAGAATCAAAGGGCAATGCATAAAATGTGCTGTGATGATAATGTAAATCCACGATGTGTAATATTTGATATATCTGGGTGAAACAGATTGTTAAGATAAATTATAGAGTGTGAGGTGAAACAGTGTCTTTCATACAAACACTCCTCCAGGGAGACATCCAAACAGGGTCTTATCACCCTCTCTTTACACAACAGTCTCTGAATAAACTGTGCCCCAATGTCCATGACTTTATTTACTAAAAGACATGCCATGTTTCTTCTTCCCTCTACACACTTAGCAAGCAATCAGCCTCAGGTTTAGATGAAGCAAACCTGCGAGCCAGCAGGTTTGCTTCATGGAGTATGTTGCCATAGTAACTGACTCAGGGTTTCCCTGAACTGGCTTTGTGAAATGGAAAACTCAGAGTTTCCCTCATCTCAGACTCAACATACCCAGAGTATTCACTAACCCTGCTTTCTGAAATAGGGCCCTGATGCCACCAAGCGGTGTTCAGAGGTGGGTAATGTAGCCAAAAATTGTACTCAAGTAAAAGTATTGATACTTTAGAACAATATTAGTCAAGTAAAAGTAAAAAGTAGTCATCCAAATAATTACCTGAGTAGGACTAAAAGAGTATTTGGTGAAAAAACTACTCAAAAACTGAGTAACTGTTGAGTAACATCTGATTTATTTGCCAAATAAGAACATGAATGTAATCAATAAATCAAAAATAATAGTCTGCAAATTCATGTATTTTAAATGATACCCCTTTAACTAAAACAAAAATAAATAAAATCTTTACAAACATAACATAAATTACAAACATAACATATATATATATATATATATATATATATATATATATATATATATATATGTATATATATATATATATGTATATATATATTATGTACTCAGAGGTGGGTAGAGTAGCCAAATATTGTACTCAAGAAAGAGAATTGTTACTTTAAAACAATATAACTCTCGTAAAATTAAAAAGTATTTTGCATTAAAACTACTCTTAAAAGTACAATTTATCCAAAAAGTAAATGGAACTGTCTAAATGTAACTAGTTACTACCTACCTCTGGTGGTGTTATAGCAACCAGAAGTGTATCTTATCGACATGAAAGGACGGTTTTTTCATTGGTGTCTGACACTGGAGGTCACTGCCTAGAACACCTCTAATGGGCGCCCAGGAGCCATTGTGATCAGATGCCAGAAGCACCTCAACTGGCCCTTTTGATGCTAAGGAGCAGTGGCTCTACTCTGAGCTCCCTCTGGATGTCTGAGCTCCTCACTCTATCTCTAACACTGAGCCCAGCTACCCTTTGGAGGAAGCTTATTTCAGCTGCTTGCATATGTGATCTCATTCTTTCAGTCACCAACCAAAGCTCATGACCATAGATAAGGGTTGGGACACAGATGGACCAGTAAATCGAAAGCTTTGCCTTCTGGCTCAGCTCCCTCTTCACCACAATGATTCAGCGCAGTGCCTGCATGTGCTGACTTCGTGCCAAACTACAGTTTTGAATTGATCATTTAGCCTAAAAATGTTTTCAATTGCTGAACCTGGGCAGTAAAGTCTTTTGAACCTTTGGTAGAAAGTGGAGTTCAAGCAGTCAGAGGCCCAGGAGTGGCACACATCCTTGCTGATGCGCACGCACGCACACACACACACACACACACACACACACACACACACACACACACACACACACACACACACACACACACACCTAGTTTTTTTCTCATTTGGCCAGCAGTGGTGAGAAAGTAGCAAACACAGCACAGATTGCTTTTAAGCAGCAGGTAATGATGTTGATGCCTCTATTAAACAGGAGAGAAGTTTGCACATGCCATCTGCGCTTTGGAGGGCAATCAATGGAAACAAGCATAAATGGAGAGATATCAAGGAGTGGAATCTTTACACTGTTTGCAGGGGCTGAAATCTGACCAGTAGGACCCAAACTGACCCCATCTCCTGGGGGCTGTTCAAACACCATCACACATTTACTAAAGCCCTCATAGATTTTCACAACAAAGGCAGCTGCAGAAGATGACTTTCAGTTCACTCCTCTGTCATTAGCTGGCTGCAAGAAAAAGTCTTTCCAAAGTCCCTGTATTTCTTGGACATGTCCACTACAGTAATTGATCAGTAAAGCAGTTACAAAGATAATGCATTGGTTAATCATGTGGCTGATTGACAGCACAAGTTATTTCTGTTCAACAGCAACACTTTGTGTTAAGAAGTGATAACACACACTCAGCCACACGTTGTCTACAGCCTGCCAGGAATACAAGACAGGCAGACTTTATAGGCCCTATATCACGAGAGGAATCAAATCCATCTCCAGAAGAGTAAAGAATAGTCCAACAAATACACTGAAGTGGTTTTGTAGTATTCATCATTTTATACAGTGTGGTGCCTCAGTACCAGAATTACCTTGAAACTATTTTTGTATCTGCAGTTACCTAAAAAGTGGCTCCAGGTTTTTATATTATTCTGTAGTTCCAGTAGTTCCAGTAGTTTTTCTCAAGTATTAAAATACAAAAGTTCTAATTTTGGTTGAAATTTGTATGGTATAGCATCAAAATGCTATTTTCTCAAGCCCATCACAAAAACAGTCTGCCTTATGTTGATGCTGCATATAAACCTATGTACAGCTATGGATGCCACATGAGGTTGGCTCCAAAAGTCCCACAATTACACAAACAAACTAAATGATCAAGTCAGCGGGGGATCAGCAACTCCCATTTGCTGTGAGGTGGACTTATTGTTTCTGTCAGTGGAGTCTGGTAGCTTTGAAGAGGGAGAGTACACAGATTTATTTGATTAAATGTCTATAAGCCAATCACAGTGCTCCACATTAATAATCTTGTTGTTTAATGGATAACTTCTGCATTTTACAACCTGGACCCTATTTCTCTGTGTAAATTGGTCAAAGAGACTGATGTGAATAACAATCTTTGGGGCTGGTCCAATATTGAGGAAGAGGGCAGAGGGCAGAAAGCAGAGGGCAGAGGGCAGCAGGCAGCGGGGAGGGGCCAGCAGCCGTAGGACTGGCGGCAATGGAAGGACATTGGGCAATTAAATGCTGTCAGTGTATGTCCATTAAAAGTGGTAATGTTTGACACAGAGTAGTTCAAATTGTTATTATAAGTCTCTGAAATGTCTATTTACCTTTTATTTTATACAGTCTGTTTGTTATTGCCAACAACATATGCCAACAACCACAGAAATGTGTGTGAGTTCTGGAGTAGTTTAGTGTTATCCAGAAGTGTGGGATGTGGATGAAGCTTTTGAATTTGACTGCTGCCTGTATTTATTTGAGCTTGAGTATATGCAGAAAAGCAGATGAGGAGAGAGAGAGTGACCCTCTACCCACAAAGGAAAAATCCCTGTGTTGTGAAGAGTGGTTTGTGTTTGTATAGAGCTGCACTTTGAGCAGCTGTCAAATAGGAGAAGATATTCAGAACTTACTTTCCTAAAGAAAACTGCTCTTTCAAGAGTTGATTTACAGACATGTGAAGTTAGACTAATGCAATTAGCTTAAGTTATTATGTTGACATTGCATAACGTTACACATGAAAGCATGAGAAAATAACAGTAAAAACAATCAATAAATGATTAGAAGGTGCAAAATATCAACTGATTCAGCACTGATTATAACAAATCTATACAGATTGATTATCCATTTTCATCAGCTGACATTCAGAATGATAAACTAAGTGATATCAACAAGCTGACATTATCTATGCTGTGTGTGCGTAGTAGAAAAACATATCTATGCTTCAGTATTATATGACCTATAATATGTTTTAATGATAATTTATGTTTATATTTGCCCTTCCTATATATCAAGGACATACCTACCTGTAATAACTGACAATGGTAATGTTAGTTATTGTATAAGCCCCTTCACAGTCTTATATAGCTATTTATTATTTTCCATGTCAAAAAATCACACAAAAGATTCATGCTTTTACTTAGGACTTTTTAAAAAATATCCATGTATTGGAATGGACAGGGATCTGAGTGTCACCAGGAAATGAATAGGGGAAATACTGTTCTAATTTCATTTTCTAATGATACCATCAGTTTACAATTCAGCCTATTCATTAATTCCACAGAATATTTATCTCAGACAGATTTTCAACATACTGTTTTCTGAAGGTAGAAATTGAGGATATTTTGAGAAGTGACGATAAATCCAATACAAAATGTATATATAATGTGTTAAAAAAAAACATCTCTTTATTAATTGATTATTCATAAAAATAAATGAATAACACATAGTAAGTATCCTTATAAATAAATAAATAAATAAATAAAATAAAATAAGGTAATTATTTGTAAGTGAGTAGAAATCTATCATTCCTTGTGTGTGTGTGTGTGTGTGTGTGTGTGTGTGTGTGTGTGTGTGTGTGTGTTTGTAACATAATTGGGTTCTAAACAGGTTAAACTGACATTGTCTTTAAGGGTGGCCCTTTTTTATCATGCTAAAATACCTTTAGCTGCTGCTCCCATCCACAGCCACCAGACTCCTTTGACAGAGACAGTAATTTTACCTTGCAGAAGAAAATGAGTTGCTGTTCTGACACTGCCTCTAATCGGCTGATTAGTTTATGCTATTGTGTGACTTTCTAAACCAAACTCACATGGTGACCACAGCTGTAGGCTACACTGCTTAGCATTGCTGCGATACTCCTGTCTGCTTTTTGAGTCAACGCCCTCTACTGGAAGGGTGTAGACTGCCATCTACTGTAGGTATTACACTGACAATAGATCTATGAATGTGTTTAAACAATACAAAGTGCAATATTATATTAAATCTCAATGTGTCCTCACCCGTTTAAAGATTTAATGTCATAAAAAAGCACCATCTTCCATCACCAAGTTCAAATCTTCCAACCTAACACTTAACTCACTCTCCACACTTACACTCTCAGTGAACTGTTTTAACCACACTCTCAATCTAGTTCTGACGTATGGAATTGAAACTGATAACCTAATAGTCTTTCCACAGAATCCCTCTCTATCACATCATTATTTAATAACTTCTGATTTATTTTTACTTGATTACATGCCACTCAGCAGTAGTTACAATACTAGGTGTTTATCAGACAGTGCTGTCGCAAAATTTAAGGAAATGATTCCATTGACATTAAATTTAATACCATGTCCTTCTGTAACAGAGGTTTCCTGTGCGGACTTTAAACTCTCCCGAACTGATCATCAACTGCCCTCAAATGGAGCCAATCTGCCCTCAAACACACCTGTAAGACCTAATATATATCCAGATAGCCTCTCCCCAATTTCAATCAACAGTTGGCCTCAATGAATTCTTTATATAAATCATCAACATGTCTCTTAGACCAGGGGTTCTTAACCTTTTTGACCTTGGGGCCCAACTTTTCTAGTACAATGTGGCCCGGGGCCCATTCAGATATTAACATGTTTAATTGATCTTACTCTTGGTTTAATTTGTATTCAATAACTAGATCAAATCCACTTCCAATTAATAAGCTAAAAACGTATCAAATAAATTGCATGATATAATGTGATTACCACAGAAACATTTATTTATCATGTGGATATAAATCTACACCTATGTCAAGATGCCGAACAGTCTAACAATTCATGGGACAAATGTGCTACAAAGAACATATTTGACAACAATTTTAAAGGAGTGTACCAACATAACAGTATGCGGCCCTCGTGGCCCACAGGTGTAAAACTGAATTTGTTTTGCGGCCCTCTACTATAGACCGATTTCTAATTATCCCTTTCTTTTAAAGATCCTTGAGAAAGTAGTTGCAGACCAGCTGTGTGATTTTCTCCATGATAATAATTTATTTGAGGACTTACAGTCAGGATTTAGAGCGCATCATAGCACTGAGACAGCACTAGTTAAAATTACAAATGATCTTCTGATTGCTTCAGACAAAGGACTCGTTTCTGTAATTGTTTTATTTGATCTTAGTGCAGCGTTTGACACTGTTGACCATGAAATTCTGCTACAGAGACTGGACACTTAATTGGCCTAAAAGGTTCTGCACTAAGCTGGTTTAAATCTTATTTATCTGATTGTTTTCAGTTTGCTCATGTTCATGATTAATCATCTCTACGTACTAAAGTTTGTTTTGTAGTTCCACAAGGTTCTGTGCTCAGACCAGTTCTGTTCACTTTATATATGCTTCCTTTAGGTAACATCATTAGAAATCACTCTGTAAATTTCCATTGCTATGCAGATGATACACAATTGCATTTATCGATAAAGCCAGAAGAAATGGATCCATTAACTAAACTTCATGATTGCCTTAAAGACATAAAAACCCATGAGCTCCAATTTCCTTAAGTTAAGCTAATCCAGAATGCATCAGCACGTGTACTAACAGGAACTAAGAAACAAGATCACATTTCTACTGTTTTAGCTTCTCTGCACTGGCTCCCTGTAAAATTCAGAATTGAATTTAAAATCCTACTCTAACTTATAAAGCTCTAAATGGTCAAGCTCTGTCATATCTTAGAGAGTTCATAGTGCCATATTATCCCACTAGAATACTGCACTCTGAGAATTCAGGGTTACCCGTGGTCCCGAAAGTCTCCAAAAGTCTAAGTCTAAGTTTAAGTCTCTAAGCAGATCAGGAGCCAGAGCCTTCAGCTATCAGGCTCCTCTTCTGTGGAATCATCTTCCTGTTTCGGTCTGGGAGGTAGACACGGTCTCCATATTTAAGACTAGACTTAAGACTTTCCTTTTTGAAAAAGCTTATAGGTAGGGCTGGCTCAGGCTTGCCTTGGACCAGACCCTCGTTAGGCTGAAATAAGCCTTGTCTGCCGGGGGACCTCCTATAATACACCGAGCACCTTCTCTCCCTCTTGCTCCTTTGCTAACACTCATGTCCTGTTACTGCATCTCACAACCTTGGCCCTACTGCATGTAACTAACTCGGCTTCTTCTCTGGAGCCTTTGTGCTCCACTGTCTGGCAGGCTAACTCGTATCGCAGCAGTGCGTGGTCGAAGTGATGTGTGGTTGTGCTGCTGCCGTGGTCCTGCCAGATGCCTCCTGCTGTTGCTGTTATCATTAGTCATACTTCTACTGTTATTATACACTTATGATTATTGTCACATATGTATACTATCATATACAGTCATGGAAAAAATTATTAGACCACCCTTGTTTTCTTCAATTTCTTGTTAATTTTAATGCCTGGCTCAACTAAAGGTACATTTGTTTGGACAATTATAATGATAACAACAAAAATAGCTCATGAGAGTTTAATTTAAGAACTAAGAACTATTCATTTTCCATGGTTTTCTTGATAATAACCAAAATTACTTAAATTCTTACATCAATAGCTATGGCATTGTACCGCCAAAAACACTACTTTTAAGCATTCCATGTTTTCTTTTCTGTTTGCTTTAAACACATGATACACACAAGAGTTAATACTTGATTGCATAACCATTGTTTTTGATGACTGCAGCCATGCGTCTTGGCATGCTCTCCCCAGCTTCTGACATTGTTCTGCTGTCACAGCAGCCCATTCCTGTTGGACAAATTCAAACAAATTTTCTTTGTTTTGGGCTTGTGGTTCTCCATTTTGAGTTTGATGATTTTCCACAGGTTTCAATTGGATTAAGATCTGGTGATTGAGCAGGCCAAGGCATGGTGCGAATGTTGTGGTTCTCCATCCAGGCTTTAACTGACCTTGCCGTGTGGCAAGGGGCATTGTCTTGTTAGAAAATCCAGTCATTCGAGGCAGGAAAGAGTTTTCCAGCTGATGAAAGAAGACTGTTTTCAAGGGTAGTCCTGTACATGACCTGGTTCATTCGGCCTTCACACAATTGCATTTGCCCTGTTCCACTCAGACTGAAACAACCCCAGATCATGACTGATCCACCCCCATGTTTTACTGTAGGGGCAAGACAGTCTGGGTTGTAAGCTTCTCCAGGCTTCCTCCTAACCAGTAAGTTGGCTGGAGTGGGCATCAATTCAAAATTGGATTCATCACTGAAGAGAACCTTAGCCCAATCATCAACAGTCCAATCCTTGTGGTCTCGAGCAAAGAGTAACGGGCCTTCCTCTGCCTTTCATTGATGAAGGGCTTCTTGCGTGCTCTGTGTGACTTCAAACCAGCTTCAACAAGTCGGTTTCGAACTGTCCTTGCCGAACAAGTCACATTTCTCGACAGTGCCCACTCATTTTTAAGGTCCCTGGAGGTCTGACGACGATTCCTGACACAGGAACGGATGAGTGCACGGTCATCTCGTGGGGTAGAAAGACGTTTCCTGCCACGGCCAGGTAGCAATTTGGTAGTGCCATGTTCAGCTTGTTTTTTTGTTGTTGTAATGAACGGCTGTCTTGGAGATCTTCAGTTTTTTCGCTACCTGTCTCTCACTCATGCCAATTTCCAGCAGTGCCAAGATGGCTGCCTTTGTGGCTTCACATAATTCTTTTGTTTTAGGCATTATGTGAGAGCTGACAACTTCTGAGTTGTGCTACGGCTTGAATGTAAGCAGGAAACCACTCTAGGCCTTTGCATGTGCAGTGCTGCTTGTGACATGAAATGGCCTCTTATATACCCTGGGAATCAATTAAGCTTAAGAATGTCAAATAGGACATAAAGTATTATGTGACCAGCTGCATTTTTTGTTGTGTTCATTGTATTATACGTTTAGTGGTACCAGATATTAGAATGAACAAGAAATTGAAGACAACAAGGGTGGTCTAATAATTTTTTCCATGACTGTATTAATATATACCAACAACATATTCTACCACAATAGCCGTAATTACTGTTGTAATATTATTACTTAAGTTAATGTTGTTGTAAGCTACTCTCAGTACTGTCTGTCCTGCATCTCTCGCTGTCTCTCTTCATGTAACATTTTGTATACAGATTACTGTTCATTTATTATGTTGATCTGTTTTGTACATCTATTGCACGTCTGTCTGTTCTGGAAGAGGGATCCCTCCTGAGTTGCTCTTCCTGAGGTCTAGCGTTTTTTTTCCCCCGTTAAAGGGTTTTTTGGGGAGTTTTTCCTTATCCGCTGTGAGGGTCCAAAGGACAGAGGGATGTCGTATGCTGTTAAGTCCTCTGAGGCAAATTTTTATTTGTGATTATTGGGGTTTATAAATAAAACTGATTGACTGATTGAAATTGAACTGGGTGTCAGGGTGAGAATAGGGAGTATCAGCGCTGTAACCCACATCACTGCTTTTTGCTAATAAGTGGGAGTTTCCATTTTAAAGACCAAGAAAAGAACACAGGTGGACCTGCCTTTTGAATTAAGGGAAACATTTTGAACATACTGTATGATGTTTGAGGTGTTACCTGATACGGTTGTAGTGGGCACCTGACACCAATTAGCAAAAATCATTTTCCATGGCCATTGTATTCTGTATCTAACTTCATGACCATAGTTTGCATCTGAGTTACAGCAAGAATTATTCTGTAAAGACATAAAATATCAAACCATAAAAAAAGTATCAAATTATTTCAATGTAATGCTGATTGTTTTCTAAAAGTTGTAGCTTCAAACTTGTGTCTGTTTCAAGAGTATGCAGGTGGCATATGTTCTGTAACACACACTCACCTTGGTATCTGAGCAGGACTGATCCAGGCTGAGACCTCTGATTGTGGAAGCGGATAGAGATCTGATTGCTGTGGCTTCGTACCACCAATCCCCTCATTAGAATGGACTCATTGGCCAGCATGGTGTTCTCCCCATGGCCCATGTCTTCAAACGCCACCTTGTCTCCCTCAGATAGATTCACATTCATCACCTGACAGAAAACAGAGTATGGATTAGGCCCTTTATGTGTCATATCAAAACATAACAACAAACGATCTAGACCCTGGGATCAAGAGTCTCCCAGGACCTGAAGCAAAGTCCAACACTGACGCTATTATCAAAAGAGGCCCAGCAGCAGAATCCTATGTCTGCTGAAGATGCTCAACCTGCCACGGCCACTGATGATCTCATCCTACACAGCAATCACGGAGGGCTACATACACTATGAAAATGCTGTAAACGGTTTCAGAAAACAAAGTAAAGTTCAGTTGGGGCCTGTAGTCATTTTATAATTCACTGATGGTCAAGGTTAAATCGAATCAAAGTGTAATAAACACAAAGCACACATCCACCCACTACTCATTGCATTACAGTAATAATATCGTGTTCATTGATCATAGCCTGATTGCTTCATTTTTATTCTGATTGTTATACAAGCCTTTTTTCAATGCATTTTGCTTTTGGTACAATCTTCCTTGTGGCTCTCGTAAATCCCAGCAGCACTGGGATATGGCTGGTCTTCAGAGGCAAAAAAAAGTCCCCCACAAAACTGACTGTCGCAAAGTGCATGACCTCAGTATATCTAGCAAGATACATAATAAGCCTCTGTTAACATGCAGCCTATTGTTTGTCACAGTCCTCCATCATTGGTGTATTATTACCTCCACCAATAGTCCCACTCTTTGAGCATAATGCGGGATCATGCATAATACGGGTTCATGCATAATATGCACGAACCCACATGAGCATTCCATCTCCTGTGATGCTAAATAATATGTAGACGGAATCCTCGTCGGCAAGAAAGCGCAAAAGGGAATCAAAAAGGCAATGTGACCGGCAAATTCAAAAAACGAGGGTCAACATTGGGGTAACCTTTCCCAGGTGGAAAGAGCGGCTGAAGGAGAAAGGTAATGCAATCACAGGCCAGTACTGCTGTCAGTGGCGCAGTAATGTGAGGAGAGCAATGAGGTGTGTGAGTTTGAGCCACTTTTCAGTTGTCAAAAGACAAGATGTGATTTGTTTGTTTCGATTTAGACCCGCCCCAACAGTCCTACGTTGTAAACACAGCCAGCATGGTGAGGAGGGGGTTTGTCAACTTATGTCGCGTGTGTCTGTGTAGGAGCCTGAATGTTATCGAAGCTGTTTGTAACACAGAACCGTTGTTGCAATACTCTTCTGAAACAGTGAGGCGCTAGAGTGCGCTATCCGTTTGAATGCAATATATGATTTCACCGTTAGATGGGAGAAATTTCTACACACTGTGGCTTTAAAAGCAAATGTGTGTGTGTGTGTGTGTGTGTGTGTGTGTGTGTGTGTGTAATCTGTAAATATGAAACATCTTGTACAAATACAAAAAACTTTGAGTAACACTTTCTATGAAGACCACATCTATAACGCATTATGAAGGCATTTATCATGAATTATAATGCATTTATAATGCTCTATGACTGCACTCATAAACACACTTGATTCCTGATGCACTGTATCAACAGTCATAAAACACTATAGATGTAACTTATCATGAATTATAAGTGCCAGTGTAGGCTAATGTGTGTGAGAAGGGGGAGAGTCTGAGAGTGAGTGATATTAACTGCAAGGATTGCGTCATCTACACTCATCAGTAGGCTCTTAACAAAAATGTATTGATACATCTCTGTATAATGGGCTACATGCTTTCAAAAACATAAATGTTTGTAAATAAGGACAGGACTATAACTCAATAATTTGGGCATTACTTACATTAGAAACCTTCTTTTGATGTTTTCCGGCCATTTTTTTAGCCTATTACCTGCGCAGCCTTATAGGCTACAATAATAAAATGCATTTTCAGTCCTTCTACAGCCTATATTTGTACATATTTCTGTATCATGATGTGGTTGAATATTATTTCTGGCCTAATTCAACTATCATTTTAATAGACCAAACTATCAATAACTATTTTACACATACATAAGGTTTTTGCAGCAGTTCAAAAACCCACAACGTCATGTCTGTATTGCAATGGAATGTGGGTTAATTAATCAGTGAAGTCTGCTAAGTCTGCACCCCAAGTAGACTCTCTGGAAGTCTGCAGAAAGTCCACTTGAGGCCCCTTGTGGACTGCTTGAATTGTGGATTTGGACGGCCCTCAGCACTCCCGGACCCGGGAACGCACCTGTAAAGTCTGCAAGTCTGCGGTGAAGTCCAGACATTTGGGCTGAATCCAAATGAATCCAAACTCCTATCAGTTTGTTCTCAGTCTCTACTTGTTTTAATTATGATAGATTCATTTATTAAAATGCTACACGTGTGCACGTGTGTACAAAAGACTTATTCAAAAGACCTCAAACCACAAACAACCTGATGGGTTTGAAAAAATATTCTTAATCTGTAAGCCTATTGTTAATGAAGAGAATGAAATGTATCCTGAGTGTTTGTGCCTTAACCAGTGTGGTTACACTGGTTAAGGCAGGCTGCCACACACATAAATAGGCCTATGTGAAAAATACACTTATTCAGAAAAATTGAACAGGTTGGTTCTCTTAATATAGAGAATGAAGAAAATATTAATTAACTTTTTTTATAAACTGTATACTCTCTGTGTGAGAGATAACTAAAGAACTTCCACACAAATCACATGAGCATGTTTACGCCCATTTCACAGAACACTTTTAAGAGAACATGGTGGATGGCTAATTCACCAATCAAATGAAATGCATCCTTAATCTGAGTCACAGTGATGACAAATTAAATTGGTCAGACCTGGAGCGCATGCCTAGTGGGCCCAAAAGCTACATAAGATACACTTCACCCACACCTCTTTGGGTTTCGAATTGACGTGGCAGATTCCATGGGATTTTGCTGCTGCCCTGACATACATTCCACTCTTCACTTCCTCTGCTGCTCTTTTTAAAACAATGGCATCAACTCCGCAATCTGTTTTTCTCATCCAAGTTCTAGGCATTCTGTAGAATAATTAAAATCACAAAAATGATTGTATGTAGTTGTATGTAAGGGGATGGTAACACTTTCAAAAGAAGCGTTATAACCTACCCCGACCCTGTAGAAGAACTTGATGTATTAGCATAGTGCTTTGAAATTAGCAAGGGGGAGATGCATCATCTTTTACTAGAGAAACTACAGTTTGACCTGATATTAACTCATAGTCTACAACGTTATCTACAACTGTAGAAGTACTAGAATTTTTTTACTTTCTTACTTCAAAATTTGATTTTCCTCTGTAGCTTCTAGAGAGACAGCCACATCGACTACATATCTTCCATGTGGGATCGTACAGGAAGTGTGAGGAAACTGAAACTGTCACATGACTCCTATTTTATCCCTGACTGGGCGTGTTACAACTCTCCCCGTGTTACAACTATACCTGTGTTACAACTATACCCGTTCTCCTCATGATCTTGCAATCAAAGACAGCCTGTGATAAAATTCTGACAGTGTCTGAAATTTGGGGTGAATATGTGTGACTGCTATTACGACCTACATCTACTAACCAACCAATAGAAATACAGCATGAAATGATACACCGGTGCTAAACCCAAACAAACAGACAGATAGCAGCTCGCCATGGAGGCAAAACACGCTAAAAGAAATGTGTAGGATTCCAGCAAAGAGGAAAACCTTGTGGAGCAACTAGCAAACACACACAGACACACTGGAGTATATAGTGCCGACAAAACTTTAGCTTATTTAATAATGTGACCCTCTATGTTGTGCTTCACAGTTGGAGGAGTAATAACCTGCAGCATCCTTGTGCACTCAGCATAGGAAGCTATTGCATCGTAAATCGTAGCCTGTGATTCAGTGGGCGCTGTCATCATACAGTCTGAATACATCAAACTTGATGTCATACCCAAGTTTATTAGATCCATGTGATGACTGATAAGATTGCTAAAATCTCACACTATGGGAGTCTTTAGACATTTGTTGGAAATATTATCATAATTAGTGTAAGAATGAGTTATGGCCAAAAATTGTTGTATCTTTCACCTTTGACCACCAAATTCTAATCTGTTATTCAGTCCAAGTGGACATTTGTTTCAAAATTGAAGATATTCCCCTGAGGCATTCTTGATAAATCATGTTCACGAGAATGGTAGAGATGAACAGACGGATGTACAATCTGAAAACATAATGCCTCCGGCTATGGCTATTGTCGGTGGGGAGGCATAACTAACTTAAAAGTCAGTGAAAGTTAGGTTGTTGGCTCATATTTCCCTGAAAATGTGCGATGGAGGATTTTGTAACCCAAAAGAAAGACAACAAGGAAAATTCCATCTGCCGAGACAGATGCTTTCATGCTAAGTTATTTCTAATTATACCATATTTATTTTGCCATTTTTAGACTCTCAGACTTTTGATTGCAATATTTGTGACCCAGCAAACTGTCTTATTGTTTCCTATTTGTATACTAGTTACGTTTATGTTGGTTTTGGGTACTGTGTGTACATTTTTGAGGCGAGTGAAAACCAGAGTTAAATTCCTTGTATGCATGTGAATGACGTTCACGTCGGCTTGCTGCATGTGCAGGATTGTCCAGTGGCCTGTTTTTACTCCACCAGTCTTTTTCTTTTAACTTGATGTTCTTTTTGTACTATATGTGTTTTTATGTATGCAACATGTTCCCTGTCTCCACGACAAATTTCTCCCTGGTGGAGACTAATAAACTAACCTAACCTAACCTAACCTAACCTGAAAACACTTGACCAATAAATGTATAAATTTGACCCTGATTCACTGACGGATTTTGCAGAGAAGAGCAGAACACCAAGAGTGACTTTATCAGAGTCATGCTGTTTACTCACCATATAAACTAAAGCTGGTCAAAAACAGAGCCTCTCTCTGCCCGCCACAGCCATACATATGTAAATCATATGTAAATATCGCTATTTACATAATATATGTATTTGCAGCTATGGCCATTCACATCAAAATTGCCACCAACACGCTAACACTTAACAACAGCAGTCTCCTACATTATTCTGGATCATTTCAAAAGTGGCATAAAGGCTTTGCACAGTTTATCCATTCAGAGTGGCAGCCATTATTGTTGCTACACCGTGCGCAGTCATCAGCCAGTGAGACAGCACAGCAGAGAGAGATTTTCAATTTCAAATCAGATAATAAAACGCTCCTATTATAAAAGGGCTTCAGGGTGTAGGAATGCCAGCCTTCATGGATTAATTTGACATCTGAAGGTATTTGCACTGACAATTTGTGATGAAGGGGTTATTACTCGCACAGTTCAAGGGCCTCTTTGTGCTTAAACTTGCATGAATTCCCTAGTGAAAAAAAATCAGCATTCTAGTCGAGTGAAGAATGTTGACCTGAGATACTTAGTAGGAGACCTCAACCACTGTCTGTGACAAGTGTAGTGCAGTGACAAACATTGCATTACTAACAACATATCAGCACTCATGATATGAAACAGTATTGCAAGTCTTCTTTGCATATTGCTTGGGCCCAAATCAAAAGGAAGAAATATGGAAAAAGCCAAAAGGACAATGTAGAGCTCAGTGATTACAATGCAGATAGGCTTGATAATTGTCAGCTTGTCTCCTTCGCTGACAGCACGTCTGGTGAGAAATGTGGCTTTTATCAGCTTTTATCACAGCAGGTATATCTTTATTCAGACATTAAAATGAAGGGGGAGCCTTGTCTTCACATGGTCCTCCATAGATCATATCAACTGCCTCCTATCTCACCTAGCTGGGGGATGAATCCACAGCTCTCCTGAGAGAAGCTGCTGAGGGAGGCTGTGGTGATGTGTATTCACTGACAGAACATAAGTGTTAGTTAACAGTATGTTCATATTAAGTGAGCTAAATGAAATCATCTTTAAACATCAGTTTGTCACGCATTTAGCAATTTTGTTAAAAGAAATTGCAGACATCTCTATGGTGCAAAACTTCTCAGAATTTTGTCTTGTTAACTACTCTGTACTCTTCAAAGAGTACAGAGTTAGTGCTTAGTCAGTGATTTCATGCATCACGCACCCACAAATAAAGACATCCTTTCACCTAAGTATGATATGCGGCCAGTCTGGCGGCTTAAGGGGGAAATGCAGCCGGACAACAATGTAAGTTAAGGGCACTTGAATCCAAGTAGGGTGGGTGGTGGGGTGAACCGACTTTCACCCCGGAGGCCAGTGCCCGCCTCCCCTGTAAGAATGTAAAACCAAGCCCTGTCCTTTTTTTCTAAACCCAATTATGTGCTTTTGTAGTCTTAACCCAATACATGCATGTGTTGGCTGACGATAACCATGTGCATTTGTTGTTGAAGGAAAAAAAAACAACAGTTTGAGGCGTTGTGCCAATGTAGTGCGTTTATTTTGACTGTACGCAAACTGTACATTTTCTGTGAAAAAATAAGTGTATTTTGAAAACAGACAATGTATGTATCCCAGAATGTCAGCAATCAAAGCACCTTGTACGTCATATGACGATATGGAAAGTCCAAGACCAAATAACAATATGTGATGATGTTGGAGTAAGTATGTGTTGTGTTAACTGTAGTTTGAAAACTGCCTTTAGTCTTAATAAAATCCGGTGACTGTCGAAGTCATGAGACCCTCTCTGGTTTCTAACTTGACAGGTAGCTCACCAAGATCATCACTTGTCCATAGTGTCTAAGGTTGTGAGTTTAAGATCAGGGTGAAGCAAAATTAACTTACTTCAGGCATGGTGTTGTGTAGGTTAAAAACAAATGATTTCAGATATTTTTAACCTTAGAAGTTTTAAGTTAGTTATGATTAGGGCAGGTTTGATAACAGACTATCCCGTGTTTTTCATTTGTCTTTCTCCTGTTTCTTTTTTTCATCTTCTTACTCTTCCTCCTCCTTCTTCTTCCTCCTCAAAATGCCCGGCCTGACTCACTACTGTGCTGCAGCTATAATTAAATACGTATTTTAATTTGGCCTACTTTTAATTGAAATACTGCCCATCTCTCTCAAGACAGCTATAACAGGTAGTGTTAAAACTATTAGTTCTGGAAAAAAGGACATTAAGGTTCAGCGAATAACCAGTGATGTGGCAGTATTTGAGCTTTGTGTAGAAGAGGGAGCTGAGACTGAACTGGTAGTTTTCACTTGTCAAATTGCATTTCAACCTTTAATCAGCATTGGCTGGTGATTGATCATGCCACAATCAATCACCGAGCAATGTCAAACCATAACCATTGTGGATACAAGCTTCCTCAATTAGGGTTTCTGGACTTTGAGACGACGGAGACATTCCATCAGCCAGAGATTACTCAACCCCAATCTGGCTACTACTGTATACTTTCTAATCTGAGGAGCAAACACAAAGTAAGCAGGTGAGTATGTGAGCTGCAGCTACTTGTCTATGTGTATGCAATGTTAAGATCAAGTATAAAACAAACGGCAACCTCTGGGACCGAAAAATAAAGCCAATTCAGAAGTGTCAAAAACTGCAGTTCCATGAATGGCCACTTGAGGCTGGCTGAAAAAGTAAGTCAGTCTCCACAGATCCCCATGTTAAAATGTCTAATTTTACAGCAGATAATAATATAAACATGTTTACAGCCTTGTACAAAAAACTGTTTTGGTCTCTAATTTCCCCAGTCAACTGTATGAGAGGTGAATTTATATGTTTACATTTTAATAAGACTTAAAGTTATGTATATTTTAGGGAGGACTGCTTTGAGTAACAGGCTGTCTTTTGACTGTGTCCTCTGTTTCTCAGTCAGATCCACCCATTGTTCCACCACGGCGCCAGCCTCCTCAAATATGGTCACTTCTGGTTTCAGAAAAAACAAAATGGCAATGGCCAAAATACCAAACTTCAAGTCCACAAAGAAATGGGTGAAGTCATGGTAGCTCTGTCCACTATTCTTACAGTCTGTAGTGTATTAGCACTCTTAAAGAGTAGGTGAGGAGCTCAGACATCTAGAGGAAGTTCTATGTAAGGACTTAAAGAGCAGAAATGACAAAGTGCTACAAATTGAAAGACAAAAGATAAGTAAAATGGTAAATGGACCTGCACTTGTTTAGTGCCCTTCTAGTCATCTGACCACTCAAAGTCACGAGTCACATTCACCCATTCACGCACACATTCACACTCTGGTGGCCGAGGCTGCCACACAAGGTGCCACCTGCTACTCAGTTTTTTTTTTAAAACACACACATACCGATGGAACAGCCATCAGGAGCAATTTGGGGTTCAGTATCTTGCTCAAGGATACTTCAACACACAGGATTGAACTGCTGATCTTCCAATTAGTGGACGACCTGCTTTACTTATGAGCCACAGCCACCCCAGTCTGAGCGGGCGGAAGTTCACTGCATAGATCAGCCTCTCATTGGACGGAACGAGCCAACCGCTGAAGTCTCGCCCTACCACCTCCGGTTGTGTAACAGTTTTCAAGCGCACCGTACCACCAAGAAAGACTGTGATTGGTTGAAAGAAATAAAAAAAGCTGGGGCATTTTTTCTCCAATCTTAAAGTGAGAGTCGGCACAACCAGACCTTTCGTTTCTTGAGAAAGGTCTGGTGGGTGAGACTACAGCTGCCCAAACAAAGACAGAGCAATAGACCCAATGTTTTGGATGGATACACTTGGGAAAGTGTCTCTCTCCCCCAGCCCCTGATATACAACCTGTACATGAACAAAGACCCATGCTTAAGTCAGGGGGTGACAACTAAGCTATCTTCATGACAACTAAGAAAACCACTGATGAAGATGCAGTGGAAAGCTCTGGAGAGTGAACCAAAGTGAAGTAAAAACAGCAGCATCTAGGGGCTAAAAAAGGAGGCCAACACAGAAGTGCTAAAAACTGTCATTCCTCTAATGGTCACTCCAGGCTGGCTCCAGGAACTAGTCCATAGACCCTCATGCTAAAATGGAAAACTTTACAGCAGAGATAAACTTGTTAACAGCCTAGTAAAAAAAGGTATTGGTCAATTCTGACTCTTAAAAACCAAGATAGCGACAGCCAAAGTGCCAAACTCAAGGCTACAGAAGTCCACACACCAATGGGTGATGTCACAGTGATTACATCCATTATTTTTTACAGTCTATGAAGCAAACTTTAAATTAAAATTATTTTGTCAAACTAATCATCATATTATTCACAAAAAGTTATCCTTATTTTACACACTGGCAGCTGTGTACATGTAAAATGAGGGAGGAATTCATGACTGTTAACACTTAAACCCACTTAATACTGCTTATATAATATTCTGCTCGTACAGTCCATTATTCAATTACAGTGCACTTGTTTAAACTGAAACTTTGCTTGCAGCCCACGTACTGTAAGAGCCTATCCAGCCTGAACGCGACATGAATGACTCATACTGTACGTGCTCAGCGGCCTCTGCAGCGCGCTTGTGTATAACAAGTCATAATGTGCCGTTAATGAACTCATGGACACAGCATCAGGATAATAGTGCGCTGAACAAAGGGCATCACCAAGTAATCACATTATGCCTTCAGCTCAGGGATAATAAAACACTTGAGGGAACATTGGGAGACGTAATCCAATTTGCCTTGGCACCAGCCCAGCTTCTGTATAACTGTACCTCACAAACATAATCATGAGGGGTGAACCCATGTCTGGAAAAGAGTCATTATTACTCTGACAATATAATGGATCAGAATACACTTTTAAATCTGCATCATTGGCTCTAGGAAATTCAACTCAAGATATCTGAGGAAATTGAAGCATGATAATTTGACACATCTGTCCATACTAAAGAGTCCTGATCCTGAAATTGTCGATTCCACTCTCTACAATTTACTAGTTTCCCTTTTCATAAAAGCAGTAGCAATAGCACAAAAGCTTGGAGATACACATATAGACTGTTTTAAAAATGCTGTACCACAGTAAATTCTTCAGAAAAATAAAATTAAAACTAGAATTACTGCTTGCGTTTGAATGTTTCTGCAAACCCCTTGAAGAGGATCAGCTTTTTTGGACACCCCTTGAACCATTATTATCAATGAAGAAGAGACCACCGGAGGGTCAAATGTTTAGGACTCACCCCTGTATTACCCCAACTGGACAAAAAAAACTTCTTTCAGCCATTCTTAAGCCAAAAGGATATAAAAAGTCACTTGGGATCTCTCAAGTTTCAGATGCCATCTTGAAGTATCCAGCCTCGGGGCAAAACGCGGTGATGAACGACCCACTAGTTGTCGTGAGACAATGCTTCTTTCCTCTGCCACATCCTGTCCATTCGCATTGCCCCGGGGAAATTACGCCCTCCACTCTCTTACCAAATGTTTCTGTGTGACAAAACTGAAATGTCTGTTGGAAGTGAAATTATACATTTTATCCATATTATGTGTTTGGAGCTGTTGGATTTGTTAATCAGCCTGTTTTCATGAATATGTGCTTATGTTGCCACTATAGGTTTGTCTAGAGTGTGTATTTGAAGCAGTTTATACTTCGCTGATACATAAGGTATAATAATTGTATTCATTTTAATAGCCAATTTTGACCATAATGAGAAGAGTATGTGCCTCTCGCGTGTAACATGTCAAGGTATAGGATCTCGTATAAAAAGAAGCATTGAGGGCCAGATCCACAAAGAATGGATTGCTCCTGCTAATAGCGCCATTATTTGCGTAGAATTAGCTCACACAATCTGCCCTGTTTTAGTGCATTATCCTCAAAAGAATTTGCTCTAATCATATGCTGGTGCTAACACGCCCACAAAGTTTGGCAGCTGAGCGCAATTTGCGGCACATGGCCCTGCTGATGGATGACTGTGAGAGCCCTGAGACGCCTGCAATGGGGTTCTGGAAAGAGCCAGATGTAAGAACCTGTCGTGTAGACACTAGATATGCGCAGATGGCAGTGGGTTGGGTGATAAATATGAACAATCTGATTAATGGCGAATGGGTTATGGGCGGGTGAAAATAATAGCCTAATAATAACTTTTACTTAATCGCACCCTTTAAAAACAAAGTTTACAAATTGCTTTGACAAACATTAATGAGGGAAAAATGTATTGCATGCTCTAAAATGTGAAATGAGTCTACTTGTGTCATGTGCAATACAATAGGCCTTCTATATCATCATGCTTATATCCCGCTGATAAATAATGTATGATTGGTTGGGCAAGCATACTCTTTAAATGTGTCATGTGGAGGGGTGTATTTAACACAGTGATCCCGCAGCAGCAGAAATGAGTGTCTCCTCATTAAGAGTGCCACTTTGCGCACGGAGTAACGGCGCCATTTTATTGATTATTTTAATGTCAGTCAGCTGACGGGATTGGCCAGGATCTAATCTTTCCTTGATAATATAAACATGCGGGTGCGGGTGGATGCAGGTCTGTAATTAAAGAAAATTAATTTGCTCGGATGGGTGGTGGATGGATGATTGATGGATAGATGCGGATTCGGGTGCCGTCAGAGCCCATCCGCGCATCACTAGTAGACACTAATATGACAATGCCAGGTAAAGCAGGGGATCTCTGGGTGGCAGGCTCAATGTCATCCTTGATGTCATCTAGTAGCGCAAGGATCATGCGGCCTGGCACCCGGTATCTGGAAATGATTTCATTGTCACTTAAATCAAAAAGTGATACTCTCTTCCGATAAATCCTTTCTGGTGTGCACCTGCCATTACGGTGCCTTCGCCTGGCTACAATCACTGCTGCATGATTACCGGAGTCCTGGCATGACAGCCCTTATATAGGCTATGCTCCACAGTTACCACCAACTGAGTGAAATTTGCAATCATTTTGCGTGAGAGAGAGAGTGAGAGAGGGAGAAAGAGAAATTGTGCGGATTTAATACACGGGTCTCACTGGCGCACCGCTTTACTGCCTGTGGCAATCTTTGTGGTCTTTGTGGATTAGGTTGTATTTGCAATGAGGCTTATTTGCATAAGAAGGGGGCAATTTTGCGCTGAATTTATGAATATTCCCTAATTTACATGCATGCAAATTGGACCGGCGCAGCTAGGAGTGGCAGTGCAGTTTGTGTTCAGTTTGCGTGCATTTCACCCTTTGCGTGTGCTTTGTGGATTGCACACTATTTTTTTCTCTCATTTGCACAGGTTTAGCGGTCGCAAAAGCAGTGCAATCCTTTTGAGAATCTGGCGCTAAGTTTCTTTGAAATAAAATAATAAGCCTGTTTTACAGCTAAGAAGACCGCCTTATCAGATCTGCCCACTTTGGCTGGTTAAGATATGTGCGCTCTGATGCGTCCGCTCTTGTACTCTTCGCTCTTTTCTTTTTTGACTCTTCTCTCTTCTTGTTGTTTTTACTTTTTGTTTCTTCTTTTTCATATCTTAGCCTCTTTCGTGTTTTCGTTTTAGTTATGCTTTTAGACTCTCGTGATCAAAGTTATTTTAAACTTTTAAATTTTGCTTATCCAGTTTTCTTTTTTCTCCAGTATTTTCAACATTTTTATGCAAGTTAATAATAACTTTGATAACAATATCGAACAGCCAACGATATTGTTTTCACCATTATCATAAGCGAGTAATTATAACAAAGGAGAAAAGTGCCTTTTTCGACCTGCCTCTTCAACCAAAGATTCATCAAACCCAGCGGCTGCCAGCCATTTGCCATAGTAGTCCTTGTGCCAAACCCAAAGGCTTTCTGTAGCGTAAGGCAACCAATGTTGGGGTACCCACAAGACTTAACAGGCTTAACCGCTCCCCCCACCACAGTGCGCCAGCTGGTCTGGGAGTTGCAAAGTGAAAGTTCGGGGCCCCAGGGGAAACGTCTGCATGATTCGCTGCTAAGAAGGGAGGCAACAAACTCCCCACACAGGTGACCCACTGGGCAGTGGTAAGAGCTGATGTCAGATAGGAAACTTAATTATCTTAATCTTAATTTAGGATTCCTTAGATAAATATTTTGCACATCCCAGCATTCCCCAACTTATCTTAACATACTCTCTCACTATCACCAAATTAAATAACCCACACGAGTATTACTTCTTGTTTAATCCATTGTACATGCTGTTGATTTTGTGTTATTTCATTCCTCATTCATTTATTCAGTTGTTACCCATTTTGCTTAAATAAATTTTCATTAATCGCCAAGTCATTGGGTCTCATTCATGAAAAGTGAGTAAATCTGTGTGTAGATTTGCACATAAAAGCCTACTCTACTAAAAACCTACTCCGGATTCAGGAACGCCGCGGGAAACTCAGATTTGATCGTAAACACGTGTGTACGATCATGAATGCCAATCCATGGTAAAGTGACGGTAATCAGCAATTAGAATAAATCCCCGCCCATGAATAGCCAATGACCACCATATAAGGAGGTGCAGGTGCATCCTGTCGACCTGTCAGTCATGGCGCAGAGAAAGAAAAATGATTTTTTCTGAAACGGAGATCAAAATAATTTTGGGTGAAGTGGACAACATGTGGAAAACATTTTATTTTCTTCAGTTAGTAGTGGTGTGACAGGCAAAGCGAAGGCCTGGAGGGAGGTAACTGATGCTGTTGATGTTGTCTCCGTAGTACAAAAAACCATGTCAGAGGTGAAGCGTAAATGGTTTGATATGAAACTGGAGGCAAAGAAACGCATAAGCACACCCAAAAAAAAAAAAACACCTGTTGTCTCAAATAATTCTTTCAGCTGGCACGTGCTCCTTCCACCTGCTGCCCCTGCTGAACCCAGGCACCGAGGCCAAAGAGGCTGTGATCCGACTGTCCTTACAGATATTTTTATTATCATCATTCAACATGTAGAAAGAACGTGTAATCTATTGAGTCAATTTACATAGATAATTCACAATCATGAATCTAATCTGGATCTTAAACCTGCTAATTGCCAAATAATTTAACTAAATGTTTTAACTAAATGTGTTATATTTTAAATATTTTGTCATGTTTAGATTACGTGTTTCAAAGGCATTTGTGTATGTGCTTTACTAAATTTACACAAGCACTACGAGTGGTCAGGAGCAGGAGTAGATTTTGTTAGTAGCTACGAAAAGATCGGAGCTACTAAAATATTGATGAATGCGGACATGCACGTAAATTTCCGTCTGCGAACAGTTTACACACAAATTCCTTCTGCACACGTTTCATAAATGAGACCCATTGTCTGCAAATATTTCTTTTGAGCAGGAATTAAGATCACTGTATGGAGAATTCATAACCCAGATACTGAGATTGATTCATTATTGATAAGCATGCTGACAAATTAATAACTGGTTTACAGAGTTATTAATTTGATTAGGTGCTTCCCTCATAAGAAGGTTGGTACCCCAAACTTTATTACGAGTACAAACATTCTCAAAACGGTATTTCCCCTAAACCCTCAACTTGCAGTTACAGTTTGAAGTGTCCGTATTTTCACTGACACGGATGCCTTACACACATCTTCCCACTGGCAGCATAGATGATCTATACAATCAGCACAGTTTCAAGGTGGGCACCTAAGATTAGCATCACCAATTCAGTATCTGACCAAATGTCTCCCCTCCTGTTCATGACTTATGATGTAAAATAATGGCCAGAAAAGTGTTTGTATAGAACATTATGATGTTAAAATGAAGTTGACCTTTGATCTTTTGGGTATAAAATGTCATCAATTGATCATTTCATCCTATCAGACATTTGTGATTTTTTTTCCCATAATTAGCATGTCAATTCTTGAGATATTATCCAAAAACATGTTTTTTGAGGTCACAGTGACCTTGACCTTTGACCTTCAACCACCAAATTGTAATCAGTTATTTACTGAGTCCAAGTGGATGTTTGTGACAAATCTGAGGAAATTTCCTCAAGGCCATCTTAAGAATTGGCCTTCATGAGAATGAAAATGATGCAAAGTCACAGTAATATTTACCTTTGACCACCATACTCTAATCTGGTCATTGTGCAGTCCATGTGGACACTTGTGCCAAATATGAAGAAATTCCTTTACTGTGTTCTTGAGATACTGTGTTCATGAGAATGCAACATACAAGGGCTTTGTGACCATGACCTTTCACCTTTGACCACCAAATTCCAATCAGGTCATCCTTGACTCAAAGTGGATGTTTGTGCCAATTTTGAATAAACTCCCTCCCTCCCTAAAGATATGTGCTCACATGAATGAGAAAGACGAGGTATAAGTAGTGTTGTCACGATACCAAAATCTTTGTTTCGGTACCCATACCAATATGAATTTCGATACTTTTCGATACTTTTTGGTACTTTTCCTAAGTAAAAGTCCTTTAGGCTGCAAACCTTTAGAACAATAAATAATGTAACGGTACCAAAAAATCGTCACAGATTGGTTGCTCAAATGTTTCACCAAGTTGGTGTTGTCCCATGTTGTCTCCCTTTGTGAGGCTGACTTTCTCTTGTCTTTTTTCACGTGTGCCGGCTGCGAATGTTGATACAGGTGTTGTCATACACACCACTTGTGCAATCCGTGCTCCAATAGGAACAAGAAAGGCATTTGTGTGCATAAATGAGCAAAATAAATTAACTAAATTAATGAATTGAATCAATATTAAAGTACCGGTATTTTCCAAATGCAGTATAGTACCGTTTGGAATACTCTAGTACCGGTATACCGTGCAACACTAGGTATAAGTGAGCTGACCTTAGTTCATTGTTTAGTCAAAGTGGACAATAGTGCTGAATTTAATGAAATTCAAAATATCATGTTCACAATTATGGAGCGGACAGACGGAAAGACAGACAGATGAAGGGATGGACAACCTGTAAACAAAATGCCTCTGGCTGCTGCTACTGCTGGCAGCTGAGTGCAGTTTGCCCCTGATTTCCCCCTGATTGCAATAAGCCACACATGGCAAAGTATAAATGCTGGCTTTGCGCCGAGAACACCGTGGCAGGAAAATGGCAGCTAGAAGAGAAAGAAATTTTCAGAATGCAAGCTTGAGGTCCTGACCGACAAGATGCGAACCCATTCCTCAAAACACCCTTAAATACCTTCTGTTAGCACCAGCTTTCTGAAGACATAATTTTTTTTCACTTAACTGCTTGTTGTATTAGTTAATTAGACTTTGTTTGGCAAAGTACTGAATACTGTATACCCTCATGTAGTGATGTCTGCTGGTGAGTCAGTCTAACATTATTGGATTGGTTGAGGCTGTGGATTTGACCAAGTTTGACCACTTTATTACTATTCCCTCTCACAAGCTGTTTTTTTGTTATCTTTTGAATTAAATATGAATTATGGAACCATTTTTGTTCACGTTTGTTTCCCCCGTTTCGTAAAATAAATTACTGAAAGTTACTTTTGAAGTGCATGACAGAAGTGCATTTTGGGAATGGCCGCAGACTGTCACCTGTTCAATGCGTCAGTATCTTTGGATGCCATTAAAGGGACATTGTGTAACATTTTCAGTTGTTTATTGGCAAAAATTGATGTCTGCATTCATAAATATGTCATCACTGGTGTACTATTACCTCCACCAATAATCTGACTTATTCTCGTAAAAGGAGAATTTTGGATTTGTTTGTACATTGTGCGGGTAAGTCGACTGTGGGGTTCCATTACGGTTCGCCATCTTGAGAATACACCCGCCAGCAAGGGACATACAGCACCGCCTTCGGCGTTTTCGTTGAGAGCCAGGCCAGCACTGCGTGACTGAGGAGCCGAAGGAGAGGAGCAAGAGGCGCTTCGCTGCTACCCTGGCAAATTTGAAACAAAGTCCCACTCTTTGAGCATAATGCAGGATCATGCATATGCAGCATCATGGGAGACGGAATCCTTGTCGCCAAGAAAGCGCAAAAGGGAATAGAAAAGGCAGCGTGACCGGCGAATTAAAAAATGAAGGCTCACATCGGGTTAGCCTTTCCCAGGTAAAGAGAGCTGCTGAGCGAGGATGGTAATGCAATCACAGGCCAGCGCCGCTGTTGGCTGTTAGCCCGTGTTAGCGGCCAGTCGCTAACAGCCTCATCCCTCTCCTCGCATCACTGCGCTGCCGTTAGCCGTTAGCCGCCGTTAGCCGCTGTTAGCGCTGGCCTGTGATTGTATTACCTTTCTCCTTCAGCAGCTCTCTCCACCTGAGAAAGACAACCCCAGTGCTGACCCTTGTTTTTTTTAATTCGCCGGTCACGCTGCCTTTTTGATTCCCTTTTGCACTTTCTTGGCGACAAGGATTCCGTCTCCCGTGATGCTGCATAATACATGATCCTGCATTATGCTCAAAGAGTGGGACTTTGTTATGCGGCAGTAGTGCCGCTGGCCACTATCAGCTGTTTCAATTTACATCCGCCCCAACAGTCCTACGTTGTAAACACAGCCAGCATGGTGAGGGGGGGGTTTGTCAACTCGCATCGCGTGTGTCTGTGTAGGAGCCTGAATTAATACTCCATGTAGTATCGGATGACATGGTTTCATCAGTGTTATCATAGCTTTTTGGTACACAGCGGCTACAGTTGTTGCAATACGTGTTTGAAACAGTGAGGCGCTAGAGTGCGCCATCTGTTTGAATGCAATATGTGATTTCAACGTTAGATGGGAAAATTCCTACACACTGTGGCTTTAAAGTAATTATGATTATAATAATAATGTCAAAATATTATTTACAGACTGATTTAACAGACGATCACTGCTGCCACGATCACTGGAAAGTCTGGGCGAGAGGCTTCCACAGAGGAGCGCCCAGTTTGCACCAGCTTTCTAAAGACGTTATTTACTTCACTCAAACTGCGTGTGGCTATTAGCGCTGGTGTTAGTGAATTAGACATTGTTTATCAATGAGGCTCATTTGCATAGAGAGGGGCAATTTTTGCGCCAAATATATGTATATTTCTTCATTTAAATACGTGCAAATAACACCGGAGCACCGAGACGCAATCTGCTTGGCAACACAGTTAGTGGAGCATTTCACCCTCTGCACGTGCTTTGTGAATTAGACGGTATCTGTTTGCTCCATTTTTACCGGTTTAGCGGCCACAAAAGCCACGCAATCCTTTTTGAATTCGGCCCTGAGGAGGCTACCAAGTGATGCTTTCCCAAACCCTACCATAAGCAGTGCACTGGAAAGTTCCTGATAAAAATCAATACAAACTAAAACATCTTCTGAGTTGTTAAGTTGTGTATATTTCAAGTAGGGCTGGGCAATATGGACAGAGTGATATATCACAATATTTTGATCAAATACATAAATATCTATATTGTGATGATGTTGTTGGGTTGACTATTGGTGCTTTCATAACACAGAAATGTGGATGTAATGACTGAGTGGATAAAGGCAAATGAATGAACAGCTAGAACAGTCTGGTAAGAAAATGACATCACTTTACTGTAATGCAGCCTTTAAAACAAGAAAAGAAAATATTTACAATATTACAATCTAAAATCTAAGATAATATCTAGTCTCATATCAAGATCTCAACATAATCAATATATCAATATATCAATATATTCCTCGGCCACAATTTAGACTCAGTTTATTAAAATCCTCTTTACTGAACGGAAGCTTTCCAATATGGCTGCCACAGGGTGTGTTAAAAGCCCTCTACTGAAATATATTCCTTTTTATTCCATCATGTAACTAACATATTTACATAGTGAATAACTAAATCCTCATTAAAAAAAACTCATCTCATGCAACGTCGCAACAGAGAATAGAGAACACTGTGTGCTGTGGTGTAAAGAGAAAAGCCTCTCTGACATCCATTTACTTTATAAAAGCAACAAATGACAGCTGAATAATTCAACTGACACTCCCTCATTAAATATAAGCCGACAACTTTGGGGGACAGCATGGAGGATGAGAGCAAAACAGGGACAGATGGAACCCTGGGATATGGTGTTGACTAATGGATCAAAGTCTATATATGTGTGTGAGTGTGTGTGTGTCTGCGTGTGTGTGTGTGTGTGTGTCTGCGTGTGTGTGTGTCTGCATGTGTGTGTGTGTGTGTGTGTGTGTGTGGAGAGAGACGGGTGAAAACAAACGCAGCAACACAAAGAAGGAGACAAAGTGAAATGAGAGGGAGATCCAGTGTAATGCAAAATCATGTTGAATGTTGTAGACTGTATTTCTGTATTATATATTCTCCTGTTCTCCTCAGAGACTCTTTGATGATCTTGTTATTTTGTGTAACACAGACAGAAAGCCAGCAGAGAATAAGGGGACTTTACCTCTAATTGTTTGGCTCCTTGAAAACATTTCACTTCCTTGATTCATCCATAATTACAGCTCTATAAACTGCAGAACCTGCCTCTTGAATGCAATAAGCTATGTTTTATATATTCAAGTTAGATCACTGTCGGCAACATGAGATGGAAATACTTTAAGGTCTGCCCATGTTTCTATAAGGAGATGTATGCGTCTGCTAATTAACTGCAGTAATTAAAAGGGAGGTGAGTAAATGCTAGAGTCGAGGGAGCATCTGTCTGAGCAGGAGAAGTAGGTCATAATGGAGAGATAACAGAGATAAACTGAGGTGTTCCACAGGCTGTCAATAAAGGACATGGATGATGAAAATCCTGTTTGTTTCTCCACACTAACTGTCTAAACTGTCTTACTGTAGCAAGGACCACAGCCAAGATGATATTAACAGGCAGAGTTTCACTTTGCAAAAAACTAAATTCAGACTGCCTCCAGTCGCCCCACAAAGCTCTCTCATCACATAGATGATTTATTAGTAAAAAATAAATTCAAAAAAATGATAAAATCTGGTGTTTGGTGCATTCTCTGTGTAGGATAGTTTAGCTCGAGTGTCAAGGAAGGTGGCAGGTAAGCAAACTCAGCTGACTTCTTGGCCCACAAAACAGTGTGAATTTATTTGCAGTGCTCGCCATCACACATGCAAATTAGACCAAAACCAAAAAAAAGCCAAAACGCACAAAGTACAAAGCAAATAAATGAGGAAAATTGACTCATAAAAAAATCAAACAAAAGGGCATGTGTTCACAGCAGCACGGCCTCTCCTCTTAAGCCCCTTTTACACTGCCAGATTTTTCACGAATGTTGGGACATTTTGCCGGCAAGCTACGAGCGCGAGCAACACACGGAGCCGGATTGGCGAGTTGATCGGGGGTGCCCAATTTTCTGCCTTGTAGGGTAGGCATATTGGAGGAACCCTTTTAGTTAAAACAGACAGAGGCGGCCTTCCGCAATGGGAGGGGCTGTTGAAGACTTATGGGGGAGCTGCGTGTGCAAGCCACTGGTGGTGGATAAACAGGAAACAGCTGATAGCAGGAATTACCAAGCAGCTAGCAGCAAGAGGGAAACGTAAACCTGACAGACACTGTAAAGGTGAGCAACTGGGGAGACAAGGAATTGCGCACCCTCGGTGAAGAACCGTCTTACGCGGGAATCGGCGAAGGACTGACCAGCCGAGGCTTCTCTCCCACGTCACACACTGAGCTACATGTTTTGTTACTTGCTCACGCCCCCCATTGCCCCGAAAAAGGCACATTCTGTATAAACAAAAGTAGGTAGGTGGCATTTTGCCGCACTATTTTGTTTTTATACTGCCAATGCTGAAAGAAGACTGATGGGGCTTTCCTGCAAATTTGCACAATTCCTTTTTAAAAAGGGCTTTAGCCTCAAGCTCTTATTCTTCTTTCTGTTCAATGGTGGATCGCAAGCAATGTTCAGGTGCATACCACCACCTACTGTACAATAGTGTGTGGAGCCTCATATCCCCTCCTTTAAATTCTACCCATCTATCTTGACTCCCTCAGAAAGTTGAATAGTGCTTTCCTCACATCTCTGATCTTATCTCCCCCCTCTGTCCACTCACGGCGTGCTGCATACTTTACAAAGTGTATTATTATATGTTCCACATTTTCCTTCACACCACACCACACTCTCAAACTTGTCATAGCCTCGAGCTCAAACCTCAACTGTCTTTATATAGAGGGACAGACTGAAAATTGGACTGCCTCAGTCACTACCAAAACAAAGGAGGTTGCAATACACCATAACCTTAACACAAGGAAATCAAATAAATACCTAGGATTAATTTACAAGCACATTTACATTACTAAATTAACTCCTAAAAGTAAATAAGCCTAACTGGTTATTTTAAACTGCAATAAACATTCAAAAGAAATACTCCTACAAAAAGAAAACCCCTCCACTTAGTTGAGCCCAATGACATCACCAATACTATAAAAGACAGGAAGTGCTGGTCAGCCTCCTCGCAAACAGTCCTGCATGGTGGGTCTGAACTAGTGATGGTGAGATAAAGCCTCATGAAGCATTGAAGCTTTCCAGCAAATTGGTTCAGAAAAGGGTTCATTTCTTGAGGCTTCATCTGCACATGAAACCACCTGTTGGCCAAAGTGTGTAAAACAGGCAGCTGTGATCTTAACCATGTAATCTGTGATACACGGTGTTTTGTGTCAGTAATAGCTGTTGGGAATGACTATGAATAATAATAACACTAATAATAATAATAATAATAATAATAATAATAATAAAACAACTTTCTTTTTATCAATATAGTGTATTTTCTAGTGAGTATATTATGACTATACTGTATCAAATACATCTACAATAAACTGTTATTGTTTTGTGAATGCATCCTGTGTGTATAAACCAATCATTTGGCTAAAAATTATATTGTGGCGGTGTAGTGTCATATAATATAATAATGGGAAAAGCAAAATATTTGTGTTCTGTGTCACTTGTGTGCAAACCTCGCACCAAGATCTGAACCACTTCCAGTCACGTGGTACAGCTGGGCAGCAAGGCTTCGGACGTCATCAATGACGTCACTCGTCTGAAACAATACAAACCTCGATACAAGCATCGCGGAAACACTTCCTAGATTACTCGATGCACGCTTTGAAGCATTAGCACAGCACGTAACATCAAACAAAGGTAAGTACAGACAAAGGAACAAGCAATTCAACTAAGTTCAAACCTGCAACACAATAAAGGTAACTGGAACCAATTTATGACTGTGTGTTTGCTTTAATTTACTCATATGCATTGATATAAACTAACGTAACATGAACACAAACAAACCCGGGATGGTGTAGTGTTATGAAAGCAATGGTAAATTATAACAAAATAAACACATGTAAAAGTAACATGGTATAATGTATAAAATGGGCATATAAGGGACAAGTGTTGAGTGAAGGTGCATTCTCACCCACTTCGTCACACTCTGTTTAGATACTGTGTTCAGACTAAAGCCAACAGTGACTGTATCTACTAACAAGTACTGTTTATCAAAGCCTGATGTGTCTTCTCCCTCTGTGCCCGAGCTTCATTGTTGACCAAAAACTATTAAAAATCACATTAATGAGCCACACTGTTTCATTATTTTACTCTAACACTGCTGCCAGAAATGTAGTTTAATCCGCCACTGAAAGTAGTCCCCAACAACTGCACTTTAAGACTTTACCATGCAAAGTGAAAGCCAAAAATAACATTCAGAAATGCTGCCGACTTCTGTGGGCCCAAGCTCATCTGAGATAGACTGACACAAAGTGGAAAAGTGTGCTGTGGTCTGACGAGTTCACTTTTCAAATTGGTTTTGGAAATCCTGGACATGGTGTCCTCTGGGCTGAAGAGGAAAACGACCATCAAGACAGTTCAAAGTTCAACGTGAGCATCTGTGATGGTATGGGGGTGTGTTAGTGCCCATGGCATCATAGGGATCTCTCACATCTGGGAAGGCACCATGAGTCCTGAAAGATGCATACAGGTTTTGGAGCAATGCCATTCAGACAATGTCTATTTCGAAGACACCCCTGCTTATTCTGGCAAGACAATGAGACACATTCTTCATGTATTGCAACAGTGTGGCTTCATAGTAAAGGAGTGCATGTACTAAACTAACCTACCTGTATTTCAGACTTGACACCCATTGAACATGTGTAGCACATTATGAAGTGCAAAATACAACAAGACCTCAGGCTGCTGAACAACTTAAGTTGCATATCAAGCAAGAATGAATAAGGATTTCAACTTAAAAACTTCAAAAATTAGCGTCAGTTCCCAAACACTTACAGACTGTTGTTAAAAGAAAAGGTGATGTAACACAGTGGTGAAAACATGCCTTTGTCCCAAACTTATTGAGTGTCAGTTTACAAAAAAAAAGGAAGAAGTTTATCAGTTAATATTAAATCTCGTCTTTGCGCTGTATGCAACCGAAAATTGGTCAAAAATGATTTACAATCATTGCATTCTGATTTATTTTATTGTTTTGTTTTGCATTGTTTTTACAGTGTCCCAACTTTTTTGGATGTAGGGTTGTAGATGTCATTTTATGTAAAGGGTTTATTTTTTTACATGGAGAGTAGAAGTTGTACAGTGGTTCAACCCAATGCATTTTCATCCCAACTCGTCAAATTTGTTGCTTTGTGAGTGCAGTTCATGTCTACATTTACGCTAGGTATCCTCCATGTTTGTTGTTGACGTTCCAAGGATGCCATGTCAATTTATGCTTGTTACATGCATTTCGCAGGACATCTACAGTTTCTGCTTGTTAGATGAACAGTTTTTTTTTTTATAATAAACTCAGGATGTTGGTAAAACATCTCATATCTACATTTGTTTCCTTGTGCAACAAAAGCACATGGTTAAATAAAAAAAAAAAAATTCCCATCCACCCTATAGGTGCTTTCCAGCTCCATGTATAATGTAGTTACCTGCAGTGTTTCAAACTGATACCGTCCAGCAGTAGGGCTGTCAAAATTGCTCAAAAATGATGTTCAAATATTCCTTCTAAAAATAACTCATAGGTCCAAACCATTCAAATTTTTTTCGCATTATGTCCACAAGAGGGCAAACTAATAAAAGGAAACATCCTTGTTTATGTATTAATACTAGGAAACATAACTACTTGTAGGTATTTTTATTTCAACATAAACGTCTCTGAAAACATTTACATGCCTACCTACCGCTGTAGGTACCGTACCGTGACTAGACCGTGATCGGCTCGCGCCCTTCAGCGATCATTTCAGCGCCTGGTCTATTTTCTGCGAGAGCCACAAGCGAATGTGTCAAGCCGGGTAACGGAAACAACAGCTGGGAGCAAAACTACTTTTTGACCTGCGTGGAGAAATGCGCATCTAATGCCAACGCCCACTCGCAAAGAGGACAGCTGCAGTGGTGTTTTTTATTTTCTCCACAATCAAATATGAATTTTCACATTCGAAGGTCCATTTTTTTTTTCAAATTCGAATTTTAATTCGAATTTAGAATATTCGTTGACAGCCCTATCCAGCAGTGTATCATAACACTGCCAAAGGTGGCTTTTGGCTGTCTGATGCCAAAATCAGTGATCAAGTGGCAGTATTTGACAAATTCAGAAGGACAGACTGTTCAACCAGACTGACAATTGAAAGAGCAGTGAAAGACAAAGATCCTGATCTCACAAAAATACGTGAAATGACCACGACCTCTTAACACCGCATTCCGTGGTGGCAGCACGTAATGGGTTAAAATTACGTGCCAGTACCACGTAAACAATGCCAATGTAAAAGTCAATTAGGATCCTTTTTTGTGGTGGACACACGGATTTCCTGATTCAGTAACATCACATCAACCTCGTTTTCCTCAATGATATCTTTAACATTCCTGTATACACACAAAAACACATCAACACATCAAGTGTCCTTGATAACTCAAAAATATAACAGGTTAATGTCAAGGCCATAAAATAAAATAGATGTATTTTGCCAGCTTTTGATAGCGTAGAGCTTTAAAGCTGCCCTGTGGAGTTTTGCCCATTTGCGCCATCTGCCGTGTTTTTCCGAGTACTGCAACAATAACAGTCAGCGCGCGCCGTTCGATGACGTCAGCAATACGAGTGACGCTCCCGCACCGCACAAAGCTAAATGACACACCTATTTACCACCCAATAATTTTCATTGTTTTATTTGCTATGAACAAATATACTGTAGCGACCCTGGGGCAGTGGTGAGTGTGGTATGAGTGGAGTCAGCTGTCAGTCAGTGTGTGGCCTGGAGATTGGTGTAGCAGAGAGGGGGAGGGCTGCCCCGCTGGGTACTGTAAGTGAGTATGTGTGTATGAAGTGTGTGTGCCATGCTAGAAGAGTCAGAGTTTGGGGCGAAGACTTTTATGTGTTACCCCCCTGGAGTGTTACCGGAGTTTTTGGAGTGCACAAATAAACTGGCTTTTTTCCCGAATGCTACTCTGGTCTCCTGCTTGTGAGTAACACAATAAAGCTGGAAACTTATTTCCATTGTGGTCCTTAGGGTGACTGAGTGTTGAGTGTACTGATCGGTGAAATGTCTGGATGCGTGAGAGTGAGTAAAGGTAAAGGTGAATTTCAACGTTGCACCTGTCAACACTGTGGAAAAAGCATGGATGTGCCTTCCAAGCAGGGGACATACACGAGGACATACATACAATACAATACAATACAATACCTCTGAATTTATGAGATAATTTAAATGAAGGACATATAAAGGGGTGCTAACAGACCAGCAGAACCAATTTGCTCTTCACAATGACTTGATCAGAAACATGATATTTATGATATCAGATATCCAGTCATGAATGGGCCATTTCCACTTTCCGCCTCCAGCTATAAAAGTAGGCCTTCTATAAACTAGCAAGAGACTTACATTAGTGGACTGTTCGGTACTAATCAATAATAAATAAACTCAACTGTTGCATATTAAGTGCACTGGAATTCTTTCATCATTTTCCCGAGAGTGTTTGATGCAATAGACTGCACAAATGTTGCCATTTTTAAAGCATAGAAATCTCACAGCCTCAGTGTGAGACATGCAAGTGTTTGAGTAAAAAGATCTCTGCAGCAGTCTGCCTTAATGACCAGACACAGATAAGACTATTAATGTAGCCAGGCGTTCACTATCTGCAGTTAACATTCACTAATCCACTTCAACTACGACAGCAACACAGTTACCTTTAATTTTACTGCTTTCATTTTCTCATTTTATTAATTTGTTTTTCATAAGAACACACATTTTCACAGATCAATCCAGTATTTCCCATATTTAGCTTTATGTTTACTGTACCTAATATATTCAAACTGATGTCATCTTATTTTTGTCAAAGGCCATTGTAAGGTTATTTTATAATTACTTTTAAAGGCCTTGAAACATATTTTCTCAATCAGTTTCCTCCCACATACATGACTATCTGCCAAGTTATTTCACAGCCATGGTTCCCTTTTGTCTTTTTTCTCTGTGTTCATTTTAAGGCTATGAAATGGGCCAGGCTCTAAATGTAATGTCATGTTCTTATGTGCAGTGGACACACAGAACAAGAAATATTCTGAATCAGACTGTGATAACAGCTGGTGTCAGGTGTCTGCTTAAACCAGTGGTAAACTCATAAATAACACTCATTATACACTTATTGAGTCAAGAATGTGTAATGTTATAGTGCTCTCTGGAGAGCAGAGGAGGATTGTAAAGATGCAACCATTTAGAGATAGAAATGACATGCCGTTGTGTAAACAATATAAGTCATCACGTTATAAGGTGAATCGTTTCACCACACTATACTATAAATAGTAGGCCTATATTGTTATGTTATTATATGAAGCGTCCGTCGCACAAAATAATATAACTTTAGTTTATGAAGAGAGCAGACGGAGCCCTCTCCTTTCCTCTTAAATGTTTTACTCGCAAGTGTGTGGACTGACCTGGATATGAAGTGTACGTTGCACCAAATAATATAATGGTAATTTCTAAAGAGAAAAAAAAAACTTGAAATAAATCAGCAGCAGATCACCACCACTGCTAGATGCATATAGGGGAAACACTGTTGCTCAATGGATTTGTTATGTTTTGGAATAGGCTACACAGGGTTCTTCCAAATTAGTGTTAGTGTATTTTAATATTCAGAATTTCGCTTCGACAAGCTCAATAGACCTCTTTGCATCCCTGAGAATAATGCCCAACAATATTGCTCAAAAAGCTGCTCTGTGTATCATCAGTCTAACAGTTGTGTATCAAAATGAATGAGGGCTGCGCAATATTAGACAAAACTGACAATGCGAGGATTTTGTATACTGGGATATGTATTGCAATATACAGTGTATTGCAATAACTTGGATAGCTCTATTTGGAAAGAAGTCATCATTTGGGATTTGGAAAGGCTGCATTTGCATGAAATATACATTTTACAATCAAACTGTCATGGAAATTGAGAACTTCACCACGTAAAGTATTAACCAGCAAAATGAGTATGGCATATTGCCTTTGACTAATATTATACTGACATGATTGGACTGACCCCCATCAAGTTGTTGGAAGTAACTAAGTAACTTCAACTTTAAGTAAAACAACTACTTTTTACTTTTACTTGAGTAGATTTTTAGATGGGTAGCTTTACTTGTACTTAGGTGGAAAAATTCTACTCAAGTAAAAGTACCTTTACTTTGATGAAATTCTACTTCTGTTGAAAACAGACAATGCATGTAACAGGCTGAAGTTGAAACAGTGTCCCAGAACTTCAACAACCAATGCACCCAGGACAACTTGCACATCATATGTCAATGTGGAAAGTCCATGATCAAATATCAGTATGTGATGAAATTGGTGTAAGAGTGTGTTGCAACTCATTACCTGTCAACATTTTGTCATAGCATAGTTTTATAACACCCTACAAATTAGCATCCCAAGAATTATGTTACATTCTTAAGATACAGTCACGTAATTAATGTAAAGTTACAGAGGTTAGGTTTAGGCAAGTAAAGTTACTGTGGTTCAAAGGCCACATTGTTCCAAACATGCAGCTCCAGGGGAAAGTCTTGGTTTTTGTGACCCATCAACAACCACAAACTGCCTCCAACAAGATTGCTCAGGACTGCTTCCTTGTTAACGCCCGTCAGCACACTGGTCACATGATCACAGTCTTTAAAAATACATGGGATATGTATGAATTTGGGTGCATTACTTTGCATGTGAAACATACAGATGGTTTGTAAGAACAGCCTGAATCTATGGAGCAAACAGTCTCAAAATGAATAAAAGCACACAGGAATTATTAAATGCACAAAAATGGATTCACAAATGTATTTGGGGATTTATATGTATGATTCAAAACACAAACACATTTTAAACATATATTTGTGAACGACACACAAATATTTCTTGTTTTAAATATGTGCAATTGAAATTCACAAATGTGCGCATGTAAAAGTAATTGTAATTTTCATCAAATACATATTTGGAGGTTGTTACATTGATATATAAATTGTCAAACCTGCATTTACAAAGTGCATTTAATTTATAAACTTCCCTGCATTTGTGTGTGCGAGTTTTGAAACTCCCCTGACATGACTCGATTCCAAAATGCAAAGCCTGGACTGACTCTTTTTTGCAGAAACTGAAATTTTTGGGACCTCTGTACATTCACTGCAAACACATTTATACCTGCCTTGGAGCTTTCAAAAAAAATCTTTCTTGACCATTGTCAATAGACAAGGCCAGGGCTTGACAATTAGACCATACGGTGTGAGTACACACTAAATCTGGCTTCACATCACAGGTGTTTAACTTGTACAGTGGGAGTTGGAATTATACAGCAACATATCTAAAAGAGGCTCAAATCATACAGTGTACACCCAGCTTTAGGCCACGCTGCTAGTGTGGCAAAAATTATAGACACGTTGATCACACCCCCATCACTTCAGTGATGTGCTGCATACCTCCCACCTGAGATCTGCAGAATACTGAGATCGGTGAATACACCAAAACCTAGAAGGCGACACTCTGTATGCCCAGATTAATTTTCAACAGAGTTGATAGTGAATGTTATTATGTTAAATGGAATCACTGTGTGATTTAGGTTGATCAGGTGGCTGGAGAGTTGAAGTGTTGCCTAGTGTGGCTTTTATTAAAAAAAAAAAAAGTTAATTCACCTTCTTGCTATGAAAAAGATTAAGGATAAGAAAAGACACCATATTACTAAAAAACACTGTGGACCCTATTTTGCAAAGCTGTAGGTCTGTTTGGGCAGTGTGAAGTGGAATAGAGATCAGAGGGTGGAGTGTTAATAAATAAATTCCTAGCCAGTTGTGTTGCCCCCGTCACTCTGAAACTGCTGAGTCTCTCTCTCTCTCTCTCTCTCTCTCTCTCTCTGAAACTGCTGAGTCTCTCTCTCTCTCTCTCTCTCTCTCTCTCTCTGAAACTGCTGAGTCTCTCTCTCTCTCTCTCTCTCTCTCTCTCTCTGAAACTGCTGAGTCTCTCTCTCTCTCTCTCTCTCTCTCTCTCTCTCTCTCTCTCTGAAACTGCTGAGTCTCTCTCTCTCTCTCTCTCTCTCTCTCTCTCTCTCTCTCTGAAACTGCTGAGTCTCTCTCTCTCTCTCTCTCTCTCTCTCTCTCTCTCTCTCTCTCTCTCTCTCTCTCTCTCTCTCTCTCTCTCTCTCTCTCTCTCTCTCTCTCTCTCCTCTCTCTCTCTCTCTCTCTCTCTCTCTCTCTCTCTCTCTCTCTCTCTCTCTCTCTCTCTCTCTCTCTCTCTCTCTCTCTCTCTCTCTCTCTCTCTCTCTCTCTCTCTCTCTCTCTCTCTCTCTCTCCAGTTGCTCTTCCTGAGGTTTCTACTGTTTTTTTTCCCCGTTAAAGGGTTTTTTTTGGGGAGTTTTTCCTTATCCGCTGTGAGGGTCCTAAGGACAGAGGGATGTCGTATGCTGTAAAGCCCTGTGAGGCTTTGATTTGTGATATTGGGCGTTATAAATAAAATTGATTGATTGATGCATACACTGACATGCCGTCCCTGAATGTCAACAACAGACGCACCCAGGATACCTAGCGCTTCACATGTAGTCGTCAAAAGTCCACTGAAGTGGCAATTTTTGATGAATTGAGTTCATTGCGGTGCTATGAAAATAGAGCTCTTTGTTCTTTACAAACACTAGAGTATTTTCTGGTAAAATCTGGCAAAACATCAAATAACAACAGTATTCTCTCCCCACAGGATTCCTTACTGTCAACCTTGAAAAGCTTTTGTGTTGTTGGTTTGTGCAGTTGAACAAATAGTTTTGCACCCAGTGTACATGCTAATGGAGAAGCAATAGAGACAACATAAGGTGAACATGGCCATCTCTTTGGGCATAAAAGAAAAACTGCAGAAAAATATCCAGCCTGCTTCCACAGCCGTGTCCTTGAGTCGCCCTGTAGTCTCAAGCTGCTATCACAAAAGAGCCACGGCTACAAACACAAAAGAGAGAGGCTCGAGATTAGTCTGGCTGTTTGAAAGGAAATTGAACATTGTGTCACAGTGACCAGACAAGAAGAGTTCTTTCTCTCTGTTTTATTCCTTTTTTCCCTCAGGACAGCCAGGTAATCATTGTTTCATGGACAGTATGAATGCAGATGGGCAGAAGGTTGTCTGAACAGAGGAGCGGCCCGCTCAAGGTCAACGCTGGAGAGCTTGTAAAGACAAAGAAAAGAGCTACCGTGTTTGCACAAATAATGAGTGAGATCTGGAAAAGAAAAAAAAAAAGACAGAAAAGACATAAGATTTCATAACTTGTGATCATTTCAGAACATACGTGTCCTTTATGCTACTGTGAACAGAAAGCCAAGATAGTAAGAATCTGTATGTTGATTATAGTATATTTGTATTTTTTCTCTTTTTTTCTTTCTTTTTTTGTATGAAATCCAGGAGGCAGAGGCAGCGAGACAAGGGACAAACTTAAGATCGTCAAGCATCTGTACTGACAAACAACAACAGCGACACGCAGATATTTATCTCTCTTTTTCCAACCATCAACTCCAGAAACACAAAAATAACAGTGAAACTCTCGTACATGTGTACAAATCTGCTTATCTGTCCAGGGGCAAGTGCAGTATCCTATCCTGATCATACGAGACAGGTGGTATTTGATTCACAAGACCTCTGTCTGTATGCCTCTGCTACTAAAGCCACACAAATTGTTGCTTTGACACTTTCTGTACAGGCTAGATCTGACCAATGATTCACAATGAGACAAAATCACTTTAGAACATTGCAGATAAAAGTTGCAGTGGTGTGAACTGGCAGGTCTGAGTTCGACTAAATGTGGCTGATTGTGTCACCTGCAACTCAGCTGGTCAAATTGCCGGCCGCTGGTTTTAGAACGTAAAGCATGTCACCTGTTTCTACAGCCAAACTGCTTGTAGTGAAGTCTGCTGGTTAAGTCAAAATGACCACAGACGGCATGTTCGCTTGCTGCAGCAGGTGCTTCACACAGGACATCAACTTTAGTGTCCTGTACGAAAGCCCTGTGTTGGTTTGACCCACACACCCCTCCCTGCCACCCTAACCAGAATTTCTTGCTCTACTACAGTTGCTTTCAGCATCACATATTGCAGCAGGTGGGTTTACTTTGATATTAGCTGAAAGCCCAGTAAAGACTCTGGAGGGTGCCTTTAGTGCCAATATAACAGGCAGAGCATGGCAAAGTGTCAGTATTTGAAGACCTGGGATTGAGAAGGGGCTGGAAGATCTGCTCTGTTATGGTAGTTATTGCTGAGAAAAAATACACAAGGATGAAGAATGATCAGCCCTTAGGATGCCACCGCTGGGCGATGAAGTTGTGGTACACAACAAACAATTTATCAAATACATTTGTGCTTTCAATTCATTATCCATGAGTACAAAATGGGGCACACATGGCTCAGGAAGGTAGAGTGGGTCATCCACTAATCAGAAGAATCGGCGGTTCAACCTTCAGCTCCTCTAGTCTACATGTCGAAGTATCCAAGACAATATCCTAAGATGCTGAACCCCAAGTTGCTCTCGATGCCTATTTCATCTGTGCCTGAATGCATTTAAAACTGAGTAGCAGGTGGCCCCTTGTAAGGTAGCCTCAGCCACCAGTGTGTGAATGTGTGTGTGAATGGGTGAAAGTGACCCGTAGTGTAAAAGTGCTTCGAGTGGACAAAAAACTAAAAAGGCATTATGTAAGTCCTTTCACCATTTACTGCAATGTTCTTGATATTGTATATGCATGTTATATTTGAACAGTATGAAGAAACTTGAGCAGCTCTTTCCCTATATTATGGCTATAATCCTTAAAAGAGTACCCTACTGGTGTAGCATTGCACTCCTGTTACACTGTAACACATTCAGACATACAGTTATGCTGATGAAAGTCTGAGTCAGAGATTGATTCATTCAAGTGACATCACTTGAGGACATTTATAAGACCTCAAACAGCTCCCTTCATATGCTTCTGTTTCCACATATGCAGTAGTAGTTATAGTAGTAGTAGTACTCCATATACCTGGAAAGAGATTTTGATATTTAAAATCAGTAATCCCAACTTTAAGAATTAAATTCAGGTCAGAATGTCAACAGCAACTGATGGTAACAGCAAGTGTGTTGTAATACTACTCGGTCCTAAGCTGATCCATACTACGTACTAACGTACCACAAAGACTGAAAGAAGAAGAAGTAGGTTTTGAGTATTCGTAACAGCCTAAAGACTAAAGTCTAATGTTTAGACTAAAAGCACCAGAGTTTGAGTGAGCTGTTGACGGTTTCTCCCAAAATGCACTGCACAGATGAAATCGAGAAGCTGTTCAATACTGGAAACAGTTAACATAAATTTTCAGACAGCTCAAACACTGAAAAAACACAATAAATAAAAAAAATACTAAAATACTAAAATGAATAGTCAGATATTTGTTAAAACATGTTTCTGTCTCTTTCTCAACTTTAAATGACAGTAAAATTCTGAAGTTAGAGTTTGATTGATGCTTCACATACTCTAAAGATTAATATGGTACACACTGTACAGTTAATATGTGGTAATTTGTGTATATAGTGCAAGAGTTCTGTTCCAAAGTACACGTGTGTTAACTGTTGGGGCCATCATCAATGCTCAGCGAAAACAGCTACACTCTACGGCAACCCAGTTGCTAAAAGAAAATGTTGGCATTGCACATTTCTGCAAACCATGTACTGCTACATTTGCACGTCATTGTGACGTGGATATGTAAAACTTAATGTGTCAACTACACTGTGGTTAACGTGTTAAGTTTAGGCATAAATAACACTTGGTTGTGGTCAGGTAAAAGATCATGTTTTGTCTTAAAATACCTGTTTTTTTGGGGGCACAATCCCTGCTACAAAAGCAGCAATGTCTTGGTAATAAAAACCAACTGTTTTCTGTGCTGCTTTCCTGGTAGGAAATGCAGTGATGTCTTGGCAAAAAGCAACCACTTTTCGTGGTATTATCCCTGGCAGTGATATATCACTAAAAAACACCCTTTTTGGTGTCTACAAAGCCGCTAATAAACCACCAAATGCATTTACTGTTGAAGGAAAAACACTGTCAATTTGGGTCCATGTCATTGGTCCGACAGCCCATTAGTCCGACAGTCTGCGGTGCTGAATGGCTCCCGGCGGACATATTTCTGCCTTGATGGTGCATCGCGACCGGCTCTGAGTCAGCTGGGAAAGGCTTGAGGCGAAGCAGGCTCACGGCTAATGTGTGTGTTTGCCACTTTCTTTTTCATTTTAACCCACATCATGATCTTTTTCTGACCCTAACCAAGTGGTGCCTAAACCTAACCAGACCTTAACCACAAGGCATCATGATGATTTCGGAACAACGGGACTTCGGAATAATGGGTTTAATATAGTCGGAATAATGGAATGTCGGACCATTGGGCAGTTCCCGTCAATTTATGGTGCTGTACTGACATTGTGCATTTATTTTGAAAGAGACTGTATGCAAACTGTACATTTCCTGTGAAAACTGAAGTGTATTTTGAAAACAGACAATGCATGTAACAGGCTGAAGTTGACACAGCATTCCAGAACGTCAGTAACCAACACATCTAACATGTCTTGCACGTCACATCTCGACACGTAAAGTCGATGACCAAACGTTAATATGTGACAAGATCGGAATGAGAATGTGTTGTCAACACAGCTCTTTACAGTGTATGTACTGTAGCCGTATTCTACAACCAAATGGAACACCCATGAGACTTTTTTAACCCTACTGAGTTATTTTCTGTTAGTCTTTAAGTGTGTGCAAGTTTGTACTGTTTAAAATATAGGATGTGTCAGCTTTCTGTCTTTGTCTTCTGGTGTGGGGAAGAGGTTATTTTAAAGTCAAAAAGCTTTTGGTGTGTGCAGAAATGTGCTAATGATGTCAACTAGGTATGTACATTCACAAAAGAACACTGATATGCAAGATACCCACATTACATATTAAAACAAAATATTGCGTCTTCATTTCTATGTATTGTAGCTGCATAGACATACATTATACTAACCTGGGAAAAGGGAAATGGACTGTGATGCATTTGGCTTATAACAAATATGGTATGTTGAAACTACCCCCTATCCTGTGCCCTGAAGCAAGGCACTGAAATCCCCATTGATAGAGCTTTGTGGCAACAGAGAAACCCCCCAAGTGAAAGTGAGAGCTGTATGACTGCAGATCTGTAAAATCTTTCATATGCAAAAACAGTACATATATGTATAGAACTGCATCCAGTTCAACATACTCTAGTCACCAGCTGGTTAAAATTCTCATTTTCCTACGAAACAGAACATCCACTCACTTTATGGGTCCACACTTATCTTGTTTTAACATCCACCTCGCCTATTGCTGTTTCATTATCACCACAATCCCTACACGCCTGTCAGAAAATTGGTTTTATGCAACACGCCTGAATGAGAAGCAAAAAGAATGACTGTGCCGGCTGGGGAAAAAAAAAACATAGAAAAAGAAACGATGAGCAAGTAAGGTGAAGGTGTAAATGAATAATATTTAGGCGCACTGCAGTATACTGTATATATGAACAAAACCAGGATGGAATTTACATTCTCAGGCCTGTTTGTCATTGGAAATGGTGCTGAAGGGAATAAATTGCATAGAGAAAATAAAATATGTATTTTTCTCCAGGGAACTGGATGCTGAAATTGGGCTCTAGGATATCAATATGAAGCAGAATTGAGAAACATGCTGATGGTATGATAATGCCAGGACTGTTCCACAAAACATACTGGGAATGCTGAGATGATACTGTAAGTATAATTCAAAGTTGTACTGATAATTGTCTTTCCAAATGGATTTCTGTCTCTGGTGGATTCATCATCACCAGACAGACAGGCAAAATACATTTATGTGTCTAGTTTGCCACCAATTACATTACAGTAATACATTAAATAATACAAACATTTTTACAAAGAATGAATAAGGAACAAATTAAGGACTACCTGATGATTAATAAGTGGTTTATGAGAAACTCAGAATCAAGATCTATAAATTACAAAAAAGTATTAAATATCAGTTATATGAAAAAGATATCATTTAAGTTTTAATATGTTTTTTGTTTAGTTTATCTTCTTTCTTTTTTTTTGTTTGTGAGAAAAAAATGAATGAATAAATGAATGAAATGAAATTTATGAGAATCAACAAGGAAGCATTTTTCACATGACATTTCTCACAGAAAATAAATAAATTAAAGGTCTCTACATGTTCAAAAAAGAAGAAGGAAGAAGCTAACTTGAAAAACTGAATATATCTGAAAATACAGACATACACTACAGTGCACAACACTGATGACAGGGTAACTTTTATGCATGAATTCTTGTGCAAACATGTTACAGTAACAGTTATGTAGTATTGAAACATATCTGTCAGTTAGCTGTATTATTTTTTCAAGTATAAGGCTATTCTTGTGAGCCACAATGACATTTCCAAATATCTTAAATTGTGTTGAAAATCATATTATGAGGTCAGATCTCATCTTATGATAATCAGATCAAACTAAGATTCAGTATCAGTAGTAATTTAGGTGACTGTCTGCTAAAACAACATCATTTTCTATTATGAACATTTGAAAAAAAGTAAACAAAAAAGGTTTAAAAACAGGAACAGAAAGGAGTAGACAGTTTTAAGAGTTACCGACATTCTGTGTGTTTAATCCTCAATAACTTTTGAATAAAAACGTTAATTTTCACCAGAGTTGTTGTGTGCTGATGGTATTATTTTTTCCCCCATGATACCATACTGAAGCCTTGTGCTTTAAGAATCTTGCATGAAATGACAGTAGAAAGGAAAAAAATAAGCTGAAGTTGCTGCTTGCTAACATGAACAGGGTCTGCCCATTGGTCCGACAACCTATTGTTCTGCCCATATTAAACCCATTGTTCCCAAGTCCCGTTGTTCCGAAATCATCATGATGCCCTGTGGTTAAGGTCTGGTTAGGTTTAGGCACAAAATCCACTTGGTTAGGGTCAGGAAAAGATCATGGTGTGGGCTACAATGAAAAAGAAAGTGGCAAACACATAAGCCATGAGCCTGCTTCACCTCAAGCCTTTCCCAGCTGACCCAGAGTCAGTCGCGGAACCACCGGGAGCCGGAAAGCTCCCCACACAACCCGGACCCCAGAGTTAATAACAGGAGGTTATGGTGTTTCACTCTCTTCTCTCTATGACACTTGTATCTCGACCAGTAGCCTACTTTTGTTGCGTTTGCAGATCCTCTATGGTACACAAATACAGTATAGCCATAGTATAATCACATATCGGAACAACGGGACGTCGGACTAATGGGATGTTGGACCAATGGGCTGTCAGACCAATGACATGGACCCACATGAACGTGGATGTATGGATGTATGGTCACAAGTTGTATCTGGAGGAGTCAAGGATCCCATTCCCCTCAGTGTTTCTGAGAGGTTAGCAGGGTTGCCATATCATTCTCTACGTGTCAATAACATGTTAACACAAGAGCAATTTTAATCGATTGAACAACTCAGAGCAGAGAGAGAGGAGCCTGCAGGTAGTTTTACTTAAACTGTGCTATCAGTTCACTCCTGACTTCAGACTGCTACAATCTTTGTAACTATCCCTTGAATTCTGTTATTTCTTTTGTACCATAAAGAATTACCTTTCCTCACAGCCCAGTCGCCAAAAGAAAATGTTTGCATTGTAGGTTTCTCCAAATCACTAATACATTACATTTGTGTGTTGCCTTTTAATAATATCAGCATTTCTAAAGGGATGTGATATATAAACTGACTTTGTCAGCTGGAGGTGGAGTGAAAGGTGGATGGTGTGTCACCTAGCTGAGATGCTTGCCAAACCGCAGACCACTGCAGGCCACTGTCAGAGACCAACAAATAACAAAAACAGCTGTGTTTTAATTAGCTTTGCGGGCACCAAACATGAGTGTTTTGTAACGATCCGTCTGTGGTTTTCTATCAGTTTGTTAGGCACCAAACATGAGTATTTTGTAGTGACAGGTCAGTGTGTTTCCCTCTACTTTTTGGGCTCCAAATGCAGGTGTTCTGTAGTGACCCATCTGCCGGATAGTGCCACAGAGAGTTGTTTTTTTTTTTTTTTTTAAACTAATAAATTGCTGCTTTTACTGCCAAGACTGTGCCCTAATCTGGGCATTTTAAGCCAAAACATGATCTTTTCCTAACTATAAGCCAAGTGTTTTTTGTGCCTAAACCTAACTACACATTAACCACTGCATTAAGGTATCCACTACTTGATAACTTACATGTAACATATCGATTGTTTGCAGAAATGTATAATCAATCAATCGATCAATCAATCAATCAATTTTATTTATAAAGCCCAATATCACAAATCACAATTTGCCTCACAGGGCTTTACAGCATACGACATCCCTCTGTCCTTAGGACCCTTTTTTGACTCCCCAAAAAAAAAACCTTTCATGGGGGAAAAAAATGCCAACATTTTCTCCAGCAATAGAGTTGTTCATCATGCCATTAATGATTATCCTGTCTCCACAAACAAATTCTTTTTGGTGCATAAAAAAACCTCCCTGTTTCCCAAAGCAAGCTTTTGTACAGGCTGTGGAGGAGGCTAGAGTTTACATTAAGCCGAGTGAAAAGTCAAGGGCAAGAAGGAGACTGTTTACAAAGGTGTGTGTACCTGCACTGTGCTCTGCAAGGTGTACATGTTTATATGCATGTGTGTGTGATTAAGTGCGAGTGTGTGTGTGTGTGTCTTCAAGGGATGAATCAAAGGCCTTATGTGCAGGGCTGCACAGAGCTGATAGCTGACCCATCAAGCGTGGCCCACCTAAAGCAGAATAAAAAACACCCACATCAGAAAAAGCCCCAGCGGAGAGAATTTCTAAAGTGCAGCGCTGCACTGTGCACATTTAAAAGGCCTACCTCAGCCACAAACACATGCCTCAAATCCTCAGCCAACAATGGGCGCTTACAAAAGGCGGAGCTGAGGGCAAAGAGACCGGGGAGTGGGAGATGGGTTGAACAAACTTGTGTCCTTCACTCTTCAATCTCTAGCCCTTAATGCTCAGGCTGTATGGTTCCTGTCAGCAACATACTTATACCCTATGTTGTTTGGAGTCAGGGTGTTCTGTTTGTACCTTTACCTATGGCCGTCCAAATAAGCTTTTGTGTCCCCCAAACTTCTTAAAATTATAATAAGCATAACATAATTACAATAAATATATTGATACATATGTAAAACTGCAAAAAAAATTGCAAACTAATTCATAAAAATACATATAACAAAATCATTGTCAGCCAGCATCAGGTAGGCTTACTGTCCTGTTGTTAGAAATTACTCTAATACTCCTTAAGTTCCTAAAAGGCCTGTTATTAATATTAGTGTTAGTGTACACTATATTTGCAATATGTTCACCACTTGACATTGCTGTCAGACAGCTCTTTCCGATGGGGAACTGAAGCTATTATATCCTTTTATGCTGTCTTCAAAGCCACCAGACTCCTTTGACAAGAACAGTATTTTAACCTCACAGGACAGGGGAGTTGCTGGCCTACCTCTGCCTCGATCTGTTTGTTTATGTTGTTGTGTAACTTTGGAAAATTTAAATAAACCTCAGGACATTCATGTATTTTAGCCTGCCACACACTGATTTTCTATTTTTGGAGCAATGCTTCCCACTCTCTCACTCCCTCCCCTAGTGCACTGCTTATATATATATAAGATGAGAGTTTATGAACAGTAAGTGGGCACCATACTGTTTCCTGCAATGTAAAAATACAGGCTGAAAAAACTGAGATCAAACGGAAAAACTAAGCTGCAGTGATCAAATAAGAACCACAATTCTGTTACTATCTTATTTCTTGCCTAAAGTGTTTTCAGAAATATATTTTAGCTTACAATTTGTTACCAGCCAGTTACCATATTGTTTTTGGGTAAGCCAAAACCAACTCACATTATGTCACCCATCAGTGGGAGCGTTTATTGTACCGACATTGCATTCTGGTAGATATAGGCTTTCTACCTCTTGAGCAAAAGCAAATGCCACACCCTTTTTGTTCTGTATTCTCTCATCATAGCACCAAGTTCAAAAGTATTTGTATCTTTCTCCTGCAAAGACAGCCCAGTTTCATGAAAAAGTCTTTCCAGCAGTTAGATACTTCTTTAACAATGCAGGGTTTTAAATAATTCAAAATATTGATCTTTTCAAATGTTTTATGGTGATTTTGTATGCGTTCACAATTTTTTTAGTCCTCAGGGACATGGTACATGTAATTGAGCAACACTGAATGTACTGTAAATATGAATGTGCTTTTGTTACTCCACAGGGAACTTTTTAATATTGGGCCTTAAAATGGCTTTGCCCCAGCTCAGGAGAGTCACCACAATAAAATGTTGGCATTGTACATTCCTGCAAACCACTGATTACACTTGTTTGTTTCAACATTTCTACAGAAATGTAGTACAAATTATTTGTGCAGAGTTTCTCTTCGTGAGAAAGAGGGGATGGTGGATGGCATGACAACTTGGATGCAAAGCAGCAGACAGCAGCAGACCACTGTTCACGATCAATAACAGTGCATATTTTTTTAACAAGACTTGGCAACATTTCCAGCTATGTTTGTAACTACTAAGGCGAATACTGTAAGCTGAAACAATTTTCTAACCTTAACCATGAGGTTTTTGTGCCTCACTGTTTTTCTCAACAAAGCCAGGTATCAATCCGCCTATCTTCCAATTAGAGGACAACCTGCTCTACCTCCTGAGCCACAGCCAGTCAGAGACAGCTGGTGATCTCCTCTTTGACCATTTATGGCTATAAGATTCACTAACTACACCTGACTGTTCATTGAAGTCATAAGAAAAAATATTAATGTATGAGTAATGTGAGTATGCTGGGTTTATACCATGTCCATGACAAAAACTGGCAAGCATAATCTCCATGTGGTCTTTTCTGGGTTAGAGAGACTGGTTGCCATGGACACAGACACACAGACCGAGTACATCAGTGGCAGTACATCAGTACATCATTGTTTATAAGGTGGAAAAATGCAGCTACAGAAACCTATGAACCGTTTTTGTCAAGTTTCAGAGTAATCCAGGCTTTTGATGCAAGCGGTGTCAAAACTGATGTTATACATCCTAATCATCACAACAGCGCCACGAGACACCAGAGTAGCCTCACGGTGACATTAGTAGCTTTCAAAATAAATTAATCTAAATGTGCTCCAGTGTGTCAGTTATGAAGTGTAAAGCTGTCACATGACATTAGGGAATACAGTAGTCTACTAACTAGACAAAATATGATGAAATGACTGTAGCAACAGCCCGTGCAGCAGTTGCTAGCTGAACTTTCATATTAAAAGTACATTTTCACATTCACTCTCTTTGAGCTTTGGTCTCTACAAACTCTTGAGGTCTCTACAAACTCCTAAGGGAAATATCTGGCTTTTTTGTAGCTAAATGCTCCACTATGAGTAACTTCCCTGACAGAATGTATTTTTCATTTGAGAGGTGGTGACAGAGAGATTCCTTTTTCTTACAGTATTTCTTTGCGGTGCTTTATGGTGGTTCTCCTTCAGTCGTGTTCATTTGGCTCTGAAAGCCTGCACTGTGGTCTCCATTTTACTTGCATGCATCTAAACTGAAAGCAAGGTTGTTTTCCACTGACCACAGTAAACACCTGCACATTAATGAAGAAGGAAGGACAGCATACAAGTGTGAAAGAGGAGCAGCAGGGTTAAGAGTAAATCAATTCAACCTGCTGTGAAAGCAGCCTAAACAATATATTTTCTGATGAAATAGAACTGTTCCTAGAAATAAACAAGTAAAGAAATGTAGAAGTGTGAAATAATAATTTTGTCATTGTCAACTTCACTGAAATCTACAGGAGCTGCAGCCACGTGAGCAGCAATTTAAGCAATGAGCTGTTGTAGAGTACTATCAGAGTCATTCCAGAAACATCCCTTCAGCACAGAACTGATGAAAATACAGCAGTCGTTTAAGCATATCCAGCTCTTGCCTCACTTGCTTGTTGAAGAAAGCAGAGAACAACCACAATCAGTGTCGCTGCATGTTTTTCACACCATCGCCCAGGTTGGCGGTGGCAGGAACAATCACAGCCAGATGATACAGTCATGACTCCCCCGCTGCCAAATTAAGTGCAACTCTATGTTTCTCTGCTCCCCTGGAGAGATGTTAAGTGAGGCTCCACATGGAAATCCTATAATTGAACCTCTCTCAGGTCGTTGCTAGTTTTTCTGAGGACTCCGTCGCAGCCAAACAGGAGAGAAAAACTGGGAAGGAGAACACTTGTCACTGATCTCTTTTCTCCCCACACAGGTTCAGATGTAAATGATATTAAATTCTTTTTCAGTTTAAATCCATAATCAAAGGCAAGAAAAAGTGCATTATCATATTACAGTAAAAGAATGGAAAATGGTCAACAAACTATAGTGACCCAAAGTAAAAACTGCTGTCGGCAAAAAATAAGAATAGAGACAATGTGTCAGAAGTGTGAGGGAAAATGTAAATTCTCTGACTACAAAATGCCATCTGATGAAAGATTTTACTGCTTCTAAGTAGAGAAATTATGTGTAACTGTTCAAGACTTTTTCATAGAACTCTGATGGCATACCTTCTTGCAAGTTTGCACAATCCATGTGTTGCTTTCAGCTGTTCATTATCAGATCAATGTCAACCTTCCTGTCTGCTACAGTGTCTTGTTTTTAATACGACTACTGGAGGTGCCAAATTCAAGCATTTCATACTGTACATATTGTACCTGGCATATATGTAATACTGTGTTGTCATTGTGTTCATTGAGACATCATGCCATGCTCCATTTTGTTTACAGCAGTAATTATGATATCAAGTTTAACTACATTTTGTTGTTTTTAATTGAGTCACAGCCCAGCTGCCAGAGGACAATGTTGTGACTTCTGGCATCAGACACCAGCAAAAAAAGATGTATCTTCACATGGGCACGATACGCAGCCCGTTATAGTTATTAAGTAGTGGCGCTTGGTGGCATCAGGGGGAAACGCGTCAAAACAACAATGAAAGTTAAGGGGGTGGAAGTCTGAGTCGCCTGGGTGGGAGGAGCAGTGAATGGGTCCAACAATGACTGACTTTCATGCACGAGGCAGGTGTTCACTTCCTGGGGGACTGCGAAGGCAAACCCCATTATTTTTCTGTAAACCCAACCATGTGCGTGTGTTGGCTAAACATAACCATGTGCATTTGTTGTTGTAGAAAACGTAAATTTGCGGTGTTGTACCGATCTATCTATCTATTGTACTGATTCTGTCCGCCAGCACCAGAGGGTTTCTTGAGGCCTACATACACACAGTACATTTGTGGACAGCAATGAGCTGGGAAATGTCTGTATAGCTTACATGACGGACTGTGCACACTAGTACTCTGTAAAGAATATAATCATTCAAAATCAACAAATCTTTACACAAAATTGAAAAACGCTGTTCTCTGAATAAATAAAATAATAAACCAACCATTTTACCTCCAAACTACAAAGTAGTAAGTAGTGAACTTCAGCTGCAATAATCAGTGCTTTCTGCTCTGCTCTCCTCTCCTCACTTTTTTCTTTAATCCTTTTCTTTTGCTTTCCGATTCTCAAACTGCATGTCATTTCTGTTTAAATTAATTATGATAGAAGCGGCATGGGAGGCATGTACATTATTTTAAACTGAGATTTGGTTTAAAAAGACACATGGAAGAGCGAAAGCATTTCAGCATTTGTCTCTGCTAACACTGGGCAGTTGTTGAACCTGAATCTGCCAGAGTCGGAGAGAGACAGTGACATTTAATGCCAGAGTAGCTTACTTGTTGTTAAGCTTAATGGTGTTGTTGCCTAAATGAAATTGGCTGTATAGAGATGTTTTAATAGTGGTTTAACTTCACATCAGTATCAAACAATGCTGAGGCTTAAAGCAAACACTATAGTTACCTGGCTGTCCATGACGACAGATGAGGGAGACGTGATGCTGCTCTGCGGAGCACTTGATTTGCGCGCAGCTGCCACAAGAGCTGGGGGCAGGGGCTCGACTTGAAAGCAGTTGTTGGACATACGACTCTTAAGCAAGAATTGATGTCAAGGGCTAAATTTAAAAACTAAAATATAAATATAAATAACACACCTTGCAAAAAGGGCACTTATCTAGACAGAGCACAGAAGGGCAGGTGTACCACCTAAAGTCTATGTGTGCATGTTCCTGGTCAGGCCAATTGGTGGCATATCATAAGACCGCGAATGTGACTTTTGGCATCGGTGTCTGACACCAAAATCCCTCACAAAGTGGCAATATTTGACAGCTTTGAAATAAGAACGGGCTGATGTTACTAAAAACATCACCTCTAACTGCTTTAATAAATAATAAACAAAGGCAGAAATATGGAGTGTGTCTACTGTATATTTACAGTATGTATCTTGGGAATAGAGCAACAACACCACCAAAATCTGAATTTAATTAGTGTTGTTATAAATAGTTCATCTCACAACAGGACCAAAATAGTGTCTCAGCAGCTTTTCTACCCTGACAAAAATACGCTTCTAGGGAAAAATACGAACTCATTAATGGGACAAGTTTATTATTAAATAATAAAGTTAATCATAATTGAATGATGACTTATTTCATCATTATCAGTCTTATTTATAGATGTTTCTATTTGATGCTGTTGTCTTGTTGCCGTTCAGATTTGGAATATTTAGCTCGAGGTCTATCTTTTAGCACCACAGGTCATTTCCTGTCCCTATTTGATAGGCTGGTAAAGCTTATCTAAACTGAAGCAATGACAAAGGGAGAAACATGGGAGGTGAAATGAGTAAATGACTGTGTATGTATGAGAGGGAAAGAGAGATGAGCCTGCCACTACAATAGACTTGTTCCAGGGCAGTGGCAGAGGAGTGCAGAGGTTGTTTTATTGAATGCTGCTGTCTATAGAGCTGTTTGACAGCTGTTCATTGAGCCGCTCACTGTCTGAGTAGGAAACACTGGAGTCATGAGGGAGAGGCAGAGGCAGCTTTTCTACAGATGAAAGGGAGATTGGCCTGGTTTAGTGTTGGTTATGCATCGTGGGAGTTTGAACAGATACAGTACAGGAAACCACCGATGGTCTCTGTAGCAACTGGTGATGTAATAAAATCCACATAATGTAATACTGTGGCCGGTCAAAATGAGGTCACATTAAGTCATGTATGGTGTGATTATTGGGCCTCATACTTCAACATATTCTGAAATTTCTCTTAGATTTGCTCGTTTTTCTGTTAAAAGAAAAAATAAGAGAAGTCTCCTCCATGTGCACCAAATGTTCTTAACCACCCAAATCTGCTCTGACCCACGTATGCTCAATGATGAATCCCACTTGATCATAAGACACGTATTAGCAGAGGTAACACTCCCTACACACTATATAAATGCAGATGTTGTGTCGAGTGCAAAGAAATTGACCAAGAATTGGAGAGGTGCCACCAAAAGCAGGCTGCAAGAAGAAGACCTTCAGCAGTACGGAAGTGTTTTCCTGGCATTACAGGAAAATAAATAAACACAGCAATGGCAAAACATCTGTGAAGGTCTCACTCTGAAGTCATCGAATACCAGCGCTTTGTCAGTGACCTCCAGTGTCAGAAACGGACAAAAAAAAAGCTGTCCTTTCATGTTGGCATGATGCGCAACCAGTCGCTGTTATTCTATTATCAGGGGGAAACTCGGCAGGACAAGTTTACAGGGCGTCCTAGAACGTCAACAACCAAGGCAACCAGGGTACCTTGCACGTCACATGTTGACATAGAAAGTCCAGGATCAAACGTCAATATGTGACGAGGTCTGAGAATGTGTTGGTAAATTCTGTGTTAGCAGTAGAGTTGGAGAAAGTATTCAGATTCTTTACCTAAGTAAAAGTACTGATACCACACTTTAAAAATATTGTTAATATTGTTAAATATTGCATAACAAATGTTATTCAAGTAAAAGTATGGAAGTATAATTGAGAAAATGTATTTAAGTATTAAAAGTAAAAGGATTCATCCAGAAAAGTTTGAATAAATGTAATAAATAAAATTTATTGATACCATACTTTAAAAATATTGTTAATATTGTTAAATATTGCATAACAAATGTTATTCAAGTAAAAGTATGGAAGTATAATTGAGAAAATGTATTTAAGTATTAAAAGTAAAAGGATTCATCCAGAAAAGTTTGAATAAATGTAATAAATAAAATTTATTGATACCATACTTTAAAAATATTGTTAATATTGTTAAATATTGCATAACAAATGTTATTCAAGTAAAAGTATGGAAGTATAATTGAGAAAATGTATTTAAGTATTAAAAGTAAAAGGATTCATCCAGAAAAGTTTGAATAAATGTAATAAATAAAATTTATTAAACTACTTAAAGGAAAAACGGCAACACTTCATATCTGAGAAGCTGGAACCATTAAATATTTTTTTTGCATAAAAAATGACTTAAATGTTAATAGAAATAGTTGCCACTTAATTTTCTAATCAATCAACTAATAATCGTTTCAGCTCTGCTTGTATATTTTCATGTAGTCTGTGCACCAAAAATCCTCATTTGTAAAGTAATTAATGACCTATCAGATAATTGGAGTGGAGTAAAAAGTACAATACTTATCTCTGAAGTATAGTGGAGTAGAAGTAGAAAGTGGAATGAGATTAAAATACTTGAGTAAAGTAAAAGTGCCTCAAATTTGTACTTAAGTGCAGTACTTGAATAGATGGACTTAGTAACATTCCACCACTGGTCAGCAGAGGGATGCACAGTAACTAAAATAATAGTAATCAGGCTCAATAGACCAAGTATAGTATTATTTCTTTAGCCCACGGTTTATTAATTAACCATTTATTAATAATAATAGTCATTATAATTCTAAAATCTAAAAAATAATCATTTAAATTTGACTATATGATATTCATTTTTTATGTTCTTCAAATTTAAAACTTATTTTTCCTCATGTTGGACAAACAATTTGACTGTGGAAATGAGATGTTTTGCTCTTGTCTTGGTACGAGTGCTCTCAACCCCTCGTACAATGTTCTTTTACCTATGACACAAGCAAAAATAAGAAAACACTGATGAATCCTAGAAATCAATGGGTAGGAACAAAATAAAAACAAATCTTAGATACAAAAAAAATTACAGAAACATTGTTTGTAAATTGTTTCTTGCACATCCCCCATTGTCTCATAAATGTCACCATCTAGCTATGACAAATATCTAAAAACGCAGTGATTTCACTTGTGCAGACTGTGCGTAGGGTGTCTACTGATCTGCTGTGATTTTATTCTTTTGAGTTTGTACACTCCACTCCACCTTCATTCAACCTCAGTCAGACATCCTGTGACAATTCAAACTGCATCTGGTTTAGTTTGGTTTGGTCTGAACCAGATGCAGTTTGAATGCTGTGGATTGGTGTATATCACTCCAAAAGAGGGTATGGCAAAATGAAGGCAAAATGCGAAAGCAGAACTCAAACTAGATGTGAGGAGAGAAGAAAGAGTAGGCAAAATGTGCATGAAGCAAAAATCTCTGTTCCCATCCCACACTGGTACTTTCAAAAACAGGCTTTAATATGCAGACTGTAAGTTCTCATACAATATATTAACCTGGAGGCAGGAAGGCACAGACAAAAAGGTAAAACACTTTGGAGTGAGGCTGAAATGACCTATTCAATATGTCTTCATGTCAAATCAATAAAATGTACATTTCTACAGTTCTTATTTAATCAATACAACAACAATGTCATGTACTCACCACTCTGCTCCAAGAGTTTTTCTTTGAACAGATACACTGTTTCAATTTACTCTTTGTACTTTAAATAATTCCAGTCAGTTGCTGGGTTTTTTGTTTGTTTTTTTTAATAATCATTATGCTGCTAAAAAATGGAAAACTGCAATTCCTGCACAGTTTACATCCACACACATCTTCCTCCTGTCAGCACATAAGATAGTAACATTGATACAATCAGCACAGTTTCAAGGTGGACACCAGAGATAAGTGTCACCAATTCAGCATCTGACCAAATGTCTCCCCTTCTGTTCCTGAGTTATGACACTGAATAATAGCCAGAAAAGTGTTTTATGCAGAATATTATGATGTCACAATGAAGTGGACCTTTGAACTTTGAATATAAAATATCATCACTTCATCTTTATATCCTATTCAACATTTGTGTGAAGTCTTGTCGTGATCAACGTATTCATTCTCAAATTCTGGCCAAAAACATGCACACGTTTGTGCTAGATTTTAAGAAATTCCCTGAAGGTAGCCCTGAGATAACGGCCTCTAGTTTCGCAGACCGGGCGAGGCGGAGGTGTAGCTCTGAATGTCTCTAAGTAATATTGTACTGAATATATTTATGGACAAACTGAATCCTGCACTGTTCCTTTACTAACACTTGATAACTTTACTGCAATTTCTTCTCAGCCTGATTGCCAACAGCTGTCGGCTCTGAGCTCATCCACCATCACTCTCTCTCACTCGACCACACACGCACTACGCCCACTCTACTCGACTGTTATAACATATGTATCAAACTGTGTCTTTCCTCCAATAAACACACAAGGCTTGCCTTTCCTGTATTTTACTGTTGTCTTGATTTAGTAGTTTTTGTTGTAACCTGAAACATTACAGAGAAAATAAAATAAATCCGTATACAAGCAGTGACACATTCATACAGACAGTAAGGTAAGTATTACACTTATGCTATGACCAGATGAATATCAAATTTCTACCAACATATAGTGTCAATATACTACATACACAGTCTGACTGCAAAACAGTAAACTGAAATACTTAACATAAATAGCTACTGTCAAAAAACAAAAAGCTTTCCCTGAAAAAAACGCATGCGTTAGATGCTTGTGTACTCATATTATTGGAGTGTTTTTCAAGCTGCAGCCACAGACCTCAATGAACTGACTGACACTGTGACATGTTACATCAATTTTTGTGAGGATATGTGTGTGCAGACCAAGACCTTCTGTACATATAACAACAACAAACCCTGGTTCACACCCAAACTCAGGCGGCTGCGCCAGGCCAAGGAAGAGGCCTACAGGAGCAAGGATCGGGCCCTGTACAAGCAGGCCAGAAACAAGCTGACAAAAGAGATCAGGGTAGCCAAGAGGGGCTACAGTGAGAAGCTAAAAAACAGCTTCTCAGCCAACGACCCTACGTTAGTTTGGAGAGGCCTGCAGGACATCACCAACTACAGGAGACCATCCCCCCACGCTATGGAAAACCTCCAACAAGCAGACAACCTGAACAGCTTCTACTGCAGGTTTGAAAAGGCCCTTTTCACATGTTTCAATCACACAATGGGGTTACCTGCACCCCCAGCTCCCCCCTTCCCCCTCTCCTCTAATCCTCCATCTGCACTAAAGGTCTGTGAAGAGGATGTGTGTCGACTTTTCTAGAGGCAGAAGACCAGGAAGGCTCCAGGACCTGACGGTGTGTCTGCCTGAAGTCGAAAACACCACCCCCAACACACACAGAAGTCGTCGCACTGCAGGGAATCAACCGGAATTCTTTTGTCACACTCCACTCCGCTAGGTGGCGGTAGTGTGACTAGCTGGTTTGCAACCGCCAATTAGAACAAAAGACACAGAAGAAGACGCAGGAAGAGAAAGAAAACATATTGTATTATTGGGTATTGAAAATATTTTTTAGTAATCATCTGTGTGAAGGAGTGAACATCCAACGTCAGAGTTAATTACTAACGAGCAGAACCTTACGATTGGGCTCCACCGGCTGCAAACGTAAGCGTCACGTCAGCGTAGCGTTGCAGCGTATTCATTTTGGCTCCACGGACTGCGAACGGAAGCAACACTTAGAGAAGCCAGCAGGGTTGTTTATCGCTTGCCGTGCCGAGAGGCTGCATGTAGGCTGCATGAAATGTTAAAGCATTTCCCACCTAAGTTATTACATATATTTGAGTTATCTACAAGTTTACTGTACTGTTTGTCATCTACTCGCTTTCAAATGTCCGTCACGGACATTTACACAATGTCACGGATAAACATGAGTAAATGCATGAAAAAAAATCATCACATGTCACCTCTGATAATGGTTTATCAATTTAAAAACACATTGTGCTCGTTTAGCACGCTATTTCATGTAGTTTTTATCTGCTGGGGGGGTCGCGTAGGGGAGCGTAGCGCGACAAAAATAGAAGAGCCGCATAAAATAGAGGGTTGTCGCGCCGCTCCCGTTGCCGGTGCAGCCGCTGCAATTGATTAACAGGGCGAGCTGCTACGGGACTCGCGCTGCAGTTAACACTACTAACAGTGTGAGTTAATGTCTCTGCACATGTTGAGCTTCCAGCTATGTTAATACAGACACAGGCTAATATAACATGATGAGTTAGAGTTGTTCGGACCACTTTTGGACTTTTGCCCACATATTTGTATCGAGAGGTCTTTGGATCCGTTCTACTTCGTCTGCTCCCTCTTCTTCTTCTACTCTTCTTCTGTGTCTTTACGATGCATACCGCCACCTATTGCACCGGAACTGTAACGACAAGCTACATTCACAGACAGTGACTCCCATTATAATGTGTTTATGGGTGAGGTCGAACAGATAGCACCAAAAGCAGAACAATCTATATGTGGCGGAGATAATTTATTCGTGGCACACCGCCACAAATAAATAAATGTATGGGAAACACTGCATGTACTTGGCGAATAAAGCTGATTACAGTCAAATACTCTCCAAGGTAGAAGCATATCAGAAGTACATTTATCAACATCATGAAGCTCAGTCCTTGACTAACTGCACTCAACTGAGGAGAGGCTAAGCTAGCAAAGTAAACGATGAAAAAAAGCAGGTAAGCTGACAGAGCAAAGAGGAATGAGAGCACGCACTCTGTCGCTGTTTTCAAAATCCAACAGAAAATAGCTTGCTTTTAACTTTTTAACCAATTTTTTTTACTAACTTATTAACCTATTCAATCACCAACTTATTTAAGTTATTCACCTAACTTTTCAAGATGCACAGTGTCAACACCCCACAAATACAGGATTGTGCAACAACATGTTTGAAATGACTTTCTCTGGAGCTCGTGTCTCTCTCAGGGGAGTCAGTAAGCTCCTAATATTTGGAACCCTGAACCTCCCCGTTTTGTGACCCTTATCCAGACAATATATCCAAATACAGATCCCAGGTCAGGTAATACCAGGTGTAAATTGAGCTTTATACTGCAAAACTCCAGGTTTTATTCTAACCACTATTATCTTGCCATGTACTCAGGATCAATTCAGAAAAAAAAAAAAAAAAATTAAAAAATCAACTCCAGTCTTCTGCAGCACACGCAGACAAGAGCTTCATTGGATAAGGAAATGTAGATAGGCATACAGTGTGTGTGGCCCGTTGGGCTGCTGCCTAACAGCGTATCCTCTCCTCTGGTCAATGAGATCTTGACAGGCTGCTGCTATCTAATCAACCCCTCTACCGCTTTAATCCTCCGGCCCAATCTATCGCCTTCTCAAATTTCCTCCTCTCTGAAAAGCAATCACAGAGTGTAGGGCATTTTAATAGCTATTTGGCAGAATGCACTTGAAGGCACCATGAGCTCAGTACAAGGATCTTTCATTAGATTGTCATCTTTGAGTGATGTGAAGCACTCTGGATGGCACAAATGCAGGGGCAGGGGAGGGGCAGTCGAGTGGAGGGTAGAGCTGTGACCTTGCTCACATGATATCTCTGCAGATAGATAACTGCAACAAATGAATCTATCTACCTAACTCATCCTGATTCAAATGTGACACATTCTCTAACAAGAATGTCCTTTCTGATTAATCTTGGCTGTTGGCCCCTAATGGACTCATTCGGGATTAGTAATCACCATTTCTGACAAGTCAAACAAGCTAAGGTCTAAATGTTGCTGCAGACATATTCTCGGAAATTTTAGACTGCAGCTCTGTCCTCAGATGATGTGTACACAACAGTAGCTTTCATTTTTATTTGTATGTCAGTTGACTAACATAATGTATGACATATAGCAGCTGCAGCAGGTTGCAAGCACTGGAAAAATACATAGTAATTGCTGCTTTTTTGTCACCTCATCATTTAAATACTTCGTTGTATCAAAAAACACTTAAATTTTCACGGGAAATGTTCAGTTTCTACTCATTAGGTGCATTCAGTCTTTTTCAAAATAAACTTTCAACCTCTGTAAAACACCTCATACTTATTTTTATTTCCTTGTGCAACAAAAGCACATAGTCAGGTTTAGAAAACAACAACATGCTTTGACTCTACATTCAAACAGGAAGCAAACACTGGGCTTCTGGGTGAAAGTCTCAGTTTGTTGGACCCAGCCACCGCTGCTCCTACCCAGCTCCTCATTTTAGACTGCACTTGTATAGTGCATTTCTAGTCTTCTGACCACTGAAAGCACTTTTTTTACACTACATGTCACATTCACCCATTCAAACATACATTCATTCACTGGTGGCTGAGGGTACCATACATGGTGCCACCCACCCAGTAACCACTAATGGAGCAGCCATAGGAAGCAATTTGGGATTCAGTATCTTGCCCAAAGATACTTAAATGCATGCGTGGAGGGGCAGGGATCGAACCACCAATCTTCCAATTAGTGGACGGCCCCATTCTACATCTGAGCCATAGCTGCCCTATTTTATATAATTTATAATATATTACGTTGTTACCAGCAGCATTTCAAACTGATGCTATCCAGCGGTGTGTCATACTGCTGCTACAGCTGCCGTCCCGCCATGTTATCAACTGATGCCACTCTGTATATCATACTGCAGCGACAGATTCCGTCCAGCTGATTTGCAGCATATCATAACATGAAAGTCCTCTGCAGTTGCGTTACAAACTGACACTACCCGCCTGTATCATACCGCTGCAAAAGGTGGTTTTTGGCGTCAATGTCTGACGCCAAAATCACTGACAAAGCTATGGTAGTTTACAAATTTGAAATGAGTACAGGATATAATTACTGGAATTTCACATATAGTTTTCTTTCTACATTATATGTGCCAGCAAATATGGTTAAGTTAAGGGAAAGATTATGGATATTCATTCAATTCAAATAAACACAAGAAGTTTGTGCTCTAGAAAAGGATCAGCACTCAGTGAAAAACATCTTAAGACCTATGATAAGCTCATATGGCAAGGCTTAACTATACAGACCAGTGAGCAGTGATAACTAACATGTCTTTGGGGTCATCGGGTGGGAACCTCCTTTCACCAGTGTTTCGTCTAGTTGGTCCCACGACACCTCCAGGAGGCTAGACAGTGAACTCTGGCGTCCCAGAGACACTCCCCTAATGCCAGGTCTCACTGCTCCACACACTGACCACACAACCTCCTTTACCTTACCTATACTACCACACAGGAGGTAGACCCAGGGAAGGAAACCTTGTTAGGCTATCTCCCTCCCCCGCCGGGTTAGGCAGTACAGTCTACCTCCCCACCTGCTGCATGGTCTCAAACAAAATGAATTCAACTAGGCCACTCCCACACTTAAATAACCTTCACTCTAATTCACACACTACATAACATAACTACAGTGTAAGCTAAAGTTAAAGGAGATAAATGAACTCACAGGATCAGCAAACACACTCACCCTGCCGCATGGCCTCAAAATGGCCACCAAATGGATTCGACTAGGCCACACCCACACTTAAATAACCTTCCTCTTCCTCCTTACTTACACATGGCTTTCACAGCCCTAATTCACACTCTAATTCACACACTACATAACATAACTACACTATAAGTTAAAGCTAGAGGAGATAAATGAACTCACAGGATCAGCAAACACACTCACCTTGCAGCATGGCCTCAAGCAAAAGGGATTCAAATAGGCCACTCCCACACACTTAAATAGCCTTCCTCTTCCTGAATTTCCTCCTGACAGGAAGTGGATCTCTCCACCAGATCTCAAGGAGTTATGTGCCCTGCTTAGTAGTTCCCCCTGCTGGCCCCCAACTAACATTATTCCTTCTGTAGTAAATGAACTTGCTGGTTCTCATGGCTTCATCTGACATTTCCTTCACTGTCTTCCTCAAACTCTGTCCCCGCACTCCGAGTTCCCCCAAGAGCGAGATAGCTGATCTTGCTATAAATCCCCTACACCCCACTTCCACTGGACAAATCCTAGTCTTCCATCCTCGCTGCTCAGCTTCTGCTCCTAAATCTGCATATCTAAGCTTTTTCCTTTCATAAGCTTCTTCCACTGAGTCTTCGAAGGGAACTGTCAGTTCAATGAAATAAACTATCCGTTGACTCAATGACCACAACACTATGTCAGGCCTCTGCTTAGTACAAACTATTTCCTGGGGAACAACAAGCTTTCCCCCTAAAGGAGGGGGGAAAGATACAGTTTATTAAAAGGCAAAGGTAAATTGCAAGTCTGTCCTGGGACACAAACCCCAGTCTCCTGCATGAGGGTCTGACATAGTACACTGATCATGTGCAACACATCCACCTGTCACTTCCATACCATATTTTCCACATTGCTATACATAAGGGGCATAGTGTGCTTTAGATTAGTGTAATGTAACCACAGGTCTAGATTCCCCCTTAATGCAAAATTGTGTTTTTCTTCTGTTTGTCTTCTTGAATGTCTGAACTTGACTATACTTACTTGTATCTGCACAACGAAACAAGTAGCAATGGCAGAACAGACTTCAACACAACACCAGCAAAGAAACCTGAAACCTCCAGCACAAAGCTGCCTTGTGAGAACAGACAGCATTAGCGTATATTTGGGACAGGCATCTACATGGGACGGGCCTTTAATTCCTTGCCTTTCCACACAAAACTCTTGGTCAGCAAACACGGGAATTAAACCACTGTCAAATTATTTAATTGAACCAGTGTAAATATTGCTTGTATACAAATTAGGCTAATAACATTAACACATCAAAGCTCATGACAGACTCTGACAGACAGCACACCAGAAAGAGAGAGAGAATTTTTGCACCCGGCATACCAACACAGCACTTCTTTATCTTGTTAAAAAAATATTCACAAGTTATACACATTTTTATAAAAAACCCTTTTGATTGGAGGACCCTTACAGACAGAAGGATTAAAAGCTAAAAGATAAAGGAATGGGCATATATTCAGACCTCATGACCACTTCAGAGGTAAGGAGTCACCAAGCCTTTTTTATTATTATTTACCATGCTGGTAAATCTGAATTGATCACGGTATTCTTTGGTGTTCCTGGTTTCAGTAAAACGAACTGAGTGACTGAGTTGTGGAGAATGTAACCACTTAAACATTTAACCAGACGAAGCCGTCAAATTAAGGCCAGTGTTTATTTGTCAAAATGTGTAGCCACACCCGGCTATTAAAAGGGACTAAGTGTTTAATTGGGACTTGGCTTTTAATTGAAGTTTTGCTGTAAACAGAAGATTCCAACTACGTTCAGTAATCTGATGTGTCTTCTAGTCACTGATTTTGGTGCACAACAGGCTTCTTTATCTGAGTCTGGATCTGACATGTATGGCTAAATCAGCAATGTTTCCGCTGTCATGGGAAAAACATGTTAAACAAGATGTTCGTAAAAGTATTTTTAAAATGTCCTGAGAGGGACTTTAAGGACATGGTAGTCATAGGTAAATGTTTATGTTGACTTTAAATCAGTGTTCATTTCGTTGACAAAAACTATGATGAACATTTTTTGTCAACAACCATTTTTCCATGAGAAAAATGAGACGATGAGCTAAAAATAAACAGTGATAATAAATACCATGATAAAATCTGTTTCATTTTCGCTGACAAGATGAGATGTGATGAAAATGTTAGTGGTGGACAATCGGACATTGAAAGCCAAGAACGGCCGTGCTTGTAATTATCTGTCAACTCATGCGGCATGAGGTTGAGACTGGTAAACTCCAGTATAGTGTGTGCCAGAATGTTTTGTTAGCCAGCAAAAACACAGCGTCAGCTGTTGGTCTGAGTTGTCAGCTGTGATTCAGCAGTAAATAATCAGGCATGTGTGTCTGACTTTGAATGGTGGAGCTGCTGGATGGATTTGTGGACTTTGTCAGTTGCAGCGGTGGCTGTTAGCAGTTAGCTCCGCTTGCTAGCCACTAAATGCCTGCAGGACTCCACTCAGTCCAGATTGGAGAAGTTTTATGGGTTTTATGTGTTTGACAGGCAGGTAGGAGGCTCAGTTATCTGTGGAGTGTAGCTGTGCTGTAAGTAAACAGTCTGAGCTCAGATCAGTTTTCTCTGACAGCTGAAAGTTTAATTTTAATCGCTAACTCTGTGAGACATGAGTCTAAACCTCCAGACTAACATGCTGCAGCTTATGAAAGAATGCAGGCTTTAATTAAGTTATTTTTCTGCTTCTTAACAGTGAGATTGATAAGTTTTCAATGAACCTAGGTACAAATCCTAGTTGTCTCAGATTAGTTATTTGTGGTGTTAAAGTTTTTGAGAGCATAAGTAGAGATGTTGAGCTTTTCAAATGATGATCAGTAAGTGTGTGCTCTTAAATCACTCCATAAACCTGTCAAACACTGCTGGAGAAATGACAGTTAAGTGTGTAGAAATTATTTAGTTATAGAAAAAAATTGTCTAAATTAAATTTTTATACAACCTGTTACCTTGATTCTAATTTCTAATACAAGAATTGTCCTAACTGGATTAGTTTAAAGATATAAAGAAAACATCACAACTTAAAGTTGAATAAAATGTCATAAATTTTGGTTAACTAAAACATTTTTGAATTTCTGTCGACAACAACTAGACTAAAACTATGAAGGACTAAAGGACTAAATTGTGACTTAAACTAAAATGCTTATCATTTTCATCTCAAGACAAGACTAAAACAAAATCTAAAACAGCTGTCAAAATTAATTCTGCTTTAAAGCTTGACACAAACAGAGAATGCTGATGATGGCACTTTACATGTCCATTTATACCCAGATCTCCATCCCTTTACACAGCACTGTATGAGGTCACACTGATCTCTGCCACTGAGCACTGCCATATAATGTAAATCTAAACGTAGTTCATAGAAGACTAGCTTCAGATTCTAGTGGTATTGGTGGGGAGAAAAAGAACTGGCAAGCCACTAATAGCTTTCAATGACTTAACAGCTTTCCTTTTCACAACTGGATGCTCTGCTGTACACACACAGCAACAGAATGAATGAGGCAATAAAGTGTGCCCTTTACTGTACTGCAAACAAAGTTTAGCCCGTGGCTACAGTCTTGTGAATTTGTGCTCAACTATTTTTTCAAAGTGTAACGAATGCAATTAACTCTAAGGAAGGGAAATAAGGAAACCCAAGTCGACCTCTCCCTCTCTGACAGTGCACAAAGTAATGAACGAGCCAAAGGGTAAAGATACGCATATTTATGGTAATGAAGCTCATGCATAATGTAGCATTGGCGTGCAGCTTAGGTTGAATTAATTATCCTTTGCTTCAGGTATCCTTCCTAAATATGTCATTTTTCTCTTGTTTCTCAGCTCCTCTGTCATTTAGCATGCACGGGATTATTAGTCTAGGTGACAACACGATAAACCTACAGGCCTCAGCATGCAAACATGGTTAGGTACTTATACAGCAACACCGCACACGCTCAAGCACTCATAATACACTGTGAAGGCTCATTATTACAAGCTAACAACTAAGAAGAGAAACTTAACCTGAGAGAAACCTGCACGTATTGCAAATGAGCAGAAAAAAAACGTAATAGTGATGTGGCAGCTGCTCCCAAAGGACGTGAATGTTACCTATTCCTGTTGGAAACTGTCTTAGCATTGACAAATGCTTCCTAATCAATCTCTGCCATCAGTCCAGACAGGGACTGAAGATAGAACTGTGCTTTATTGAACTGAGGTGGAGTCTGGCTCAGCTAAAGCAGTTGAGGGTATTGATCCATCAGTCGATACCCTGCACTGTCCGTGGCCAAACCTTTGCTGACTGTTGTTTGTATCTGTTTCGAGCTCTCTTCAGGGAGATTGCTATTTGGCCTTGGCTCTCATCTCTGTGTGGTCAGATGGGATTCGTGCTCAGTCTGCACACACTGGGAAGGCTCTCATTAAACAAGAAGACTGTCAAAGTAATCACTACACACAGTGTCACAGCTCACAGCAGTATCAATAGTGAGGCCAATTTATACATTTATACTTATAAGCACATTTAAAAACCACACACATTGACCAAAGCGTACAGAGAGGATGCTCAAATAACTAAAATAATTTCAAATAAATGTAAAAACACATTACTGCATAAAAAACACCTTAATCACTTTATTCATTCAGCTAGTCTGGCTCTGCTCAGAGGGAACAACATCCATCTACCAGCACCTCTAAAGCTCACTAATTAATATGTGCGTGAGCCAGGGTTTATGTACCGTAGTATTTATTGGCTGGGACCAGTTGCCAGGCAACCTTTGCTGGTTGCCAGTTTCTGGTACCAACCAGAAAAAAAAAAAAATCAGTATAAAACCTCCTTTAAAACGCTGAACTGCTGTTTTAACACTTTGGTTTCTATATGAATATAACACACAAGATACAAAGTCTTAATTGTGAGCTTGTTTGTAATAAGAGGTTCCAGTTGGTGGATTCTTCTCTTTGGACAGAGCCATGCTACCTGTTTTTCCCTGTTTCTAGTTTGTATGCAAAGCTAACCTGCTGCTGGCAGTAGCTTCATATTTAGCTACAGACAAGAGAGTGATATCAATCTTCTCTTATAACTCATGGTGAGAAAACTAATAAGTGTATTTTCTGAAACTGTTTCTATGATGAGCCAACCTTCACACTCTGTTAAGCCCAGTTCAGACCAATGATTTGTGAGGTTGACAACAGATGATGTTGATTGTTAACATCCAAGTCTTACATCATTCGACATTTAAATGATCATCAACCTGATTTTCATTTGTCTGACTTAAGAGTCCATCGTCTTTCTGATGTCATATTGACATCCAGTGCGAGACTGAATTAAAACCAGACTTAAAGAGAATATAACAATGTAAAATTACATGTATGTATTTTTAGATTTAGCTGACCCATGTCACATCCACTAACATGGTGGGGGTGGGTTTATGACCTATGCTGCAGCCAGCCATCAGGGGACAATTAAGATGTTTTAACTTCACTTTTAGAGAGCTTCCATGATGTACAATCAATGACACAGACAGAGACAGAGCATGCCAACCTCAGATGTGCTTCTTGTTTGAACAGCTAGGCAATTGCTTGGGTGACAACTCAGATATTGGAGCACTTGTACATCCACTGTGAACATGGCTTAAGAGTTCAGTGGAGACAAAAGTTTAAGAATACATGTTTTATAAAAATATGTGAATTCGTTTATGTTAATCAGCTCTGCTTATAAGTCAAACAGCTTTCTCTGGAGTATGAAATTGTGTGAAAATGTTACGCTGACTAAATTTCACCCTCAGCAGTAGCTATTGATCAAGCCACAGGGACTTGGCTCGAGAACTGGAGGGTTGGCGGTTCAAGTCCTCCTCCGGACCAAATGTGTATTTTGGCCCTGTGTGTATATGTATATGACAGTGGCGTGAAAAGCTTGAATTTCCCCTGGGGATTAATAAAGTGGTAGTAGTAGTACTTTGAGCTGCAAATGACCAGCAACACACAGGCTGTGTGTGTTTAACATTTAATGTCCAAATGTTTTCATTGTCCAAACGTGAAAGAAGTTTCTGTACTCAGGAAAATGCACAAAGTCACATTTCTGTACTCCAAACAGTAATCTTCTATGCGGCTCTTTTAAGTTAAGAAGCACAATCGAACGTTCAGAATTTGACGTCATGAGCGACTTGAGCTGCTTTTGCTGCCACAAATATTCTACCAGTGCCAGTGCAAGAGCGAATTCAGCTATTTTGCTGCTCTGGCAGCTTTTGGTGTGAACGTACAGTAAGACCTCTTATCGTCTTGTCCTCTTGTCCTCCAGCTTGGTCCTGTTTTTGCCTATTGTCCTGGTACCTGATTCTTTGATTGTGGCGGCTCAGCAGAATCCAACAGACTCAAAACTGAGCGACTTCTGATCAAAACAGCCACAACAATTTCACCCCCAGCAGCAGACAATGCTCGACAACATTAAAAAGAAAGCCTACAGCCATTCCCTCCGTATAACTCCTCTTTTGTCCTCTGGAATCGCAGGTGACACAATACATTTTCGTGTGTTAATGAGTTTGATGCTACATAATTGATGCTATAGGCTTGATATCAGATGACTGAGGCCAGATGACTTATACATGATTACTAATTAAGAATTTAACGCAGTTAATTAATAAACATTGGACCTAAACTACCCTCTTGAATATAGAGTGATTATTTAAATTGCCCCACATTTTCTCCATGCTGATGTTAAACTCTCAACTGCTGAACAGTGCATTAATCTATTAAATCATTTCAATTGGTAAACTTCAAAGATGTCAGACACTGACTTTACCTTCTTTACTCAATTCTGAATCAGTCTTGCTCACTCATGTATTCCCCTATTTATCTAGTTCTTTGACTGTCTAGTAGGTTATAATGTAATAGCAGTCTAATTAACAACTGACTGAAAAAGAAATGAATGTATAAATGTCTAGTCACTGTTAACGAGCCAGGAACTCATCTGTCATATTGTCACCCTGTAAAATGAGGGTGGCATCCAAACACAAATTTAAGATTGACTACTGTTATTTAATAGTAACTAACTCTCTCTGATAGTTGAAGTTGTGTGCCATCACTCTCCCTTTATCTTTGATACTAATGTATGTATTTATGATGCACAATTTTAAATTATAAGTTATCATTGCATACTTAGGTTATTAATCAATTATTACATCTGCTACTGTTACAGTTAAAGGTGCTAAACCATGTGTTGCCTAAAAACAAGTGGGGCAGTTCTAGTCAAACGTGAAACTCAGGGGGCCACATGAAATGTCCTTCAGAAGACAGAAGGCTGCTTGGCTGAAATGGCACCTCCCTCATAAAGGAAAGGTAAGATAATTGACTCTGAGACATGTGACTGGCATCTAGCTGAACTGAGAATATGGGATAGTACAAAGCATACACCAACTGTGTCTTCTAAATGTACTCAAATAAGGCTACATTTCCCTGCTTCTTATGAAGAGGCCCTCGAAATGAGTCAACCTCACTGACATCTCAGGGCAAGGAACTATTAGGTCTTGAAATATGGACTCCTAGTACAAGGCAGGAGTCTGTGGCTGTAAGTATTTTGGACTGAATATGAGCAACACAGAGTTAACTGACCAGTGTTGGCTACTGTAAAACCTGATCATTGGACTGCTCTCTCTTTTTTTTTTTTTACCTCATTTAACTTCAAGCTGTTCTCACAAACTATTTGTATATTTTTCAACAAAAGTAAGGCAATTTATATATATCCCAAGTCTTTTGAAAGTCTGCAATTGTGTGACCAATGCTCTGATGGGAGTGAACAAGGAAGCAGTCCCCAGTGGTCTTGTAAGGAGGCAGGTTGGGGTGGTGGATGAGTCACTAAAACCTAGATTTCCCCTGGGACTTTAACCTGCAGTCATGTGTTCAGAACCATGTGAACTTTCAGTGTCTTTAAACTCAGTTTAAGGTACGTTCCCAGCATGTTGGTTTTACCACAGTAAATTGCCTAAACCTAACCTCTGTAACTTTATGTAAATTATGTAACCGTATGTTATGGATGTAATGTAATGTCATTTGTGAGGCACTGCTTTGTAGGATATGATATGAACAGTTGTGCTTGCATATTTTGTAGGCTATCATACAAACCTTTCTATGAGAGTATGTTGTGAACTTTTTTGAAGGAATGTCACCATGTTCCCTGTTCTAAGCGACTTAAGTACAATATTATTATAACCCATCGAAATTCTGGTTAGAACAACAAATGTAAGACCCAGGTTATAAGAAACCAAGTATCCTCCAACACCTTCAAAACTGAGACCAAAGAGCAAGGAGTAAAGCAGAATAGGTACTATGTGTAAGAAAAGTCAGTGAGTTCAGGACTTTTAAACCAAGGCAGTCTGGGAGAGTAGAGTGGTGGTCAGAGCTATGACTGTGTTTCTGAATAAGCTTCACTAATATATCATCATTATCATACTGCTAATTTTTAATATGTTACCGTTACGACAACTTCCTCTGCAGGATTCAGACTAAACAATTCATTCTTATACTCAAATAATGTGTATATGTACATGCTGACAAGTTTTCATTATTTAGAAGTTCAAATCAAAAAAGAAAAAACACCTTAACATGTCTGATATGGTGTTCTCTCACAGTCCCAGCACATGTCTCAGCTATCAGATGTAATGCAGGCTCTATGTTGCCATGAGGTCTTATTATGTCCTAAGATAAGAATTGCGACCCCAGAGCTCCTTCACATTTCTGGGGAGCATGGCCAGGTGAGGGAGAGGAGATTGAACAAAGCTCACCCCGGGGCTGCCTCGCCAGGGTGATGAACTCTCTCTTCTCCTTTGCCAACAGCACTTCACACATATTCTGTGTGCAGCCCCAACCCAGATTCATACACTGAGAGGTCAGCACTTCAGACCCTCTGGACCTGCACAGTGAGAAGTTACTAAGGTATATGAAATACAATTTAATGGAATAAGAAATTACTTTATGACTGATAAATGCATTTTACCAGCCCACACAGACCTTTAGTCTAGCACAGGACTGACACAGACAGAAGCACATGCATTTCTTTGGACAGTCAGGAGGAAAGAATCCATAAGAACAAATGAAAGACCAAAGTGTTGGGTTCTGGCACGGGAGACCAACATTTTCAGTTTCCTACCAATAGCTAAACACTGGTTTCTTTCAATAACAAACATTCCTAACTTTTAAAGGATGGTTCAGATTTTTGGGAGTGGGGTTGCATGGGGTACTTAAACAGAGTCAGTGTATTACGCTCAGTAGTAGTCACTTGGCATGCCTGCAGTTTGCAGAAGCGGCGGGATTACCGACACAGAAGCTAAGCAATGAGCTGCTACGGTTGGGGGCAGCAGAAAAACACAATTCAGCCTAAAGTCTAAAAAGTCCTAAAAAAATCTATAGAAGTTTAAGTGTGCACTATATTGAGAGTAAATTAACTGCTTAACCCTTTGCGTCAGCAGTGTTGGGTAAGGGTTACTTAAAAAGTAATCAAGGCACATTACTGCGTTACTTTCTAAAAAAGTAACCAGTTACTTAACTGCATTACTCCCTGAGTAAAGTAACTCAATTACTTTAAAAGTACTTCCAACGTTACTTCTTGAGATAAGTAACTCAAGCACTTTTAAAGTACTTTTGAGTACTCTACATTTCCTATTGGGCAATGGACCACAGGGTGCTAAGCCTACATTTTTTTGTCTCCAAAATTAAAGTTATGGACCACTTGCCCTTCACTGAGATCCAATTCTCCCATCACAGCTGCTGTAGACAACAACAAGACCCCAGCATTTTTAATATTTCCTCTAGGGATGTTAGCACACAGAGTAAAAGGGGGAAATGATGGTGTGAAAGAGCAGAGGCACTTTGTCAACCCGCTGAGTTAACGTTACTGTCATTAGCATCAAGCTAGCAAACAATGGTACATCCTCACGGTCGGACATAAAGTAATAACATTAACAAATAGCGGCGGGGCTTTTACTCACCACAACTGCAGAGGCTCCCAGCTTCATTTGAAACAAACTACATTATAGACAGTCTGTTATTTATTAATCCCTCTGTGTGTTTACTGTATATATTTACTTTTTATCCACTCTGTTGTCTTTGTAAAGTTAACATATTGCACCGTCATTTCAAACTCAACACTTGTTTCAAATTAAAAGTCTCGTAAAACCTCGGCTGAGAGAATCCCTCCATTTTCTAAATAGACCTTATCCTGAAACATTTGTTCGAACTTCCTGTGGAAGATACAGTAGCTTGATAGTTTACATATTGCGCTTCAAATGTAGCTCCTGCCATCTGCTGATGCTTTTAGGTGACTACAGCAACATGTCGGCTGGCACATGAACACACACAGTGACTCAAATAATAGCCAGAGTAGTGTTGTCACGATACCAAAATCTTTGTTTCAGTACCCATACCAATATGAATTTCGATACTTTTTGATACTTTTCGGTACTTTTCCTAAGGAAAAGTCCTTTTGGCTACAAACCTGTAGAACAATAAATGGTAGGGGTGTAATGGTACCACAAAATTGTGGTTCAAAAGTACCTCGGTACGGACGTCACGGTTTGGTTGCTCAAATGTTTCACCAAGTTGGTGTTGTCTCGTGTTGTCTCCCTTTGTGAGGCCGACTTTCTCTTGTCTTTTCTCACGTGTGCCAGCTGCGAATGTTGATACAGGTGTTGTCATACACACCACTTGTGCAATCTGTGCTCTGATAGGAACAAGTAAGGCGTTTGTGTGCATAAATGAGTAAAATAAATTAACTAAATTAATGAACTGAATCAATTTCAAAGTACCGGTATTTTCCAAATGCAGTATAGTACCGTTTGGAATACTCTAGTACCGCGGTACTATTTTAGTACCAATACACCGTGCAACACAAAGTCAAAGTAATAAAAACAGGACAAGAATAACCCAATGACATCCATAACTGGTGACTACCAGCGTGTAGCGTGTACCAGGCATAATGCAAGTCCTGAGTCTGAAATATGTCTGTCAGCGCATCCTACTCCACCTACTTAGACTTCACTGTGGACAACGACAGCGAGCCACAAGCTCCATGGCTTCTTTCAGACTGAGAGGTTTAATGTTATCTCTGTTATTAGAACCAAACGACAGCCATTGCTGTTTTGGAGCTGAAGGACCAGCATTCTAAAAGTAACGAAAGTAACTGATGTCTTGTTTGAAAATGTACTTAAGTATTTGATTACTCAAAAAGCAAACTAACACGTTACTGTAGGTTACTCGTTACTGCAAAAAGTAATCAAAGTACTTTATACCCAACTCTGTCCGTCAGCCAGCTTTTTAATGCCTTGAGTTAGCCATCTATACTCTCTTCAAAGCTACCAGACTTTCATTCATTCATTCATCTTCTTGCTTCATCCTCTTGAGGGTCGCGGGGGGGGTGGAGCCTATCCCAGCTGCCATTGGGTGAGAGGCAGGGTACACCCTGGACAAGTTGCCAGACTATCGCAGGGCTGACACATAGAGACAAACAACCATTCACACTCACATTCACACCTACGGACAATTCAGAGTCACCACTTAACCTAGTCTGCATGTCTTTGGACTGTGGGAGGAAGCCGGAGAGAACCCACGCTGACACGGGGAGAACATGCAAACTCCGCACAGAAGGGCTCCCACGCCCGGGATCGAACCGGCAACCCTCTTGCTGTGAGGCAACAGTGCTAACCACCACACCACCGTGCCGCCTATGCTACCAGACTTCATTGACAAAAAAGTCATTTCAGATCGCTGAAAATGGTAGCTGCTGGTCTACCGCTGCCTCAATCAGATAGTTAGTTTGTGTTAATGTGTAACTCTTTTAAATGCATGTCACAAAAATGATCAATGCTGCAGTAGACCAGCAGCCCCTGTGCTCAGCGATGTTAAATCACTGTTTTTCTCAGTTAATTCTTAACTTTTCTTAACTTTAAGAACTTATTATTATTATGATTATGATTATTATTTTATTATTATTATTATTATTACCAATCTGACACAAACTAGCCTTGGATCAGAGCATGACAAATTGTCACAGAGTACTCCAAAACCTAGAGATGTGTTCAAGCTAAGAGTTAGCAATTTTAAGAATTCAGACCTTGAGGATGCAGTGACCCCAATGCATAATGATGCAGTGACCGTACAGTCTTATGACATAACAAGTTCAAAATCTAATGAATTAATGAAACCAAAACTGTTGTCAAAGTTTGAAAAAAATTCTAATTCAACATCCAGAAAAACTTGTGACTGTGATTACTCTTGGGGATGATACAGTCATTATTTTTGGGGATTCTGTGTTGTGTGACTGGAGACACCACTGTCTGGGAGGTGTAACAACATGGCAGCCTGGAGAGTGTGATGTGGAAGTGTATGCAAGACCAGGCATGTGGGTCTTAGACGTAACTGCCAACAAAGGTATAGCTAAACCCAAACTTAAACCCCCACTACTTTATTTTGGTAATCTATGGGTGAAAATGTATGAGATGATGAGCATTATAGATTTTTGTTTATTTAAAATTGTTAAGGTAGAGGATTTGTTGCAACCTTGTGACTATTACAATGACAAAAATAGAAAAGAATGAGGGAAAACACCCAAATAGCCAAGATGCTCCATTTATTTTATATCAAACAAAGGAAGAGATGGACTTTTGAGAGAAGGAAATCTGAATTCTGTTAATTTATACATTGGTATTGCCAGAATAAATAGTGTTTTAATTCCTTAAGTTAAAACTAACTATCAAAAAACAGCAACAGATTTGTTCATATGGAGAGTTAACTATTACAGTGCAAATGTAAATTAAGTTTTTAACCTTGTAACCTTGGACATTAGACTAATGGATCTGAAGTCATCTCTGCTGTCTGTAAGTCCACAGTTCACCTGAGTGGGAGATATCAGTGCTTTACTGTACGGCTCCTGCGGTAGGTTTTGCGCTCTTACCTGGTACAAAGATCCAAACTCGAGCCATAATCCCTCCAATCAGAGTCCTGCATTAGGGTAAAGTGTGGCTTATCTTGTACACAGAGACAATCAAATTAGGTAACTTTGATACTCCAGCGCTAATAAAGACCTCTGAAGTAGATTAATGAGTGTGATTTCTTGATAAGACAAATTAAAAGTCACCTCTTAGTGTATAAAACGCTTTGATTGACCTTATGGGTCCACCTGATATCTTTGATTCATGTCCAACATTATTTGAATTCCACATTTGTTTAAGTCAGTCTATCCAGAGAGGGAGCCTTTTCAATTTAGTTAAGAGACGCTGATAAGACATTTTAGCCGAGAGACATTTAAAGAGGTCCGTAAACAAACAAAAGGAGAGGACAGATAATCCATGAGCAATTAATTAACTACGGCAGCTCAGCCACATCCGGACACTAGAGTCACTTTTAATAATGAGTAAATGGAAGATGTGAGAGAACTGCATTTATTTTATCTCAGGTGTCTGCTTATCGCCTCCTCTTTTTCTCTTCTTCTTTGCTTGACTTATCTTTTCTTTCTTGCTACTAACACTTCCCCCCTTATTTTGCTCTCCTTTTCTCTCCCCTCCTCTCATCTTTTGCTTTCTTTACATTTCTTCTTTTTTCAGTGGCTTCTCTGGTCACTATCCTATTCATTTCTTCTACATGCCCCTTTTTTGTCTTTTTCTGTCTTTCCATTCTCCTCCTTTTACCCTTTACCCTGCTCATTTTCTGTTATCCAAGGGAATCATTTCAACTACAGTAGGTGAGGGTGTCAGGGGTCGAGGGGGTCAGGTGCTCTGCATGATGACAGAGGACAAAAAAGAGTGAGTGGAGGTAGATGGACACTGAAATGCAGTGAAGTTGGTATGCTGCAGGTAGCAAGGAACTTTTTTGTTTTCATTATTCTGTGATGGATAATGAAACCGTACCCTTCTGCCTTTTACATCAATTTGCTAACCTAAATGAAATAAAACCAATGCCAAGCTATAAGAGGTGTGATGAAGGGCCCAAGGATGCTTGACCCTGCAGTGCATGAGTTAACACTGCTGGAGACAAGTCAAGCAACTGCAGGGGACAAGTTTAGCTCACCAGGGCTTAGGTAGGTCCGCATCCTTTCTTGTTAGTAAGCAGCCATGGCACGTACTATACAGTAGTGACCTGTTGTGAACTGGAGAGCCAGAAGGCTTAGTATTAATTTCCGCAGCACTATTTGTGCAGGGACAGTAATGAGGCATATTTAAAGTTTGGAAAAGGCCATAGTTGTAGTAATACACCATGGTTAAATTATGGTTAGAATTAGACAACGAGAGCACCTCGTCAGGTTGGGGAACAATTGTGGTAAAATCAGTAAAAAAGCCAACATCATTTCTGAAGATTAAGTCCTAACATCACCCACAAAGAAAGTGTACTAGGCTCCATCCATTAAAAATAGCTGTCAGTGAGCAAAACACCAGGGGCCGTATTCATAAAGCTTCCTAGTAAGTTGCTCCTAGTGATGAAATTCTAGGAAAATTCTTAGAACTGTGATGCTTTCTTAGAATTTCCCCTGAAAGTTAAGACTAGGTCCTTGTAAAGATAAATTAGATAAGTTACTCACAAAGCATCTTAGACCTTAAGAGAGCTCCTTAAGAGTTTCTTAATCAGAGGAGAAAATGGTGGAAAGACAAAGAGGTCGGAGAAACGGTCTCTAGACACAAAATGACAGTGAGTAAATGAAATGCTACAGATGAGCTTGTGCAGGGATAATGTTTGTAGTCGGTCTCATTTAGGATTTCCCACCTAACAAAATAACACTATAATGCCAGAAATAAAATTATCACAATACTAAGATATTTGAAACACTGGAAAAATGCAACAATGCAGCAGTGATGACTTTTGGCTGTTTCAAGCTTCCATCAGCACACTAACAATCAGTACGTTTACAAGGACAGTTTAATTTCACTTTCATTCAGAATGAAAGGCCATTCCGATTAAAAGTGGTCATGTAAACGGTCATTCTGACTGAAACATGGTCGTTCAGATTGACAATTAAATTAAAGGGGGTGGTTTATTCCGTTTGTCATTCCAAATGAAAGAATTTTGTGTGCATGTAAACGCTCATTCCTCTTTAAGTTCATTCCAGTCTTTCTGCGCATGCTCGTTTCCTTGCCCTTTTGGCGCGATGACGAATATAGCGTGCATAGCAACGGGCTGAGATAGAGCAGTCGGACTCGTTGCACTCACTAGTTTCCATACGCCAAAGCATGGTTTTCTATCTTCCTTCTTCAACCTTCTACCTCTCTACTCCTCCTCAACAAACAAAGCATTAGCAGAACAAGGTCGTTGTAGTACTGCTGCTTCAAGAATATAAGCAAAACAAGCCCGAAAAAGGCACTACGAACGGCATCGTCAAGCATCTTGTTATCCAGAGCGAGGACTTAAGTGTTTTCTTCCGGTAAACATAAACACGTAACATCCGCCTCACCCCCTATCCAATCAGAAACCTTCCCTGCCCCAAACCTTGCGCAGACCCGAAAAAAGCTGATTAAACTGATCTCCCATGTAAACCCTCATTCGGAATTAATATTTCCAATGTAAACTACCTGGAAAAACTTAAATTCCAAATGATTTCATTCAGATTTATTTCATTCTGAATGAGAAGCCATCATGTAACTGTAGCCAATGATAACACTGTCAAGCACATATTATGATGCAGTTCATTTCATCTCCACTGGGTGTCCACACCTTGCAGGCCCACAAAAGGACATGTCTGTGACAACCAATCACATCTGTTAAAAGAATGCACCATACCTAGCAACAGGCTCAACCACACCCCCTCAGTAAGATAAAAGTTTCTGTTCCTTCCTCGCTTAGATTTGCTCTTAGAAATTTCCTAAATCACTCCTAAGCTAGGACTCCTCACTAAAAGTTTTTAGTCTAAGTTAGGAGCTCTCTTAGAGTACTCTCAGAATGTTTTTGAATATGGCCCCAGACCTATTGGAATCACTGAACAAATTTGAGATGTGGATGGTGATACAGAGGTGGTTCCCTAGCTAGCAGATATGTAACCATCAGTGTCCTCTTACTGTCCACTTACTGTCCATCTCTTATTGAAGTGATAACAAATACTAATGGCTGGCCCTTTGTGGTATCTAGACACAATTTTTAGTTGTTGAATGATCTAATCCAATGATCTTCTCTACTTCTTAATGAGGATGCTGGTGAACAGCATAGGGCATCAAAGATACCAGTCACTTTGTGAACAACACAGTCAAATTCTTCATCTCCTGCACAAAAAATTCAGGACGTAGTTTCTTTTCTTTGTTGTTGACTAAAGAATCTGCCCATTTCTAAATGTAAACCTATGCACCCTTGCTCTCATCATTCTTTTCATGTTGTTCTATTTGGCCTCATCCACCTCTTGCCTCTGGTTCTCTAGCATTGTTTCCCCCTCTTTTCATTTTCTTTCCATTTCTTGTTTCTCCTTCCCTTTCAATTCCTTTTCTTTCCTGTCCTTTTCTCTCCACATCAGCAACAAGAAGCAGCTGGCAGACGTCACTGACCATGATTTGCAACCGCATATTCATTTTTTATCCTAAATATATTAGGCCAGGCATCTGGAAGGTCAGTGCCGTAATGGCCATTGTATATTTTATGAGCAGCAGGAAGCAAAGCTCTTGGAGTTAATCATGTGGAGGAGGGGGTTTTCAGGTAGAGACAAGGGCGCTACTTAAATCATCACATAAGCCTCCCCAAAAAGGTCAGATGCTTCAAAACGACACTGAATGCCCTGGAGTGGATAGAGTGGCTGTAATCATTTGGAGCGCCTGCCATTGTCTATGGGCCAAACACATTTGTGGAGGTGACATTGGACATCTAGAGTGCATTGCTGTGGTTGCTGAATGCTAGTATGTGCCATTCCTTGGTATGATCACTTTTCAAATTATACAGAGAGGAGGTTAAAATATTACCTTCACTCATGTCTTCAATGTCTTAGATTTTTTTAGGTTATTCATTATGTAAATGATGAATCTTACCATTAAGTGGTGAGAATACAAATGCCTCTGTGCTCCTCCAGGAGATTCCTGTCTCAAAGTGCTATTTGCTAACATTGTGGGGATGCACTGGTGCACTGTGATAAATATACTATCCTCCATCCCGTTCTCCTCTTGTGGGTAAACCTTGACAAACTTCTATATCCCAAGAAGCACTTTTTGTAAAAAAAAAAAAGAAAAAAAAGAAAAAAGTAACAGACTTTTAATTGCTGTGAACCTAAATTCTTTGGAAACATCATCAACAGCGTTATTTTGGGGTGATTAGCAGAAGTATTGCCAACTGACAAAAGAACAGAGGGACACTGATATGCATTTTTTTGCAATTACTACTTAATTACTTTTCCTGGTTGATTATCTGAGGTACTTGTCTACACTGGCTATACTGAGATAGCAAGTCCTCCAAAATTTGCTGTTTGCCTGTGCCCTCTAGAAGGACTCAAGCGTTTTCTGATCCGACACCCCTATCAGCAGCCAACATAATTTTTCTGTGCCTTCCAACACTGGTATAAATAACTAAAACCAGATTTCCCCAGATATCATGTTCACAAGAATGAGACAGATGAGGTCAAAGACATTTGACCTATAACAACCAACAACTAATCAGTTCATTGTTGGGTTGACATCTGTGCCAAATTTGAAGAAATTCCCTCAAGCTGTTCTTGAGATATCGCATTCACAAGAATAAGATGGATGCAAGGTCACAGCAAACTTGACCTTTTGACCCTTGACCACCAAAATCTATTTTGTGCCAAATTTAAAGATATTCCCTTGAGGGGGTTCTTGAGATATCATGTTTACAAAGATGGGATGAAAAATATAATGCCTCAATTGCCAGTGCAGGGGCATAAATAATAAACATTTTCCGATGTTATGGTTAAGGTTTGGTTAGGTTTAAGCACAGAAACTACTTGGTTAAGTTTAGGGAAAGATTATGGTTTGGGTTAAAATGAGAGCCATGTTAAGACTCGGGAACCTTTGTCATAATGGTTATAAAGACAAACACTGTTAAGGTAACAGTATTATTGTGGAACCATGTATTGTATAAATCACTTTCTTACACTTAATGGGTACAATGACATATGCACATAGGTCAGAATCATCAGAGCAAAATAGCTGATGAATTTGGGATTATTTTAAAATGTTTCCCTGTTTTTGTCCCACTTACACATAGAGGTGGATGCAATTCGTCGATGTGGCAATGCATCAAAATGCGGCACGTGACGATTTGGCATCAATTAATTAACGTCGATGCTTTGCCGCAAGACTGGAACAAAAAACACGTAACCGGAACCTTAACGCGCGCACCGCCTGGACTGTTAAGTGAGTGAGACAACTACAAACAGAGCACGTTAGCTTCTTTGCAAAATGGCAACAGCTTCAGCAGCCTCCAAAGAGCGGCCGATTCTCTCGCCACCGGGGTTGACTGCAACCGTGTGGCAGTACTTTGGATAGTACTAGTGTACGGTACCTGTGCATTCCAGGCAGCAGTGTATCTGCAGAGCGGGTATTCTCCACCGCAAGAGATATAGTAACAGCCCAGCGTAGCACACTCAAGTCGGAGCACATTGACCAGCTGGTATTCTTGCACAAGAATGTGTGTGTCCCAGATTCTGGCACTGACGATGAAGAGTCTGATGAAGATAAGTAGCACAATGTGGACATTTGCCTCTCACACAACAGGAGGATGTAGGGGGTCAAGAGGGAGGGGAGGGAATATGGGAGGACAGTTAACTTTAAGATGAGTGTGAGTGCCACTCTGCTCTACTGTGTTTGTGTTGTGTTTACCTCACTGCACTGAAGCTCTAGACTGAATAACTTTCCATTTTCCATTAAATAAATTTGATGGAAGTACATATCTTGTTTACTTGAATTAATGACCTCATTAAATCCAGGGCTTGACTGTTTTCAGTGTTTTCTGCCAATAGAGGGGACTCTCGTGCAAATGGGGCTTTCCCTGGTCAAAGTTAAGTAGGTCAAAGTGCAAATGTTTACATAACAGTTACAAAATAAAATATTTTGTGTCTTTGAAAAATACAAGTCAAATGTTCGAAAAACCTTGCTATTTACTTATTGAGTGTAGTTTTAGAGGAACTGAGTTAATTGATAGGCTATTTATTTAAAAATGTAGCTACAGATGAAGACAAAATCAATCTTGTATGGAAGAAAGCATTAAAAAGTGCAATAATCGAAGAACTGTGGCACCAATAAGCGAATCAAATCGACAAGCGGCATAATCGAAGAATCAAAGCGCCCATAATCGAAATCGAATCGAATTACGAGGTACCCTTGTTGGAACACCCCTACACACGGCCCAAATCCTAAAGCACTGCAATCCGAATGCCTGCTAATAGCCTGGGGTCTGCTTGAAATGAAGTAGTTTACACAGCGTATCAGAAAGGACAAAGTATTTATGTCTGTTTTGAATGGCTACACCTCAGACGAGTTGAAATGCTTGTCAACACAAAGTACATAAGTCTGTTACTTGAGTCAAAGTACTGATACTCCTGGTCAAATATTACTCCAAACAAGTGAAAGTTGCTCGAATTAGTACGTAAGTTAGAGTACTGGCGTGCTTGCTTTTAAAAATACCTAAGCAGTCAAAGTCTCTTTATTTATTTTTAATGTCAACACCCAAAGTGCAAATGCCCACCGAAACTCAAACTGACAAAAGGACAAAAAGGGGAAACTTTATCTCCATCTGGTGTCACAGCCATAGTGATGGACTGCCTAATTTCAGTTGCGCATGCGCAAAGTAGAGGTACGGGAACACCACTTACACACACAAACCACATACAGAACTGCATTATCACATTTTATGGACTTTTGCATTCAGAAAAGAAAAAAAATCATCATGACTCAAAAGCAAATGTAACGAGTAACAAGAGCCTTCATAGAAATGTAGTGGTATCAAAAGTACAAATTAGTACTACATAGCTAGGAGATGGAGGATGAGTTTTGGTCAAAAACAAGGTCACAGAATGATATTAAGCGAATACGGAATCTAATAGAAACTCACAGTTCTTCAAAACTAGGCCTGTGACAGGGAAGAAGAAGAGCAGGGAGTACAGATAGACTGGCCACTTATATCAATGGAGTCCTCTACTGTGGCAGACCTAAAGTCCAGTGGGAAATTATACAGCGGGGTTATTGGACACTTAACCGCCATGAAGGACAATGGTCTTCCTTTTCAATTAGACTGAATTAAATAAACACATACTCCCTTTCTCCCCATGTGGCTTAATTGATGGCTCAATGCTCTGACAGGACTGTGTATGTAATTGTGGGTGTGTTTCTGTCTTACATAGGCTTTGCCCTCCATTGGACTTTATGGGTAATACTCTGCTCCAATCACGAGCATGCATTCCCTCACTGAAATTTGCATAAACATAGCCAGCCAATCAGGACTTGCCTACCTAAATATGTGTCAAACCCCACAGTATATAAGGCAACACCATTACTGTCTACTATCCTTTTTTTTTTTCAGTGAATGGCAATTTTACCCAAGGCCCGTTCCAGGAATGGAGTCGTTGCTTCAGAAACCTGTTATGTTCTCGCCTCATCGCTGGCGCAGACCTTAAGGACTACTTAAGGACTATCCCACCAGAGTCCACTGTAAACATCTCTCCAGTGGGACTTTTTGCTGGTGATGACCATACAGTGGGCCATTTTAGGCTCCTCAGGTGATCGTTTTTTAAGTTAAAGGATGTAGGGCTCTAGTTTCGCTGACTGGGCGCCGCGGAGGCACAGCGCACCTGCGCTTTGCCAGCTGGGTGTGGACAGGTGGATTTTGTAAGTTTGGCACACCGTGCACCCTGGCGTAGCTACTCCTCTTTCCCACCTCCGTCCCTCCTACTGACACAAGTTAGAAAGAGGGAGGAGAGAAGGCGTGGAGTGGGTTTTACACACATCACACCAATTAAATGAGCCCCTTTCCTCACCTTTAAATGTGCCACGCGAAGGCGTAATGAGAGTTTACTCAATTCGCCATGGCAGAAGAGACCAGCAGCGTCAGATGGCCAAAGTTCTCCCAGGAGGAAACTGATGTTTTGGTCTGGCTCGCAGCTCGCAGTGTCCGAATATACGGAACTGCGAGCAGACCTCCACGGGCTGATGATGCAAAGGTAGCTTGGGAGGAGGTCACCACAATTGTAAATCAAAGTTGCGTTTCTCTTGTGTGTGCACACTCTCTATTTCTCTCCCGCAGTCTCACTCTGTTTCTTTTCTTTTGACTTTTCTAAGATGACAGATGCTGAATATATACTCCCTATCTGATGCTGTGGCTGTTTGTGGTTGGCTGAGAGGGATGTGAACTCATTAGTTTGTAGCTGTGTTAATCAAATCAGGCTGGGTTTCCATAACATGCCAAACATGCCAAACGGTGCCAATCCCCTTTGATCTGACATCAGATGTGACGGGACAGTTAATATAAAGATACATTTATGTGCTGATTGCAGATAGTTGCATTGAATAGTGATTTTGTGCATCGTTAATGTGCCTGACATTCTGGAAACCGGCCTGTGAGGTTTTGGTGACGTGTGCGCACTGTCCGCCAGTGGGCCAACCTTACCATCTGTGCTTCACCTGTGCTGACAGTAGACGTGGTTTCAGCTGGCGAGCTTTTAGCGCACCTTCGGCGAAGCCTTTTGGCACGAAACTGTCACTGCGCCAAGCTGGATCTGTCGACACCTCCCCCTGCTGTACAGCCACACCCATCTCAGCGGACCTCGGTCTGCCAAACTACCAAACTGAGTGCGCCTTGGGTTGTGCTGCTCGAAACTAGCTCTGTGCGGGGTTTGCCACCCTGCGCTGCGCCGGGAAACTAGAGCCCACATACTTTTATGTCAAGGTGGCTCCTAAACACAGGAAATTTCTTCCAGGGGATAGCTTTTCAGCACTTCCCTGGCACCTGGCACTTTCGGCAAAAGTGTGGGTGCGGCGCTTCTGCCACTGCACATGTGTGGTGTGAGGGTCTTCTTTTATCCCAATGACCTCATCATTATGGCCAAATCCAAGAATTGGATTATATTCCACACAGCCCTGTTGATCTTCCACCCCACCAAGTTGCAATTTTTGATCAACTGGAAGAAGAGCAGCCCCCTGCCATATCATCAGGTGGAGTATCTGGGGTTTTACTCGACATGTGCAGATTTCAAGCCACCCAGCCTCAACACAGACAAATGACCCTGCAGCTGACAGTTTGAAAACTGCAGCGAGGTGCATTGGTGATAATGTTGGTGGTCATGCAGGCACTTGGGTTCATGGCAGCTGCCAATTCAGGGCCACTGCCCATTCAAAGTCAGTCTGCCCTTGCTTAGATGGCAAGAAGAACAAGCAATGCTTGGGTATTCATTTTCCCTCAGTTGAGGGTGACCTGCAATACTAGGAGTTCCACAACACCTGGTGAAGGGAACACTGCTGGGATGAATGACTTCCTATGTCACAGTGCTCACTGATACGGCCTTGATGGGATGGAGAGGGACCTGCCCGGGGAGCTGGTTTGTGACCTCCAATGACACCAGGTGAGAGGGCTTCACGAGTGCATCTCCTGAGCCTATGGGCAGGCAAAAAGAGACTCCCACCGTGGTCCACCACTACGGTTCATACACACTCTCCACAGCATGGCAGTGCCAGCAACCTTGCTCTGTAGAATGAGTGTCGAGGACATATGCACAGCAGCATTGTGGACTACGTCATTTCTGTTTATATGTATTTATATTTCTCTTGGACATGTTGGGCTCTTCTTCAGGGTCAGTGCTCGCTGGACTGACATAGGACTGGTGAAAAGGGATGGGTGTATGTCAGTTGTGTTGCACCTAACTCTCCCATCTGTTCATGACACACCTACGTGTACCCATGCTCCTTGATGACCCAGCGAATGTCATTTGCAGGGTGTGTATTGCTTGTCTTTCAACCCCTGCAAAGTTAGGCCAGGGCTCCGCCTAGTTTGGTTGGCTCTGCTCTGGTAGCCTAAGTTGAATGGAAGTAGGTGAGCTACTGGAATTAGGACCAGCATGTCTTGGTGGATGTTACGATAGGGCGTTCATTCATTGGGCTCCACCCACGGTTCCCATAGAGTCCAGTAGATGGCGGAGCCCATGCAAAATAGAACAAAGGTTACAGTAGTGTAACCCTAGTTCTCTTAGCACAGGAGGAGCCCTCTTCTTTGGGGCCCTGTCCCTCCTATGTTGCTTGCTGAGGAGGGTTTAGGACAGCAGACAGCGGTGCAGCCTTGTATACTGTGATGTCTGCACAAATTCAGGTAGGCACTTCCTGATTGACCAGCTACATCTATGTAAATTTCAGAGGGGAATGCATGCTTATGATTGCAGCAGAGTACAACTTAAAGTCCAGCAGAGGGCTCCGCCTTAATAGAACTAGGGTTACAATATCGTACCCTTCTTTGTATTATTTGAATTAAATTTAAATTGCACTGTCTTGTTAAACTGGATTTAGCTATTGGTGTTATTTCATAGTCAGACCTACAAAATTGCTTACATGCAGATATTCAGTACAATAGAAAGAACACATCAATCTAAATAAAGATCATTCAACCAAAATCCATAAAGTTAAAACCTCTCTCTAAGATGAGACTTACGATTTATGTACATTGTGAATTCTTAATGGTACATTTTAAAGGCTGTTATGAGCTGGTAGAATGAATGAAAGCACAGTGGAACTGTATTTTTTAAAATGAACAGTGAATTGCGCTCCTGTCAGAGCAGCTGCTATGTAAGCTGTATATCTCTACACTGCTGGCCCACAGACGGCTGGAGAACTATTGTTGATGAAAAATTAAAATGCTAATTGAAGCCATCCATCTGACAGTAGGCCAACACCATGCTCAGTGTTTTAACAGCTCAAACAGCCACAGTGATTTGGACACAGATGGACAATGTCGGAGTGGGTCCAGAGCCATTACATGCACCGGGACAACACAGTGTATAAATAAAAACTAAGCTCAGTATAGGTCACACACACACTATTGATTATGGTGTCAGCATGTCACCCTGCCAGGAAGGCAATCCATTTAAATGCCCAAACACTATGTTCATAGTTACGACTGTCAGTCATGGGGATGTAGATCACGCACACACATAGTTACACTATTTTAGGGCTGCACTATACATCGTTAAAACATAGCCATTGTGATGTGCGCATGTGTCACATCGCAGGACATGCAATATTTTCTCTTTTTTTTGAACATGTAGACTTTTGTTTTTTTCTTCAGAAAAGCAGCTCTGAAGAAAGCTCCTTGCTCCAGTCGGCTCGCCTCTCTCTCTGTCTCTCCCTCTCTGAGCACTCAGCAGCCCGTCCCCCTCAGTCACACACTGAAAATGAGCGACGTGCAAGAGGGGGAGCTGGGGGGTCAGATAACAAATCAAAAATTTTGCCCAGGGTCGGCCCACTTGACATGCTGCTTTGTTGTGCTATGGCCTATTTAAGTGCTTGAATTTGTTATTTACGTGACAATGCCTGAATGCAACACAGGCTCCACTCCATTAGTGCCATACTGCGGGTTCTGGCCGGGCTCAGTTAAAATTGTCTCGTTCTTGGGTCAGGAAAATGCATCCCGAGCCGCACTCTAGTGTGCTCACCTGTGTGTGTGTGTGTGTGTGTGTGTGTGTGTGTGTGTGTGTGTGTGTGTGTGTGTGTGTGTACGTATCGGGGCCGAACTCCTCCATGACCGATACAAAGAGCAGAGGAGAATTGTAAACACAACCATGGTGAGACAGAAATGACATAAGATAAATAACATAGCCTGGATTAATAGAAGGGTATTAAATGAATACAATGGTGTCATGGTGAGTCAACATAATTCTTTCCAAATTGAGTTATTCAACTCATCTGGTGAAAATTCTTGTATTTTTTAATATCGCAATATATATTGCAAAAAAACAAAACAATCGCAGTGTCATTTTTTTTTAATATTGTGTAACCCCCTTTCAGCCTGATATGTTTTGAGCTTCTCATGTTCCTTCTGCCTGATGTTACCATCACTCTGGATTGTTACATCTATCACCACTGCCTTCTTCTGTTGTTTGTCCACCAACACAATGTCCAGTTGGTCAGCCATCACCAGTTCTGCAAGATCTTAGCTTAGTCATTCTCAACCACCTGAGGAGGTGTCTCCCATTCTGACCTTGGAAGCTCCCGGCTATACTCAGTGCAGATGTTTCTTTACACTATGCCAACCACTTCTTGTCATGGCATTGTATGTATGCTGTTCTTGCCTGCATCTTACACCCTACTATTATGTGCTGAACTGTCTCAGGAGCATCTTTGCACCGCCTGCACCTGGAGTCCTGTCTGGTGTAGCAGACCCCTGCTTCTGTTGATCTTGTACTAAGTGCCTGTTCCTGTGCTGCCATGATTTGATTTGCACTTCTTTGCTGTTTCCCAGACCAGCTTTTTCCAGCCACTGGTAGGATTTCTTGATGTTGGCCGTGCAGGGGCTCGTCCTTCCATGATGTTTCATTCTCCTCTTCTACATTCTTGGGTTTCTGCTGCCCAACATATTCACTTTGCAGCTCATCTTTGGGGACCATCTTTCTGATGTATTCCTGGATCTTGGTTGTCCATAACCAAATACCTACACAGAGTAAGGCAGGTCCTGACAAGTCGGCTGAACAGACAGAACCAGGTCCAAGCATCAACACGTACGCCCTACCAGTCATCAGATACCCTGCTGGTATAATAAGCTGGCCAAAGGAGGAGATAGAGGCCACTGATGTCAGAACAAGCTTCTCACAATATATGCGGGGTGTCATCCCATGTCCAGTACCCTGACTTCCTTGTGGCCTCCTCATGGTTACCATTTGCCTGCGGGACCCCAAGGTATTTGTCGCTGTCCTGAAAATCTGCAATGCTGCCTTCTGGTAGATCAACCCCCTCGCCCCCTCGGTTCTGAGTATCTTTCCTCTCTTTGACACCATCCGACCACACTTAACTAGTCTGAATGACTATCCTGTCATCGCTGTAGATCCTGGCATACAGCTTGATGTCATCCATGTAGAGGAGGAGGAGGTAACTTTTCTCCCTGCTGAGATCATGAAGAAGGTACTGGATACACATGTACTCCAACTCTGAACAAACCCAACTGATTCCTGAACACAGGTTTACCTGTGGCTTATACTAGTAAGCCAGACACAACCTGTGGTAAGATAACTTTGGATTTACTTGGAGGTGCTAGCCACCCTCCAATACCTCAAGTCTATGAGGTATCCTATGAAAACCAAGTTTCAACTGAATATCATACAGATCTGACAGCCATGTTTTAAACATTGATACCATAACTGTTAATAATAAATAAATAAATTATATCATACCCATGTAGCTGACTTTTGGACAACAAACTAGTGTGGCTGAGACCACAATGTAAGCAATTTTGCATCCACATAGTAAAGAAAAAACTGTAGAACAGTATGTTTACTAAATAAGAATTTTCCATGACAGTATCAGAAGACAGACATATGCTGAATAGATGGATGTTGGTCCGCCCCTTACCTGGACCTCCACTCCATAGCCCATATAGACGGTGATGATGTAGCTGCAGTCCATAGTGGAGTGAAAAGCTGAGCTGGTCTGTGGTGGAGCCTCTATATATCCTTCTGGCCCAGTCAGGTTCAGCTGGCAGGGAACTGCAGGGACATACAGCAGCATGAAAATGATTCTCATGGAAGCAGTGTGGATAGAAACACAAGACACACAGACACAGACACAGACACACACACACACACACACACACACACACACACACACACACACAATGGTAAACATTGTGTGAGTACCCACATCTGATCACAGGCCTTTGCAAATATTACTAAGTGCTGTCATTATCTTGTGTGTGCTCCCATGCGATCACATCTCAATATCCACATTAGGTAGGAAGATATGGCAGAAATGCCAACATTCATGGTGTGTCTCAGGTCAAGAGATGTGATGCTGGATATTCTCAAGACACCTGTACAACATGCAAGGCAAGGGTACCATGACCAACTGCAAATGACTTTCCACAAGCTTGCTAACTTGGCTGATAACTATCTGCCTAATATTCTGTTTCTTCATACTGAAACTTTCCTAAGATTATTTTCCTCCCTGGAAAAAAAAGTGATTTTTTTTAAATTCCCCAAGTACTTTTTTCCCCAACAGTTCAAAGGTTTGCCAGGACCATTGGTCAAAATCTGTGAAAATGTAAGTCATAGTATCAGGGACACACAAATGTTAGTTTTGCTGTCGACTTAACCTAAGTTGTAGCTGTTGGTTAAACATAAACAATATGTTTACCAGCTAGCTAGCTTGCTAACTGCATTTTAGTGCCAACTGAGATACATTTTAAGCCAAAAGAAAGAAGTGGCAGTAACACATTACATAACTAGCTGACACAAAACATATTCACCCTGTGTAGAGTGCATTGAGAAATTTAAACTAACTTAGAAAAAAATATGAATGTTTTTAGCTCTATCCAGAGCATGAGGTAGTGGTTCACTTCAGCCTTTTGTTAATTATTAACAAAATTAAGAAATTAAAAATTAAAAAAAAAAAAAAAACACCTGTCAGCATAGCTTTTTTTTCTCCACCTGTTTTTGGAGTGGAGAAGAAAAAAGGGTTCTTCAGTCATAAACAGAGGAGAGAAAACACTTTAGCCTAGACTTAAATAGATCTCTTGAATACATTTTCCTCACTTGCCTCTGAAGGCTTCCGTATTAAGCCCTGTGAGGCAGTTTATGATTTTGGGCTGTGTAAATAAAACAGATTTCACTTAACATGTCTCTTGGTCATATGACTTGTCCTGCAAGTAGTAGCAGTCCCTCAATATTCTCCTGTAGCAATACCACATAGAGGACAGGTTGCTCTTAAGATTTGATGGGACAGCTTGAGAGAGCAGGAAGAGGTGGAGTAAAGTAACCTTTAATTTGTTATCTTTACTTATTTGTTTATTTTAAGAATATGGTCATACTGTACATATGTATACACCTGGCTGAGATTTCACAACAATGAAAGCTAGACCACCTCCAAGTGTGCTCCAGCCAATCCATTCTGTCTGCCTTGCTTTCTGTGTGCATTTACACCTGCATTTACATGAGTTTTTCCTGATCCAGATCAGATACACAGATACAGATCACACATCAATACCAGGCGTAAATGGGGTATTAGTCTTGTTTAGGACAAGATTAACAAACCAGTATAAATCAGTATAGCAATGTCTGCGAATACAAATACTGTCCAAGCACAGACATTGCTATAAACACACAAACACTCTATCTGACTTTGCTGAAGGTTTTCCGCCTTTGTGGCTGCCTTTCTAAGCAACTTACCCCTGCGATGGGACAGCTGAGGACAGAATATTTCCTAGTGGCCTTTGGGGTTTTCTGCTCCACCACCTTCATCCCTCCCTCCCTCTGAGCTAAAAAGTAAACTTTTGCTGAAGTGCTTCTTCATGAAGAAGAACATCCTCTCAGTGTTCCCTCAGCACTTCACCTCAGGGAGTGTCCACTCCAACATTATTACTGCACTACAGTGTTGCCATTCACCCTGTGCCTGGGATTTTATGTACAGTACTGCGTGCCTTAGCTTTGCCGTCAACCTGCACACAGACGAGCTGATTAATCAAGCTGCTTCCATCTTGCTCTCTCCGACCTGAAAAGTTCACTGAGTCACCACCCTGATTTTTTTTATTTTCCCTATCCACTCTCTTCATAACCAACAACCTGAGAGTGCCATGCTGTGGTCCCTGTTTGTACCTCTTGATTAAGGGTTAGTGATGCAGCAGTGCTGTTGTACTTGTATTTCAGCCCCATGGCTGTGTGATCGTGACAGGTGCACATAGAGAAGATATTAGTTGAGGGTGTGATGACAGAATAAGAGCTACAAAAGTGCACTCAGCAGAATGCAGATCTCTGCCAGGTGTGTCTGGGGGCATGTGGGTAGAGAACAAGGATTGCGGAGCATGTTGTGTGTCCAGTGTGTATGCATGACAGCAGTAAAAAGATGCATAAATAATTTAATGGCATTGTAACTGAGCATCACACTTCCTCTGTGTGCTGTGATCCAAGTTTCTCTGTTAAATGTTTTGGTAGCCGGTGCGACCAGGTGCACGTGCAGCCCCACTATGTGCAATCAGGAATTCACTCCCATTTATTGTGTATTGGAAGTGACTGATTTGCTGCACAAAACATTCTGGGATACCTGCAATGCAGAGCAAGCTACTGGTGCGTCAAGAGGGCGTGACAATGTGAAAGATTCAAACTGCGCTCAAATCCTACAACTGACAGGGCAGTGCATAGGGGAGATAATGCAAATTGGTCTCATATATCGGGGCTGCACTGATACAGAGGACACTGCTGATGACATTATCCCCAAACATGGTGGTGGGACAGCACTATGCAGAGGCATTTCGCCCACCCTCCTGTTAACACTGTTAGGTTCATTAGCACTGTTGCAGTTGCTGGCGTTGTTAGTACTGTTAGTGGGGCTAGAAACTGGGATTTATTTATCTTATATCATGCCTAACTTTAGTGAAACAGCAAACAAACTGGCAAACAGTGACCAAATAACTCACTGAAGGTAATGCAGTAGATCAGTTTACCTGTCATGGTTGGTGATACTCAGTAAAAACTGTACTGTCAAGTTTGAGGAACACCATGGGGCGTAAGTGACTTAGTGGTTAGAGCAGGCGCCCCATGTACAAAGGCTTAGTCCTTTCTGCGGGTACGATTCAAGCCTGCAGCCCTCTGCATCTCTCCAATTTAATGACACACACACCGCACACACACACACTCACACATTATGCATGATATTGATGTATTTGTTGTATGCAATATTTTTTTTGTATATTGTTTCTACCCAAATATTTTATCTATTTGTGTCAATGAAATAACTAACTAACCATGCACACCGCAGCAGTCAAATTATTAAAAGGAATATGATAATACATTTCTTATACTTTGTGGTGTAAAAGAAATAATAATTTTACTTGGACTCTGCATAGTGGTGATGACGGTGGTGGTAATTATGGTGGTGGTTGTCTTCTCTTCATCACTGCCAGGCCTCACATTCTGCTTCAGTCCAGGTTGATTTGGCCTCTCCTCATCTTCCTCCCTTGCAGCAGTAGCAGCAGAGGGGATGGTGGCAGCATGTTCTGGATCTTTTAAAACCACGCTGGTGTCTGGAGCAGGAGTGCTGGAGTGAGAAGTGGGGGCTAATGCATGCATTACAAGTGTTGTTTGCATGTTGGAGCTTTCAGCACTCTCATATGAAGACCTTTTATCATCGCTATCCAGTGGAGTCCGGGATGGCAGGGTGGAGAGGGTGGGCTGAGAGCTGGATAACCTGCTGTCTTCAAAGTAGCTCTGCTGACCATGAGGGCTGAACGGGACCTGGTGTTGGGGAGGATTCCTGTAGAGCGGGTAGTGGTTTGGGACATTGACAGGTGGAGCTGTGGTGACCACCGGGAGCCTCCTGCCCGTGTCCTGGGTGGTGGGGTACAGGCTGGCACCGCTCTCTGGAGGGCCCCCTGGGGTGATAGAAAGACCATCCTCAGAAGCAGAGGCTGCGAAGAATGAAAGAGAATAACAAATGTGGTTGGATGGATGTTGAGTCATACCACAGACTCAATAATCACTTGGCCGTGCAGGTGCAGAGATTTCTGGCTTCACTTAACTGCCTGTTTTCTGCTTTGGCTCCAAACCTTTTCATCCACAGCCATTTAGCACACTGCCAATCCCATTTTCAATTGGTAAATGATGGAGAATGTGCTACAGCAAGCAACCAGCCTGTGTCATAACACATCTCTGCATCAAAGGCCACCAAGCCTTCAAGCCCAAAAACATAAATTGCCAAATCAGCCGTATTCTAGCCATATTTAAACAGATTTAACATGGTGACATGCCACCGTTTTACCGAAAGTAAAGACAGGATTTCTTCTCCCGTATTTCTTTTCTTTTTGACTGGGGCTATGATTAAACTTTTTAATGGAAAGAAATAGCCATGAAATAACCTTTCTCTATCTAATCTATTTTTTCTCTTCATTACGCTTATTTAACATCTTAATGTCAAAATAAAAATTTAAAAAATTAGATGGGGGATATTTATTTTCATTTTCATCCATGTTATGTTTAACAGGAATAGAAAATTTAATTGCATCCAGTGATGGAACAAACAAGGATTTTGAATTTGCTATAATGCACCAAAATTTGTATACATCCCATGTAATGATGAGCCAGTAATTTTTCATAACCCACCACTCCTCCCACCTGCCCTATTCAGACTTCTGCCTCCTTAGTTTTTGTTACTGTCCTACCACATTTAACTCTGACGCCACCAGGCACTGTTATACAATAATGTCAACCGACAACATATTATGCCAATGTGAAAGGACGACTTTTTTTATTGGTGTCTAACACCAGAAGTGACTGACCAAGCACCACTTTTTGATGACTTCAGAGTGAGACTGGGAGAAACCTACCATTTGTAGCTTTATGTTAATTACCTAACTTGGTGGTAAGGATGTAACATCATTCGTGGTGCACTAATTTGTAGGCTATCATCCAAACCAGGGCTCCAGACTAACTTTTTCCACTAGGCGCACCAGCGCTCCTAACTTAAAATTTTAGGAGCACCAGCACAAAATTTAGGAGCACTATCTATATCGACACAACATATTCATAATTTTGTCGAGACTAACTGCATTACTGATAATTTAGCAATAAACACAGACAGCCCTACAGGGTTCAACACTAAGGTTTTTTTCCACTTGCCCAAAGTCAGTTTTTACTTGCCCTATAAAAATTGTTTAATTTAAGTGGCTATCAAATAACAAAGACTGCAGTTATTTTTATGTTATGTAATCTTTACCACACTGTATCGTTCTCTCTCTATAATTTTGCGCACTACTTGAGCCATGCCCACCTCTATTTATTTTCCGCCCTCTCTCCAGTTCTACTCTACTCTATTTCAACGCTACTTAGCTCTCTCTCTACTCTACCAGTAGACTACCACATCCACCTGCTGCACAAAACGCACACAGCAGTGTTTCCCCTAGGATGGAGTTGTAGCAGCAGAGGTGAAGCACACACATGAAAAATAATTTTCACATGCATGAAACTTTTTTGTATGTTTGCAAAGCACAGCCTGGTGGGATGTTTCTATGTATACTGGCACCAGAAGGGCTCTTTAGGACTAAGTACATACATACAGTACATGTGTGCACAGTAATGAGCAGGTGAAATGTCTGCTTACATATGAGGTGTCTCAAGATTTAGGAAAATGCATTTTTATTGAACATAATAAAAGTAAAAAGTCACTTGACATGCTGCTGCTTTGTGCTATGACCTATTTAAGTGCTGGAAGTTGTTATTTATGTGACAACGCACATCACATTTGTCTGTGCGTACCAACAGTCTGTTGTTATTTACACACTTTCCATAACAATAACTTTGTCAGCTGACAAACTGCACCGGGCTCAGGTCAGGTTTAGTCAGGAAAATGTGGCCCGAGCTGCTCTAGCGTGCACCTGTGTGTGTGGTGGAACTCTGCTGTGCACGATACAGAGAACAGAGGAGAACCGTTAACGCGTGACCATGTGGAGACACAAATGACACAATGACATAACACCATAAATGGTATATTGTTATGTTATTATATGAAGTGTCCATCGCGCAAAATAATATCAATGGGGGGCTGTGGGCAGGACATTGCTGACTCGTCCTCTCAACTATCGTACATTTATAATGCAATTATAAAAAATAAAAATAAAAAAGAAAGAAAAAGGGGGAGAGGGGTGGATTTGTAAGTCGCGCTGGTGCTCCTAGTTAAAAAACTATGTCACTATGCTAAAACTAAAACTATTTCTGTGCCTAATTGGTCGCATTTTGCGACCAATTAGGCGCAGTCTGGAGCCCTGTAAACTGATGTATAAAGGCCTCCACATGACACATCAGAACCAGTCAGGACCAGAAAAGGTGTCGGGGTGCTTTTACCAATGCAGTATCTGACCCTCCTTTCCCCTAGCCTGGAAATCCAGATCCAAATCTAGAAAGCCCAGCAACCCTGTTTCTCTACCCAGAGTAGAGTGTCGCAGATTTATCTTTGTCATGAAATCCAAGTTTTATTTCACAGAACTGCAGTGATTTTGACAGCAGAAAGTACAACTTCATAGCCAGAGAATAAATCTGAAATTCACTCGCCCTCTTTATCTCTCCCCATTCACTGCTCTGCTTCACTGTACTTCACTTTGACATGAAGGCAGAGAAAACCTGTCTTATACTTCTGAATGTAGACAGGGACATTCACTCACACAGTTCTGCACTCCCCAAAGCAAAGTCATTCCATCTTTCAAAGCTGAGTTTTAGCCATATTTTCTTTCAACATGTCTTTATGTGGAGCAGTGCATTAGTGCTGTCACACCACTGTGAGTCGATTGGCAGACTGAAAACTTCTTGTAAAAAGCCACACGGTACAACCCAAACAATTCTCATAAATTGCTCACATCAGTGGCTTCCTCCCTCCCTATCCTCCTCGTAATAAGACTTAATATTCATTCCTGAGGAGATTTGATGAGCCGCTATAATTCTCCCAGTGTAATGATCAGCACTCCCCTCCCAAGTGCACCTGTGAGATCTAATCTGAGACCCCTTCAGGAGGCTATCATCCGCTGAGGGAAGTCTTATGTTTCTTTAACAATGCTTCATTTCCACCATAATAGCTCCCACTTTCTGCCAGCTAATAGCTATCTGCTTCAAACAATCAGGGTTTATTGTAGCTGAGCCACTTCCCACCCTGCACCTCGCTTCTCAAACACACTGCTCTTTGTACAGAATCAGACACATTGGCAGGTAAAGCTACAAGACATACAATGAATGAGACAGAATCCAACATTGACTGACTGGAGGTCTGTCATTACCCTGCTGCCACAAGGTGTGTAAGATAATGTACACACTCTGGGTGAGCGGTATGTTTTGTCATATGTGTGAATGAAACATGACAGATGCTGCTGGAGGACACAGCTTCAAAAATGTTAGCAGGGTTTACCAACATTCTCACCCAGACCTTGTCATATATCAACGTTTAGTCATGGACATTTCACGTCAGCATATAACCTCTAAGATACCCTTTGTGCATTCTGGGACGCTGTGTCAACATCACCCTTATACATGCACTGTCTGTTTTCAAAATACATTTCCGTTTTCACAGGAAATGCACACTTTGCATACATTCTCTTTCAAAATAAAAGCACCACAACAAATGCACGTAGTCAGGCAACAAGTTTAGAAAAAAAAACAAAAAAACAAAACAGTTTGGTTTTACACACATCCGGGAACGGAACACCTGGCTCCTGGCATCCATCCCTGTTCGACCCACCCACCAGTCCTCCCGCCCACCATGTTTTCTGTAACTTTCGTTGTTGTCCTACCACATTTCCCCCTGATGCCACCAGGTGTTCTTAAACAATAACACTGGCCCCATATCATGCTGACATGAAAGGACTGCTTCTTTCATCAGTGTCTTATGCCGGAAGTAACTGCCCAAGCACCAGTATTCAATTTTAGGTCCTTATGCATCAGACTCCAAAAATGATTTTACAATTCACATAATGCAGCTTACACATAGATTAAATACATATTTTGCCATTGTCTGGTACATGTCCACACACTGTATAAGTATAAACCAGGTTGTAACACAGACGTTGTGCTTATCACTAGCAGTCATAATGTAGCTGTGTGTTAAATGGTGGGAGGTATATTCAGTGTGGTAAAGTGCCACAAATATATCATGTCATTATGACTTCACATTGCACAATAGGTATTTATATAAATGTGCATCGTAGAGCATTAAGAAGATGTCCTTGTCTCCATCTTGTCTTTCACTTTAGACTCATTAATATGCACTCTGATGCCTCAAGGTGTCCTGATATCTAATCAGATCATCTTACACCTGTAATGTTCAAGGTTCCATCACATCTTGTTCTTGAGTTAATGTTCATAAGGATGTGCCTGCACACACAATGCCATCATAATGCTATCACATGCCACATATAACAGTGAAGGAACAAAAACAACAACAACATCAAAAGCAGTGACAATATGCATCATGCCAGCATGCAATAATGGAGTATATACAGCAGACTCTTGGTTATTGCATGCTGGCATGATGCATATTGTCACTGCTTTTGATGTTGTTGTTGTTGTTGTTCCTTCACTGTTATATGTGGCATATGCATCATGCCAGCATGCAATAACCAAGAGTCTGATGTATATACTCCATTATTGTTTATATACATAACTGAATTATGTGAGGACATGATGAAAGTAGCATGATAGTGATAAAGAGCCACAAAACCTCTCTGAATAAGCTGACAAAGCATGTGACTTCAGTTGAATTCTTACTCAAACTTTTCTTCAAAGTTTTTTTTTTTTTAAATGGGATAGTCATATTCGGAGAGGCTGTTTCCTACTCATAAGAGAAACATTTAAATAAATATATTTGTAGGGCTGTTAATGCATAGCATGATGCATTATTTTTTAAAATTGCATTAATCATGATACTCTTTTCACTGCCGCCTGTCTTTCAGAGACTATAGATAGCTGTGTTATGGCCTAATGACTCCAGTGGTATCAACCATGTTATGTTAGCTTCTCAGGAAGGTGGATAAAACACGTCTATATAATGCTCCAAAGTTAGACTAAATTTTGGCGTGGGAAAACCAGTAGGCCTATGGCTATTTTCACGGAGGTCCCTTGACATCTTACCTCAAGATATCTCAATAAAAATGAGTATTGTGGGTACCCATGAGTCTCCACTTTACAGAAATGTCCACTTTATGTTAGTTGCTCATTGTTTTGGCCACCATCTATGCACTTTTTTACATGTATTGATTATTACAGATTTATGACTAGAAAAACTTCGACACAAATTGATCTTCAGGTTTCCAGCTTTCAGGTGATGTTTACCTCTTATGTGGCATATACTGTTAATGTGCTGTCTCCCGCTGAAGCTCCCCGGCCCCCCTCACAAAGACAAAAATGGGTCTACAGTCTGGGTCTCACAGAATTATTTACTTGCTGCTATTGTGTTTCTTTGACCACCAGTTCAGCAGTGCAGAACTGATTTAAAAGAAATAAATCTAAAAATCAAGATCATACAGTACATTTCTTTGCATTCATTTAATTCAAAACACAGAACTGCTTTACCTTGCTAATATGAAATTTAAAACTGTTTTGAAATGTAAAATTATGGAATTTTAAAACGGCTATTAAAAATGAATCATTTAACAGCCCTAATATTTTGCCATAAGGAAGTTGTAACACTTGGCAGTGTAAGTTGTAGATGCGCAACGGAGGCATTGTGAAACTGAATAAAGCCAAAAGTTCTACAACAGACGAAGCAATAAGTGGTGAGGTAAAAGCTAACAACAATGTGACTGATGCTAGCAGTGACCAAGCTGGAGGGCTGAACAAGGCATTGTCAATAACTGACATCATGGTGGCTATCAATTGACTGCATCACATTGTTGACTCAAAGTTAAAGATGCTCAGTGCATCTATTGCTGGTCCTAAACAAATGGTCACTGGATGTTGCAAACAGCAACCTCAACTGAAGGCAGTCTGAACATGCATGAGACCTCAACTGAAGATTGGATAGGTCAGTATTTAAGATGGGAGGAGGAGGCCAGGTCACTTAGCGAGCAGATCTCGTGATCTAGACAACAAAACTTTTGGATCATAGGTATGCAAATAGGTAAGAAAGAGGGAAAACCTACAGACTTTATTTTAAATATATTCTAGCACTTCTGGGAGAACTTCGACTGCAAACCTGTTACTGTGGACTGCACACAAAGGGTTTGTGTGAAGGCAGCTGCAATTATGGCCCAATATTGTTTAAAAAATTATGGTAAGCATGCCAATACCAGTACTCTTAAAGTAATACCAATACCAAATGCAAGAAGGATCAAATGCAGCTATCATTTGACTGGACATATTTTGATACCACTTTGTTATTTTGGTTGATACCTTAAAGTTATCGAGTAAGATAAGTCAGTCCTAGTGGCAACAAATGGCTCTTCTTATCAATTTATTTACTGCCAGATGCCTGCTGCTGCCATCATTAGTCATACTTCTACTGTTATTATACACATATGATTATTATCATACATGTATACTGCCAGATACTAATATATACTTTCAACATATTGTACCACAGTAGCCAGAACTATAACGACAATATTATTACTTTCATGAATGTTGTTGTAAGCTACTGTCGTTACCGAGGATGTCCTAAATCTCTCTCTCTCTCTCTGTCTCTCTCTCACTCTCTCTCTCTCTCTCTCTCTCTCTCTCTCTCTCTCTCTCTCTCTCATTGTGTCATACAGATTACTGTATTGTGTCATACAGATTACTGTTAATTTATTATGCTGATCTGTTCTGTACGACATCTATTGCACGTCTGTCCGTCCTGGAAGAGGGATCCCTCCTCAGTTGCTCTTCCTGAGGTTTCTACCGTTTTTTTTCCCCGGTAAAGGGTTTTTTTGGGGGGAGTTTTTCCTTATCCGCTGTGCGGGTCCAAAGGACAGAGGGATGTCGTATGCTGTAAAGCCCTGTGAGGCAAATTGTATTTGTGATATTGGGCTTTATAAATAAAATTGATTGATTGATTGATTGATTGATTTACCATAAATCAGTAATGAAGAAAATACTGAGAAATTCCTCCCAGGTGCTCCCTTTACAATCTGAGGGAGCATGTATCCTTATCTTCCTGGACTTTGGCGCAGCAGTAATGAAACAATGACAGCAATTGGCCAAATGCAGGGCTACAGAGGTGAGATGGGCTACTGTGACCCAAACCTATATCCCCAAACCACCATCATTCCACAGTCTTTTCATTGGACCTTAACCACAGCAGAGACACATCTGAAAACATTAATATGAATCTTTGTGCAAAGTTGATAAGTAGATTTTTGAAGGCACTGACACACGTTAGCATGCTGTGCAATGTCAGACATTGGATCAGAAAAAGAGAATCCACACTGACATGGGGAGAACATGCAGAAGGGCTCCCACACCTGGGATCGAACTGGAAGTTGTCAAATATCAGCGCTTGGTCAGTGATTTCCGCATCAGACATCAACGGGAAAAAAAATCCTTTTGCTACAGTATGATATGCTGCCAGGCAGCATCAGCTTGAAATGCCTGTCTTGTTCTCCTCGTCTGTCTAGTCTGGGGCCGTTTAGTGGCCGTTTTGGTAAGGAACCGGAACCAGGGCGAGAGAGACAGGATCCAGAATTTGATGGATGCGCCTTTCCATCAAAATAAAAGCACCAAGCTAATAAAAATGTCGTGAAACTTTTTAATTTAAAGAATATAATTTACAAGAAAAAGCACCAAGCCATTAAGTTAACCTTTTCTTTTACTGTAAACTGATGGTGCGCCAGAATTTGAAGTTTTAATTGGGTGAACACTTTTACTTTGGTGAATTTGGTGAATTCCGGATCCACTCTCTAGACCGGAACCAGAATCCAGACAAAATTCAGAGTGAGTAGGCTCATTCGAGATGAGCTGCGCCTCGCCTGGAAAGTAGACGAGAGCAGGCGGCCGCAGCGGGGGGCAGTGACAAAAAGCTGCGGTGAAGTCAGACAGTTTCCCGACAGTTTCCAGAAGCCTTCAGTCCGTACAGGAAGTCACAGACACACTTACATCCTGTCTGGAATGATGTCAGTTCATTAAAAAAGTGATCAGACCCATATGTCAGTTTGTTCTCAGTCTCCAGTTATTTTACTAATTATGATTATTAAATCATAATTAACTAATTAATTTAATTTATTAAAATGCTTTACAGGTGATCTGTAGTTTATGTTCATGGTTTAACCTCCATTTGATATGAATTCTCCTGTAAATCAGCATCATATCAGTTTGACCCCTTAACTACACAGGCTGAATAAACTGTGTTTGACTATAAGGTTCATATTTTCAGAGGGGAAAAAATCGGCTACTAGACAACAGCTTTCATTAAGGCTCAGTCAGATACAGTCAGGGCCTCACATCTGTACAGATGTTATTTTAAGAATCCTCACATCCCACTGACCACAAGTCTCTGTGTTGCTAAATACTTCAATTATTTAAAAAAGGCCAGTGTTAATATATAGTAGACTCTGTATAGTTTATGATGAATGTATTTAGTCCATAGCTGTCAAGTCTCCCGTTTCGGCCGGGAAACTACCGTTCCTCTGCCTCTCCAAACTGAACTCTGGCACTAGCCTCACGAGAACTGCCACCTGCAGTAGCCTGTCGACAGTGAGAACAAACCCAGAACAATATACGAGTTAAACAACAGCACTGTTTGTGCTTTACTGTCATGTAAAATCAACCACTCTGGCCCAGCCTACAAGTACACTCCTTCCAAAAAAGTGTCAAAGGATGCAAAGTCTGCAAACAAATCCGAAACTTGACAGGTATGATTTAGTCTCTGACAACTAAACTTCACCATCAGTCACACAACATGTTTTCTGTTCACACAATAAACCTTCAAATTAGACAAATACAATCTTAATCTCTAAAATTCAACAAAAATGAAAAGTTTATCTAAAACATCATATTGTTGAGTCAACATCTGAACCAATCAGCTGTTAGATCAGGTGAGAGCCAGGCGGTGCAGTTGGTGGAGAGCAACTGCAGCGCCTGGCACTAAAAGCTGCGGCCGCCTCGCTCTCACGGTTTTATCGCCGTCCACTTTTGTAATATGTCAGAGCAAGTTGGAATGAAGTCGGACACAAAACTAACTGGCATGCACTGTGCGCCAATCGCCAGTGATCAGTGATCGAATCTGTGCAGGCCTGGCTCATCTCGAACGAACCTAATGGAAACCAGGCTCCTCGCCATATGTGAAGAGCCTGGTGACGCGAGGCTACTGTCTGTCATCCCCAGGTATGGGCGGAGCCACCAGTCTCCTGCTGTGATAGGATGTTCTATATTTGACATTTCTCCAGTACGAAGGTAAGGCTGGCGTGCCTGCAGCCTGTGAGTGCGCGCTGTATTAAAAAATAGGGCACTCAGACAGCATCAAAAAGTGCATTTTTTTTCCCACACAGATAGACTCGGATTGTTAGCTATCCGACAACATAACGAAAAGGAGAAATGAACGTCTGTGTTTACCTTTAGCTGGATTCAGAAATGTTCCTCTGTCTCTTGCAATTTTAGTATATGTCTTCCCAAAGTAACACTGCTCCCTCTCTCTCCTTGTCCGCTCTTCAGTTTCAATGAGCTCTGTATCCGTGTATGTCCGTGTACTTCATGTTCAAATAAAAACAGGCGGTCATCAAATTCAAATGGCTCATCCAGATCCAGTTGGTCAAATCGGGTAAAAATTCAGCCATGACTACTCCAAACAGTGGCATTTGTAAGCTCGCTCCAGCGGTAACTTCCTGAAACAATTCAAATCTCACGAGACATGATATTTCAGAGCCAGACTTTCACTCTCTCAGTGAGTGTTTTGACTTGCCACAACAAACATGTCTGAATTTTTACCCAATTTTGACCAAATGGCCGTACAATGGCCTGCTTCACGCACCTTCCTCAGTAAGTGATGGAGGTGGCCTAGCCGACCGCCCCAAAAGCAGGCCCGTGGGAGAAGGGGGCACCCCGCCACCTTCACCCTTCTTAAACACTGAAAATAAAACAAGAATAAATAAATCAAAAGAGGGAGGCATTTTTCTATTTCATTTTATCACAGAGTTGCAGGCTTTAAACACTGTGTGGTCACAATGTGAATCATTTGTTCTTTTGTTGTCCCTTTCCCCTCTCAGGACTGAACACTGAATGTACAATAAATAAATAAAAGTCAAAGAGAGAGGAATCTTTCTATTTCATTTTATATATTTATTTATTCATTCATTTATTTTTAATTTTATTTTTTGTTAGTTTTCTCTTCACTGAAAATAAAACATGAAAAAAATAAGAGATATCTTTCTTATTGTCATTGTCATTTACTCTCTCTCTCACTCTCTGGAAGTGGCCGACCTCCTGTCGCCCTCTCCCGTGTTAAACACTGATTATAAAGCATGGTGAAAAAAAAAAGTCAAAGAGAGAAGTCTTTATATTTTATTTCATTTTATCGATTCATTTATTTAATTATTTTATTCATTTATTTTATTTTTATTTTCTGATATTGGTTTTAGGCCATACCGCCCAGCCCTAATACACATACTCCAAATCCCCCCAGATAAAGTCAAATTCTGTGGTCTATTATCACACCAAGAAATTCTCCATATAACGTATATATATATATACATATGATATATGGAGAATTTCTTGGTGTGATAATAGACCACAGAATTTGACTTTGAGTCAAACCACATTTTTAGTTTACTAATTTTTGATGTGACAACCTCCAAAAGCTGCTGTAGATTGTCCCCAGAGCAGAAAATATTTGTGTGATCCACACATAACACAAATTCCATTTTTGATATTTTGCATGTCATTTATGTATAAAACAAACAATTTTGGCCCTAAAACTGACCCCTGTGGGACTCCACAAGTTATGTCCATACATGAAGATTTATGTTCACCAATCTGCACAAACTGTTGACGGTTCCGTATATAGCTATTCAGCCAGTTCAACATGATGATGCCATACCTTTTCAGCTTCTTGATCATGATCAATGGTATCAAATGCCTTTTTTAAATCAAGAAATACCCCTATTGCACATTTGTTATCATCAATACAAGTTGTTATTTCTTCTATTAGCTCCATCAGTGCCATACATGTTGATCTGTTTTCTCTGAAGCCATATTGTCTGTCCGTCAGCAGTTTGTTCTTCTCGATAAAATTGTCCAACCTTACAACAAAAACTTTTTCCAATATCTTAGAGAACTGGGTAAGTAAAGCAGCATTTCCTTAGGTTTATAATAACTTATTCGGAATGCTGCTTTTCACTTTCTGACCAGCCTGCCCAAACCCGTAATATTTTCTACAAAGTGCTCCCAAACCTCCCCAGGACCTCTGTCTTTGTTAATTTGCTCCATAGATAGATAGATAGATAGATAGATAGATAGATAGATAGATAGATAGATAGATAGATAGATAAGTAGGCTACAATATCAGGATATGGAAATGTATTTCAGAATTATGTGCTTTTATAAAATCAATCTAATGCTTTGAAGGCACAACAGTTTCTTTGCCAATGAGTCTTAGATTAGAGTATACAATATTTGCACAGTTTCAGGCAGCTTCAGAAAATGATTTCTCAGTACACCTCCAGTGTCTCCCTGTGCTTAGAAGGAATTATAACTGGTCTAAAATCAGATTAGTATGAAATAAGGATACAGGCATCCAAACGTGGGTATCAGAAAAGACAAGTATCTCTGCACATGCAGCTCTTCACATGCCAGTTGGAATACATACAGAAGATAAAATCACTCACCCACATGTGCTAAGACTAGTGTGAAACTGTACCTGTAAAATGTGGGATGAAGCTTTGTAACACTTAGTTTCTAATTAATTAAGAAACCTGTCCAGCCACACTCAGTTACAGCCTCCTCCTGGCTGCATCCCACTGCCTTCCCGATGCCCAATTCTGAGAGTCTTTGTCATCTTGACATGTGAATCTTATCGCATTCAGATAATCTCTTCACAAAGTATTCATTGTGTTGAACTTGATTGTACGTGCAAAATGTGATAAGAGTAGTTGTGTGAAGGATGCAAAAATGAGAGTTTCAGAGCAAAGTATGACCCCCACCTACATTCACACCTCGGAACATCTGGCCAGTCACTGTGTGAAGTGGTTGTGGTTTTCAGAGTTTCTGTTGTCAAAAGTTTGTATGAAGCACACTGAGGCTGGAAGGATGGGAAACATTTACACAAGATTTTGAATGATTTTATGTAACTATCAAATTGCTTAAGCTAATGTCAACATAACCCAAACCACAGCCAGGGTCCGACATTACCAATGGTCTGACAATGCCATGCCCTGGGGCCAGAGATTTAAAAGAATACCTAGAAACCAGATGCCACGATGGAGCCTATTTATTCCAATGGTGTTGCTCACTTTGCGCATATGGCAAAAAGTTTGTGGCCTCCCGGTTTAAATCTGTGGTATGGGGCCCACTGAATATGTGCAGTAATGTTCTCATCGTGTTTCTCAACTTGAGGAAAGTTTTATGAATATAAATCCTCCATGGATCAAGAATTCATAATAGAAAGAGTCAGAAATTACCTTGCAGTTTAGCAGTTTGAGGTGTCCTGTCAACAATATTACAGACCTTTTTTTACAATGGGGGATTTTTTGCTGCAATACTATGAGTGGTCTCTCTCATTTGTTGGCCAATCAGCGTTGTCAATCAGAGTCCGCAACATGGGCAATGTCATCGTCTTCAAGACAAATGACCAATGAAATGCATTGTGAGTGGCCACAATACCTGTGAGGAAGTTGAAATGAATTGGACACTCACGAAAAGAGTGTTAGGATAAGATTGTTTTTTTAATGTCAGCAAATGGTCCACACTGCCTACCTGAGCAGTGTATGCATTGCAGAACCTCTTGCTTTTTATTGCCTATGGCCAGAGCAGCCACACAGCTTACATGAGCAGCATGGTTCAGCTGCAGCTCATCCAGAGATATGACATGTTGCCTATTTTTTCTGTGTGGCAAATGCAGTTCCAAGCAAAAACAGACAGTGAAAATGATCTATTGATAGTCACATTGACTCCATACCAGCAACATTATATCTTTCACTACAGTTTCAGTGTCCATATCTTTAGAATCTGTTTTGGATTGCTCTCACAGTGTGAACTAGCGTCACATGGCGAAAGGCCCTGACACACCAAGCCAATGGTCAGCCATCAGTCAATTTTGGGTCGTTGATGAGCATCCACGGCCTTTGTCGCTGCAGTGTGTCCCAAACTGTTGGCCATCATTGACACTAGTCACTAGGCCCAGTATTTCAAAGTTATCTGATAGGACTATCCTGGCCGGATTGGATTAAATCCTGATCTGATCTGAAAACTGGGTATTTCAACACAGATCAAGAGGATCCTGATCCTGAGGATCAGGATTCAGCTCTGGTAATCCAATCCTCCCTTTAATCCAGATAAAGGCTGCATTCGGGTATTTCAAAAGTGAAGGCAGAGATCTGGATCAATTTGATACCAAATTTCAGGATTATTTGGATCCCACCTCAGAGGTGGATTTGACAAAGTCTCAGCTCCACTTCTCCTAGATATTCTTCAGTGGAAACGGGCCTTTGTTACTCAAAGTGTTCATTACACTTAAATCTAAATCAGTGTTTTAGTTCTAAGTAATTTCAAGCATAGAAAAATATTGTTTGGCCATATTTCCTGAAACTGCTGTAAGTAATAGTAACAAATACAGACCTATTTATCAACGTCTAGTTTCACCTAACATTGTAACTTGTTTGTACCAAAACATCCAACATATGTTTGTGGTCAGACAAAGGCAAGGAAATGCAATGCAAAGCAAATTTATTTGTATAGCACATTTTCTTAACATAGAGTGCAAGAAACAACATTTAAGCACTTTCAATGTATATTTTCATGCTTTTGAATGAAGACAATTTTTTCTTAATTCAGATAAGCTTGAAAATGCACCTTTACAATGCCTGGGAAGTGCTTGACTGATTTTATAACATGCAGCAATGTATTTCAGGAAGTGTTTGTGTGTACAAACTGATTATTTACTTCATCAAATCAGATGCTATAGTGCTATATGTTTAGTGGGAGCCTTCTACAAAAGGTGATACATGTCCAGGGATTTCCAGCACTCGACGTGTTGTCTTCATTAGCAGTGGCATTGCTGAGCGGTCCATGAGTGTGAGTGTACTCTGAAAGTAGAAGTAGAGTGTGTATGAGCATATCTTTATCATTATCAGGAATCCACAATACTCAGAGAAATTGTTCATGTAACGTTACAGAAAGGCATATCATCAGCATTACTGTAGCATACCCAAACTCAGTCCTCTGACACTTCTGAATGAACCGCAAAATTCATATTAGTAAAGTGTATTTTTCCTATACTGAAGCAGTCTGCTCTGCACACATGTAAAACAAAAATAAAAATAAAAAAAATCTGCTGTGTTGGCAATAACATAACGCTAAACTCTGAACAGGTTGGTGTTTAAAGAGTTCCTGTATGACATACTTCAGATTTATTCCCTTTTAAATTAAACCATAGACAGCAAAATACATCAACAAAGCCAGCTACCTCGCTAGCCTGCTAGCTACTTAACGTTAACATGCAAGTCAATGGAGCTGCGTTAGCTACCGTTAGCATGACCGCGGCTCAATTAGAGATCGGTACGCCCACGTTTTAAATAGGTGACAATTCAAATAGCTGGCTCACATCAGATGGTGAGTGGCCTTCATATGGTCTTAAAAACGCTACACATTTGATAACGGTATACTTACATTTTGATGTGAAAGCTGGGCTACTAGCTGCTCCTTCCGTGAAGTGTTCCGCCGTGGAGACAGAGCCCAGCAGGTCATAATCTGAAAGCCACGCCCCCAAAGGGGAGACGTTTCAGATCCGGGGGCGGAGTCGTGAGATTTGGAAATCCGTATCCAGTCAGATTGGGATCAAAGTGATCCACCCTGCCAATGTTTTGAAATACCCAGATAAAGTCAGCAGGATCACCTTGATCCCTGACTGAGAAAAGGAGGATTTCATTATCCGGATTATTCTGATCCGGATTACAAGTTTTGAAATACTGGGCAACAACTTTGATTTTTTTTCATGTCGACTTATCTGTCAATAAAGTCGAAGTCGAGTTGACAAGTCATTTGATGATGTCATCATATTGACACAGCGGAGGAAAGTAAAGTATCTCCACACACGTGATGTGTGTCTGTGAAGGCCCGATTCCTCGAACATACTCGAACTGAACGTATGCAGAACGGATTCTGCGGACGTCCGCAAGCCCTGTGCGCACAAAGCTCAAGACCCGAACATACTTGGGCGTACAATAAGCGGAGCGGACTCTGCAAGGAATGTCCGCCGTTATTCGGGCTTTCATAGTCGAGTGCACTTCCGCGTCGTAGTTTCCTGTAAAAATGTCCATGAAAAATCCTCCGATGTGAAAAATACATGCCGAGCGCAGTCATAAAATGTGAGCTTTGCGCACACAGGGCTTGTGGACGTCCGCTCTGAGTCCGCGCGGACTTTTTCATTTTTGCATTTTTCACGGACAATTTTACAGGAAACTACCACGTGGAAGTGCACTCGACTATGAAAGCCCGAATAACGGCGGACATTCCTCGCAGAGTCCGCTCCGCTTATAGTACGCCCGAGTATGTTCACTTAGTCAAGGATAAAGTATCAGCGTAAGCACAGAGAGAGAGGGGGAAAAAACACACGACTTGTCGACTCCTCCCGGGGGGCGTCGACTTGTGCCAATGACGTCAACGCATCAACAAATCGACTTTTCTGTTAATGCCCTACTAGTCACATGTTCACCTGTTGGTTTGGCATCTTGAATTGGCATCAGCAACAGCAGAGTCTATCTGTGAATGAAGTCACTCCAATCGGCAGCTCAGCGCAGAAGAGAAATGGAAGTCAGGAAAGTAAACAAAGAGTTAAAGTTTAAAGGGGGTGAGATCAAGACAAACTTGTTACATAAGGTTAGATACATTTTCTTTACCCATTGAGCTCCTTAGCAGAAATGTTTCCTAATCGTTTATGTTAATGCTCACTGGCTCACAGTAAGTATGCTCTGTTCTTTCGACATTGGATTGTGTTTTTAATGGGCTAACTGGCTAACTACCATCAAAACTGTCTTCTGGTTTTCCTTTTTGAATACAGACTACCAGCATCTGCTGGTGTGGAGAGTTATTTCCTCTTGGCCAAGACCCAGCTTGGATGGTGCAGGGGGCTTTTGTTACCACTAGATCTCTGAAGTCAGTCTGGCATGTCTGGGCCTTAAGAACATTTATTAACTGGTTTAACGACAGACTCAAGCCGTTTCAGTATCAGTGTGAGTTTGCTCGGACCATTTCAACCGCTCAGTGTTGGGCAAGCTACTTGGAAAATATAGTGAGCTAAGCTACCAGTTACTCTACATCAAAATAAAGTTTTACTACATTGAAGCTAGCTCCAGAGATAATAAGAGATTTATCTCAGATTTTGTGAATCAATATGGGGGTCACTCAAATTAAGATACATTTGAATCAGATGACTCAATTATTTTAACCCAGCCCTATCCAGTAGATGCAAGCATATATCTGCATCTACTGCACTGACAAAGAGGAGATATGTGATGAGTTGGGATGAGAGTATGATGCCTAAACCAAACAGGACTCTCTCTCTCTCTCTCTCTCTCTCTCTCTCTCTCTCTCTCTCTCTCTCTCTCTCTCACACACACACACACACACACACACACACACACACAGACAAAACAACAGGGTCAATTGACCTCTACATTCAAATTATTAAAATAATCCTTTATGCCTCTAAAGTAGCTGGCTAGAAATACTATTTGACAGCTGAATAATGTGTGTCAAAGCAGCACATTGACACAGTGTTCAAGCCTCAGCCTGTTAACCTCCACAAAGGATTCAGTTTGTGCTGTTCCTTTCTTTTGCTTTCTCTTCACTTGAGCAGCACTTTTCTGGTCTGATGCAGCAAGAGGAAGAATGTGAAAAGCGGCAAAGCACCTTAAGGGACACTTTGATGTCTTTCCCCTGAGCTGTCAGAGAGCCACAACAGAATTTAAGCCTTCCCCTAAATAAGCCATGAGTCCAGTACAAATCCCAATCATTAAAGTTCAGTCGAGTTGACAGCCAGGAAGAAAAGATCCAAAACCTGATCACTGGATTGTTTTTAAACTCTCCATGAATGCACATTAATTCAGCTGAAAACTACAGTATATAAAACACCTGTCTGACTTAATAAGCATCCATATCTCTGTACATGAAGGTGTGTCTGTGCTGCAAAGAGAGAAAAATGAGTCTGGATGTCCTTCTTAAATACGCATAAATATTTTAGTAACCAACATCAGTGCACTGGGAAAGGGTGATTTTTTTCCCTCCCTAGAATATTCACTTATATTTGTCTTCTGAATGAACAAAATGGAGCACTTATTCGGTCTCTGTATAGCGAGGAGCATCTGGATCAAGCAATTGGATCAACTAAACACAGAAAGGAAGAAGAGGCAACTCCTTTTGTGTATTTTAATGGGATTTCTATGATTTTGGCTTTTACAGCTAGACTGACTGACCACTTAATGTGTAAACAGCACATAAGAGGACATGAAAGAACTGAAAGGATAACAGCAGGCCATGGCCACATGCCTCTGACACACTGGAACTACCGTGGTGAAAGGGTCAAGAGTGAATGTGTGTGTGTGTGTGTGTGTGTGTGTGTGTGTGTGTGTGTGTGTGTGTGTGTCTATGTGTGTGTATGAGAGTATAGAGTGGACAATACTCTAAAATAATGATTAGAAATGTGTGAAAATTAGGTCCCTAATGAAAGGTCTTAAGGGAAACTGCCAAAACTATAATGGCTCGCAAGGTGAAGACAATGTGATATACATTTCCACAGCACTAATTCCATCAGTACAACAACAAAGTCATGTCCTACTCACCACTCTCTTTCTCTACATTGTTTCCACAAAATGAATGCGTGAACTGCTTCCCCATTGTCAATAGACCAGAGCTGTGTACACGGCTCTGCCTTTTGTGTGTGCGTCTTTGTGTGTATGTTTTTTTGTTTGCTTTTTTCTTCTTTTTTTGTTTTGGACTGGTGTGTCACATTCAACATGACAGACAGGCCAGAAAACAGGTTAATACACATGAGAAAGCAGCTTGGAGGTCAGTGAAATTGTTATGGTGGATACTTCTTTTTTATATATATATCTGTTACTCGTTTGGGCTCCCTTTTAAACTCGGTGGCTTCTACATTTTGGCAAAGACAGAATTGTGGTGGCCAGTCATTGCATCATACTGTCAAAGGGGTTAAAATTAGGTGTTGCATTTTCATCATTACTGATGGAAGCCACTGAAGCTGGAGCCAATAAACGTGACTACTGCAGAGTACACGTGTTTCTGTTTTTTTGTAGAGTGGGAAAAGGGCTTGAGTTCTACCTTTCTGATAAAGTACCATTTTCATTTAGTAATTATTCTAATTGTGTCTACTTTGCCATTATTTTAATTATCAATGAAACCCAACACTTCCTGCACGTGTTACATGAAAAGCCCCCCAGGAAAAGGGAATTCTGCCTCTCAAGCCATTGGAAGGCTTGAAATGTGAAACATCTGTGCATCACATGTTGACTCTCATTGACAGTAGCTTAAACAATGTAACACCAAAGTAAATCTGACTACAAAGAATCTCCCTGGCATGAGAAACCATTGTTTGGATTATTATACCCAACTGCGCAGAGATTGTTTAGTTGTGTGCAAGAATCTGTTGTGAACATTATTAGCAAACTAAACACTTAGCTTTGGCGAAGCCAACTAATCAATGACCTAACTGCAAAAAATCACATTACTCAAGAAACAGCATTAAATCACATACAACAAGTTAAACAGGCTTGCCAAGCCTGTAAAGCTGTAATAAACCTATGCCCAGTTGCTATGTTACCGGTGCTTAAATGGATGAAAGAAAGAGTCACTTGGCGGCATGCTGCTTTTTATAGCTGGCAGAGGAAGGCTGGAAAGAGCTGTGAGCTGTTCGAGAAGCAGTCTTTAGTGTTTCCTTTGTTCCAAGGGTGAAACTCTGAGGAAGCTGGTCGTTCAGGGTTTAGCAGAGTTAGATGCTTGGTGCTAACTCACGTTGTTCATCTTGTTGCTAGAAAGTTAGTTGCAAACCTTGTGTTTGCAAAAACTTCTCTGGTTCAGGTTTAGAGAGTCTGTGATCAATTGCCCTCTCTTTAGTGGTTTGGGGCAATGGAGCATGGTCTGGGCATCTGGGCTGGTCCAGGCCCAGCCGCAAAGAGAGGTGTGGCCTGCCCGCAGCTCCAAAGAGGGAGATTTGTCTGAAGGGAGCAGACCTTCTACAGATGCCTGTGACATCACAGAGTCACATGTCATTGTAAAAGTCCTGTCCAATCAAGTTCTGAGACTTGTGTCTCACTGAGGTGTGAGATGACCTCCTGTAGAGTGTCAAATAGCTCGCTTTGTTTGAAGAACAAAGAGCATGCAGAGAAGAAAAGCCTGTCCAGTTTAGATTTTAACAAATGACAAATCATCTGTGGTCCTGTGAATCCCAACACTTATGTGTTTTGTGTATTTTTTTCTCATTGTAACTTATTTTGTATTTTAATTACATTACATGTAATTACATTACAAAATAAATATAATTGTAATCAGTAACAGAGAGAAAAAGTATGTAACATGAACATATATAATAAAATTACACCTACTTATCAAAATGGTGGGGGGTTACAAGGGGGTTACATACAGATATATAATTTTTGGTAAAAAAAAAAAAAAAAAAAAAAAAAAAAAAAAAGTTTATATGTAGAATAAAACATTCATTTAATTGCTTTGTATATTTTCATCATGCAGGAATGTCTTCTTTTGGCATAGGCTTCAGCTTTATTGCCCAGTTCATTTGTTAGAAAAGTAATTGGAACTTAACCAAATATAATTACATAACTTCGATGAAGGAATTGAAATAGTTGCATTGCTAGTTACATTTTTAACAGGGTAATGAGAAATCTGTAACCTTGTACACAAGTAACCCTCCCAACACTGAGCAGCAATGGGAGAAGATCAGAAAGCAGGAGAGCTTCTAACCAAAATATGATAAAACATATGGAATCAATTAATCTGAGCTCAACAAAGTTTTTCCAAGAGATTTCCACCACCTCTCACAGTTTTCATCAGTGGATGGTATCTTTGAACACTATGACAAAGAGCTGGATCTTGAGATGAGATATTGAGTCAAACTACTGTCTCCAAGGACAATAATAAATCTTAATGCTTAATAAAATGTATTTACAAAAACAGGGAAAGTTATGCATACAGGCCTGCCTATAATATAAATCAACTGAACACCTGAGGCCTCATATACAAAGGGTGCGTACAGACAAAAATGTGGTGTATGTCCTTTTCCACGACAAAGTTCAGATGTATCAAGGATGAAATGACCTTGGTAATATGCGGTGCCTCACGCCAACTTCATGGCTGGCGTACGCACGTTTCTACAGCTGTTGATCCTTTGGTGACACTGATGCTGGGAAACTGTTACAATAAGTAAATGTGAAAACAATTAGTCCTCAGAGTGATGTGGACATCAGAGACACATGAACAATTAACACACCTTTGATATACTGGCATGTTAATATTTAAATTCAAAAGATTTATTTCAAACCAAATAATATCATACATACAACATTTACGTATGAACCTCTACCTTATAGAGCTGTGAGCAGGCTATTGTATGACCCGTTTGAATACATTTGTTGTAAGTTACAATAATGTATACCTTGGGGGTAATCCGAGTCACCCACACGTGCTCCCACCACCCCTGAGAGAGCAGTGTCACCCACAATTGCAGCGACTCTCTGTTCAAACGGGGTGAGCTCCTCCTCTCCTGCCCCCCCCCCCGCCTGTTTTGGCCACACTTTGGTGGTTGTCAGCCGTCCTCTGCTTCACGTCCACCTTAATGTCAGACCACTTCTGTTTTAATTCTGCATGTGTACACTTTTCTGACCCCACAGCATTGACAGCCTCACACACACTCTCCCACTCGGTCCTCTTGCGTTTAGTATTGATGCCGGAGGACAGTGTGCCAAAAAGTACATTTTTGCGCGCCTCCACTGAGTAGCGTCTCCAGTTCCCATTCTGTGAAGTTTTTTTTTTCCCGTCTTACTCATTCTTTTGTTTTAGTTTTCTGATGGTGCAGAGAGGGGACTCTCAGGTGCAATTGAAATATAATTAGCTATTTAAATAGGGGCTTGGACAGGGAGGGGTCGGGTACTCCAGCATGTGCACTCAATTCCACATTGATGTACATGGAAATGTGCTTGGATTTATGCGTACCCACAGAGTCATACATCTGGATGTTTTTTTGCGCATGACGTATTCTGGATTTAAGCGTATGCTATGTTTCAGTAGGAAATCCACGCAAGTCTTTGTACATGAGGCCTCTGGTTCTTTCTGCAGTTGAAGCAAACAAGACAGAAATAAATAGAGCAAGAACATAAGGATCATTTCATAGCCCAGTCCATGAATAAATACAGCATATGTGCAGCATGTTTTTTTAAATATTTTTATATGAGGAAGAATTGATTTGCAAGACATACAAACCTGACTCTTAATCTAGTGTTGCCTGTGGCAAAATGTTACCCACTTTAAAATTGCCCTCATCGTATTGATCCTGCTCCTAACACTCACAGCCAGGGACGCTCATTCACGCAGTCGTAATAATAGCAGGTGTAGGCAACCACCACCATATCCAAACGCTCTCAGCCTCCCTGTGGCTCATGAAAAACTGAACAGCAGAACCATTACAGGAGTCCAAACTAGCAGTGACAAATTTTGCTCTGTTACAAACAGCTGAATCTTTTCCAGCTTTTATCTAAAAACATCTGCAGAAAAAAATATATATTTGTAAATGTACTCATTTAATTTTCCAGCATGTTATATGTCCTTGTTTAAAAAGTACAAGCCCAACAAAATATCACATTAGACTGGATGCTGTTTTGGAATATGTGCTTTTGCATGATTTGGAATACAAAACAGCTGCTTTTTCATGGCTTTTTTGGGTGATATTTTATGGTGTTTCTGTCATCAGCTATCATAATCACATCTGATTTCAATAAGGTACGATGTTTGAAGCTGAGTGTTGTTTGATCACTGATAGTACTGTTTTGAAGCGGAGTGAGCGCTCTGTCATTTGGAGCTACGCCTGGATCTTTTCATGGAAAAAACACTGTAGAATGGTCAAACTTTGAGCAATCTAATTCAAAGTTTAAACAAATATTCATTGATAGTGTGCCTACAGCCCCACAGTGTCATTTACCTGCTCAGATGAAGCCACAGACAGTTATTCATCCTGAAAATCATTTTTTATTTTAGGCAAAATCTTCAAATTTTTACTGTTATGAAAATTTGGTATTTGATATTTGTTTTTTTATTTCCTATTTTTAATTTTTTTTTTTTTTTTTTTTTACATATTTTTTTGGTGTTAAATGTAGTCTTCTTGTTGTTTGTAAATGTGGGTTATCAATAAAAATCAAAACTTTTAAATTGCAGTATTAAAAATGTGAAAATATAGTATTGCCTACCAATGGAGCTTGAGCGCACAGCAAGCTCGAGTGCTTCCGTCTGAGGCTGTGGCTCAATGCCAAGTTTTACCACTTTATCACTATTCCCTCTAACTTGTAGCTGTTTTTTTCATTATTTTTTGAATTTAATATGAATTATGGAACCGTTTTTGTCAACGGTTGTTTCCCCCGTTTTGTACAATAAATTGTTGTTTAAAGTTTCAACAAGTTTCTTTTAGAGTGCATGACACAAGTGTGTTTTGAAAACGACCGCAGACTGTCACCTGCTCAACGCATCAGTACCTTTGGATGCCATGACAGTAATAGATTATAGATTAATAGATTATAATAATAATGTCAAAATCATTTACAGACTGATTTAACAGATGATCACTGCTGCCCGACCCACAGGTCCATTTGCGGTCCCGTGGGTTATGGGTCGACCCACGCATCACTACTCAGCTCAGTCTATAAATGCTGTACACAACAGTAAGGCTATAGACATTATATTCTATTCAGGCCGGCAGAGCCAGCAGCGCATCGGCTCTACAGCGCACGGCACTGCTGATTAACCATTTTATTGCAGCACAGTATCTGTCAGCAACCAATTACTTGCAGAGGCTTCCTACAACTTGTTTCAGCAGTTCCAATTCAGAAGACAAATACAACAGCCATTGTGAAAATCAAAAGAAAGCATAAAATAATGTACTGAAGGAGACTGTTGTGCCATCACATGTTTTTGTGGTTTGAGAGCAAAGATCCGGTCGCCGCTGTGCAAAACTCTGCAATGCAATTAGGTAAAAAAAAAACCCGGAGGAGTGCCTCGCAAGGAGTCTTTGAAATAGCCGTAAAACCAGAGAGAGCAGCACGGCCACAGCACACGCCTGAATATTTGTTATAAATTCTGCCGAAGGTCCCGAATGTTAAAAAATGGCATTCTGGTCAGTCCTAGAGTGCAAGAGGTTAAATGCTATTAACAGCTACTACTACTAGGTAATATTGCCAGTGATGTAAGTAAATTGACTTATGTACTCAAGAACAATTTTGAAGCACTTGCACTTTTTTTCCATTTCATGTTAATATTTCATTTAATAATAATAAAAATAATAATAACAATTTGTTTTACAGCTGTGTTATTTTAAACCGCTGGACAGAACTAGATAATTTGGTACTAAATATAGTGGGAGACAAGAACAAGTATGTAACTGGTACACTTCCATAAAATGTCTATGGAAATTATTACAAAGAATAGTAAAGTTTCCAATAATAGCTAAATGATACTTCTACTGCACTCATAATAGCTACTATAAAGCAACAATACTCCTGTTAACACTCCCAACTGCCCAAAAATGTCATTACACATCAACATATTCTCACTCTAACCTCGTCACATATCGCCATTTGGTAGGGATGCACCGAATATTCGGTAACCAAATATATTCGGCCGAATATTGCAAAAAAACACACATTCGGTATGCGGTGAAATAAGTTAAAAGCAAGGCTGAATAATAGTGGTGTGTTTTTATAACACAATCAAACAGCGTACTGTGATGGGCGGAGTAAAATGTCGGCAGTGTGGCGATCCGTCCGTCACCGCACTCGCATTTGCGACTAAAAATAGTTTTGAGCAAAATAGGCTCAAATCATTCAGCACGATGTGCAAGTACAGATTTCAACCAACAGCAGAAACAATAGGCGAATCCCACCGGTTGTTGAGTTGAACGGGGGTCACAGACACAAACAGTAATGTATTCCTGTCAAATACGGCAGCTATCGGCTTACCGACGACAAGAAGTCGGCTCCAAAAATATCCTCTTCTTGGCGTCATGCCTGCCCAGTAGTACCTGAACAGCCGAGCCAGCCGAATACAGGTATGTGGCGTGTCAGAGGAGAAACGAGCCGTTCAGGTAACGGCCCACAAACCTCACCGCACTTTAGGGACTGTTCTTTACTTATGAAGGGACTGTCAGGGGAGGAGGGTGGCTGGTTGATTCTTATTTTATTTATTTATTTTATTTTGATCCCTCCTATGGTAATCACTTATTGATGCTGTTTTTGAAGTATGAATAAGTCAGTAAGTAATTTATTCCATTGAAATATCATTGATGTGTTATAGAAAAGTGATTTATCTTTTTATAAATGACAAAAGGCACATCTGCCTCATCTTCACTGTGGTATCCTGATACTGCTCAGAACCGTGATATTTTCATTGGTATCGTACAGTGGGTCCCAATTTTGGTACCGTGACAACACTAATCTGGAGGGGGTTCATCTGCAAAAACTAATGAAAAAACGATAGTCGGTATTCAGTACTCGGTATTCGGCCAAGCGTTTAATATTATTCGGCTTTGGCTTTGGCCCCAAATTTTCATTTCGGTGCATCCCTACCATTTGGTCATGGACTTTCCAAACCAACAAATGACATGCAAGGTACCCTGGGTGCGTTGATTGTTGACACCAAAATACACTTAAGTTTTCACAGGAAATGTACATTTTGCCTCAGGGCCGGAGTGGGACTCATTTTCAGCCTTGGAGTTTCATGTCTCAGACTGGCCCACTTTAGATCACAACCTATTATAACCTTACATGTAAAGTCTACAATAGCGCACTGTTCTCTAAAGCCTTGTAATTCAGTGTATTTTTTTTTAAATATTTCCAATTCAGTTCAAGTAAGGGTTGCTTCACAACGTAGATTTAATTCAACATGAGTGCACATCTCCAACATTATTCTTAACAACACAACATCCTTTTCAACAATATCAGAATCTATATTCTGTTCAAATAAGTGTTCACGGATATCCAAACCTTAAAAATGAAATAAAAGAACAAACAAAAATATTAAATTTGAAAAAATAAAATAAAAAGTATTGCACTCTGTAATAACACTATCTCAGCGTTTTCCCTGTTTTTTTTTTCGAGACCAAGGTGGCAAAGGCCTTTGGCGGGGGGACATCTTGACAGCTGAGAATATTACTGTCAGGTATTGTCCCCCCTCTATTAAATATGAAAGGAGGCTGAAAATCACAGGACATGTCTGTTCTGATGATACAAGTCAGTGGTCCTAAAATGTGTTTCACATTCTACATCTCGGAGGCGACGTCTTTACACATATGGGCTTCCTTCGCCTTTCAAACGGGGCAGAGCTCCGTGGGAAACAGTAGGAGAGACACAGCCAGAGGGGGAACCGGGATCTGACACAACACCGAAGGAAGAAGCAGGTCCGTGGAGCTGTGTGCCAGACAAAAAAACAAGTGCCTTGCATCGAATGCACACCGGCATCGCTTTGGGTTGTGAGCATGCATGACCTGCATCTACATTGAATGGGTTTGTGAGCGCAAAAGATGCTCCATCTGAATGCCCCCCATGCACACACGTCAGGCTGCGCCTGAAAAAAAAAAGAGCTGCCAGTGACGGCGGCCCAGGGACAGCGGTAGCAGCATACGTGATACCCAGTGCCATGACTCAACACCAGCCCAATAAAAAAAAAACAAAACTGAACATTGGCCCTTGTGGCCAAAATGTCAGACCAGCCCACTGGGAACTGTCCCGGTCCTCCCGATTAGCCACTTCGGGCCTGGTTTGCATAGTCTCTTTCAAAATAAACATAGTTTGTCTCTACGACACCATAAATTGATATTTTTTCCTTCAACACATGGTTGGGTTTAGAGAAAAAGAGCAGTTTGGATTTGCAATCTTACAGAAAGGGAACACCAGCCTCCTCGGTAAAAGTCGGTGGTTAGTTGGACCTATCCACCACCCGTCCTGAAAACAGGCACAAGCCAAGAATTATGTCCAAAGGATGAGGCATTATGTTGATGGTATTTACCCTATATTTGTCCAGGGCTTGGAGCCATTGCTGGAATTGGGGTTTTACATGTGCTGGATATGTCAGTGTGATGACATACAGTACAGTAATGGTACCACAGTGTGTGGTCAGTGGTCAGTCTTGGCTTATAGAATTCATTCTGACCAGTGCCGCAAGGCAGAGTCTCAGTGCCCATGGGCCTCATTCTCCTGAAAGCTGTTAAACAGTCTCCTTTCCACTCCTGACACCTCTGGAAAAGGTCACTCTCTCATCTCCATAATGACCGAGGACAAAGACAACGCTGAGTGGATCAATAGGCAGCTCCAGCTCATATCAGTGTGGATGCATTGATCTGCTGCTTAGAGAGAAGATGAGCAATGCTCTGTGCCAAGATAGTGCCTGGCCTGTTTTTCTAGCAGCAGATGAGAGGGACAGTGGCACATGTGAATATCTGCATTGTAGATCCACTCCTTCAGTACTGTAAAGCCTATATGGAGATTCTATATGTGTGCTGATGACTGTGCTAGAAGGCATCGTGGGAGTTACAGTATCTTGCAGTGATTCTAACATGTTAAGTTTGATCGATCAGGGTTTTTCAATACAAGTATTTTTGTATCCCAGGGTCCAGGAAGAACACTTTGAACTGTTGCTTTACAGTATTCTTCATTTCTCTTCTAACACATAATAAAAGATAACATTAACAGATTTAGAAAGTAACACATGAGCTTTGTAGTGTGCAAATGTCCAGAGAAATCCTAGTATCATTAAAATAATAAAAAGAAAGAAATGACATTTACACACACACACACACACACACACACGCATATACATATACATATATATATATATATATATATATATATATATACACATAAATATTACTATGAAAGCATAAATACTAACATACTCTCTTTAGGGCCCTGCTATAATTGGACCAGTCTTTATCTGACACGATGAATTGAATTATATGTTAACTAGAATGACCACCTTGCAGTTGTATGCCTCCATGCATCAGTCAAGCTGCAGTTACAGTTTACATCCATGTCTGTGAAAACGTGGATGCTTCACACATATCTTGCCCCTGGCAACACAGAAGATCTACACAATCAGCACAGTTTCATGGTGGACATCCATGAATAGTGTCACCAATTCAGTTTCTGACCAAATGTCTCCCCTTCTGCTCCTGAGATATGACATTCAATAATGACCAGAAAAGTGTTTTTGCAGATCATTATGATGTCAAAGTGAAGTTGTCCATTTTTATTAATATTAGTGTATAAATTCTTGAGTTTTGGCCAAAACATTTCTTGGAAAGTCACAGTAACCTTGACATCTGACCACCAAATTCTAATCAGTTCATTGTTAATTCCAATTGGACGTTCGTGCCAAATTTGAGGGAATTCCCTCCAGGTGTTCTTGGGATATCGCATTCACGAGAATGAGATGGACTCAAGGTTACAGTGGCCTTGTCCTTTGACCCAAGGATACATTGATTAGATTTTGGTGGTCAAAGTGGACATTTGTGCCGAATTTGAAAAAAATTCTCAAATATTCTTGAGATATTGTGTTCAGAAGAATGGAACAGACAGACATACAAACATACATATGTACGGACAACCAGAAAATGCAATGCCTCCGATCATAGCTATCGCTACTAGCACTGAGGCATAAAAAAAAAATATTGTGCCAAAATTTAAAGAAAATATAATTGTTAGTCCAGTTAGTAAGTCAAGTCAGACCACATCAGCCTCCCAGTCCACTGATGTCCACACTGCAACCGAGCAGGCATGAGTTAAATTCTTTGATGGCCGTTGTCAGGAATGATCTCCTGTGCCACTGGATGGAACACTTTTGAACTCGCCAACTTGAACAGCATCCTCCGGTCCATCACCACCTTCAGAAAAATGAACTCAACTTTCAAGCTCGTTACCTTTCTAACTAGCTTGTTGAGCTTGTTTGCACCTCTTGCCTTGCCTTTGCCATCACAGAATGGAAAAAAGACCAACCCAATTTATGAGAATACCAAATGGTTAATGGGTAACAGTAAGGTTCTGGAAAACGGACACACGCTCACACACCTCCAGAGGTGGTTTGAATTGGCAGATATTGAAAAGGTTTGATGTAATCGTTACTCCTCAGGGACCACAAAAAGGTTAACTACATCAGTAAGCAGTGTGTGGAAATACCCACTCACTGTTTCATTTTATTAAAGAGACCCTTCACTGAGGATCAATTTTTAACCCTGTTAATATGTCCAGATGGTGTTTTTTTATATGCTAAAGGAGGCATCATGGGAAAAATATGCAGTCAGCGCAATGACTGAGCATTTTTGCCTTGACAGTGACAATGATAGTCTCAAGAACACAGATTCAGACAGCCAGGGTTTGTTACATAACAAACCTAAGGTACAAATCCTGTCTACTTGCAGGGTGGGGCTTTTCATCACACAATGGAAGAACTGGAGAAGCAGGTATAGTTACAGATTGTATTTCTCCCAGTTTCACTTTCACTTCAGTCTGTCAGAGCTGGGGATCAAGAACAAGGTTTATCTAATATTAACAGCACATTATTAAATGTTTTCTAACAAGCTAAATGCTTATGTTATCTGTTACTGTTTACAAGCAGAGGTTTGTGTGTTTGATGAGCAGAGGCGAAGGTGAACAGGTACGCTAGAGCTGCAGGTGATTGGCAGAGGGGCAGGACCAATTTGCATATTCATAGACAATGCATACTAAATGAGGCAAATGTGTAGAGTTAAATTTAGGCCATTTAGGGCCTTAAGGGATGTTTTTCATGGAAAATCTTCCTAATACGTCAGTCCATTCTCATTTCCACCTCGTCAAATACCACTTTACTTTGTCACTGATCTTGGCATCAAACACTGATGCACAGAGGTACCTTTTACTATGGTATGAAAGGTACCAGGTGACTGCAGTTGTTGATGTAGTGGTCAACAACCAAATCATCAAATACAACCACTTTGTCAGTGAATGTCCAAGTGTTCAACACACAAAGGCACCTTTTGTGGCATTATGAAAGATACTGGCAACTAGGTAGTATAAAGAGCAAGGAAGTCCCTCAAAGGTGTGTGGGAGCAGTGGTGGATGGGTCAAACAAACACTGGACTGTTACGCGGGATCCCGCTGTTCATTTCTTGTGTGAAACCAAAAGTCAGTGGAGTTATTTTATTAACAAAGTAGTGTGCTAGGATGTGTAGCATGGTATGGTAGTTACGTATGTCGTGGGACATTACATGATGCAAATAACAAACATACTTATTTTAAGCCAAACCATGATGTTTTTTTCCAAACCAAACCACGCACTTTTGCTGCCTAAACTTGAGCAAATAAACATATAAACAGGGTGTTTTACCATTGTAAGTTTATTTTGTAAAGACTGTATGCATGTAATGAGCAGAAACAGTACATTCCCTGTAAAAATTAACATATATTTTAAAAAAGACTGCCTGTAACGGTTATAGAAGGGTACCAAGTGCATCATATTTTAAGGTTAGCATCTACTACTGACAAGGCAAGGTATGTAGTTTTGTTATAACATATTCATACATATACATACATATACAACATATTCCATTTGAATTTTCTGAATTTGGCTTTTTTTAATGAACTTAGCATTTTCTGATTAGGACATAAGGGAGTGCCAGTATTAGTCAGATTATAGGGGGATTCTTTGGACACATATACAGCCCATTTGGAATATGGGTCCAGCTAGGCTTTTGACTGTAGTTTGCGATAAATAGCCTCTTGTCTGTTTATGGACGGCTCTGTGTTGTCATGGATATATTGTAGCTACCCAAACCAACTAGCCAACAGTTTGTAGTAAAGATGAAATAGTGAGTAAAGATACATGCCCCTAGGAAAATCCTACATTTCTAGTTGGAAGAAACATGAAAAACCTAGATATCATCAGGATTTTGACAATGCCCAAATATCATAACACTGAACTTTTCAAGAAGTTGGATGAAGGCATGAATTTGTAACACTGATCACAGGAACCAACTAGTCGGCCACTGGTAGGAACCTTTAAAAAAAATAATAATAATCCTATTTTGATAGGACTGGCACACTCAGAGCATGCATGGCTTCATGTAAAGAGTTATATAAGTGGACTATTTCTTTTCATTAGATATGTAAACAGCTAAGTAGGAATATGTGGTCTCAATCAGTGTTAATAAATCTGTGAGTAGATTTGCACATAGAAAAACCTTGGTACTAAAAACCTACTCCGGGTTCAGGAACACTGCAGAAAACTTGATTGGATTTGATCATAGGCACATGTGTACGTTCATGAATGCCAATCAATCTTAATCGAATCAAATCAAGTGTATTTATAGGGTACATTAGAAACAGCCATAATTGACCTAAGTGCTGTACACAATAAAAATAGAATGGCACACAAATATATAGCAATATAAAATGTACACAAGGCTATTCCAAAACTTTGGAGCAGCTACTGCAAAGGCACAATCTCCCTTACCCACCAGCCTTGATCCTGTGACAGTTAACAGACAATGTTTGGAGGATCCAAGAGGTCGGGAGTTGGAGTAGTGGCTGAAAAGTTCATCAATATACTGGGGTGCCAGCCCAAGCATGGCTTTTAAAAACAAATAACAGAATCTTAAGATCAATTTTGTATTTGATAGGTAGCCAGTGCAGAGATGCTAGCACTGGTGTAACGCTGTTTCTTTTTCTGGCAGTAGTGAGGAGTCTTGCTGCAGCATTCTGCATCAGCTGCAGGCGAGACAAAGATGTCTGGCCGACACCCAGGTATAGTGAGTTGCAGTAGTCAAGCCTTGAGATTAAATTGACAGCGCTCTCCCGCTAGTCAGCAAATCGCATACATCCCCACCAATGAATAGCCAGTGACAACCTTAAAGGGAGTTGATAATTATTACGGATAGGTGCATCCTGTCCATTTGAACTTGTTGCAAAAAACACAACAGCTACAGGAGAAGGCTCTTCCGAGTCACAGCTGCAGATGAGCGCATTGCTTGCATCATCTGAGAGACAGTGACATGCCTCCATTGGAGCAGTCAATAGAAAACTCAGACGGTAAGGTAATGTACGTGTTATATAAAGTGTTACATCACTGTCCATTCTGACAGCAATCACTGATAGCTTAGTGTTTGGTCAGTAGTGTGGGTCTCATAGTCTCACCACTCAAACAGAAGATACGTTTGTGAAGTTCTCTCCTGATTGATTCAAGTGGGAGCAGGGTGTATTGAGTCAATTTAAATAACCCATCCACAGTTTTAAGAATCCAAATCTGAAGCTTAAATCTCCTAACTGCCAACTAATTTAGCTTAACATGTTATGTTTCTAATCTTTTGTCATGTTTACCTTATGTGTTTCAAAGTCATCTGCGTATTGTGAACATATCAGAGCACAATACGAATTACAATTCTAATTTCTAATAATGACGAGCAATTTTTATGTGCATTCCTTATTTACACAAGCACTATGAACAGTCAATAGCAGGTGTAGATTTTGTTAGTACCTATGGAAAGATCGGAGCTACTACCATATTGATGAATGCCGACATACAAGTAAATTTCCCTCTGTACACAATTTACACACAAATTCCTTTTGCTCATGTTTTTTATTTTATTGTTATTATTATGTGTATTACGAGTGGTGTCACATACAGGGCATTGTTGTTTAGTTGTTGCATCTTAACCACCAATCATTTCCACATAAAAACATATATATAATTGTAATAATCTCAAACACTATTTAAAAGTAAAAGTAAGTGGACAGTGTGGGTCATAATTATAGCCTTGGACTTTGTTTTCTCAGTCATGGGGACTTGTGTTTTTTGACTTTGTTGTAGTGATGTCACCATGCTTCCAGATCTCAGCCATTACTTTGGTGAGTGCAATGTTATTATAAGTGATTGGTATGACAGCCAAAACTATGAAAATAGCTCCCAAATTGAATTAAAAACCTTTCAAGCGCCTTATTCTGTTTCCACACAAACCACAGAAAGCACAGTCCTCACTGATGTGTAATCTAGGCATTTCGACTCAAACTCACAGACGCATGTCATGATGAAAAAAAAAGAAACAATCTGCCAGTAGCTAATTGAAACTGTGTGTGTCTTTGTCACCAACTCTGTTCGAATCCTTCTTCCTGAAATGTCTTTCTTTCTACTCCACCTCTCTTTACATCTTTGCTTGTTTCGTCACAAACATTCACCCTTGAGCTACAGATTAGCAATGCTGGCTCTTTGTGAAGCTGTACAAAGCCTGAGCAATTAAAGGCTCTTCTCTCGCTTAACAAGCTCTAATCCAGACATGCTTTTATTGCATTTGATTTTGCTCGCTGCTTGTGCCAAAAACGCTGAGAGACAGGGACCCTGCTCTTGCTCTAAGTGTAGCAATAATCAGTGAGGATTCAGACTCCGCTCAGGTTCTGGCGGCTGTCACTTCCCCAGCCATGGATGGCAAACAAATTAATGTAAAAAAACAAAACAGCCCTAGAGAGAAGCCTGGATCCACCTATCAAACAACGGCAAACTGAAATTGTTTGGCAGCCTCGTGCCTTAGCAATGCCAGGAATTGTGATTTAGAGGGAAAGTACTTTGAGACAACACAAAGCAATGCTCTCTTTGTTGGATATGTCTGACCTAGCATGAATCCATTCAGACCTGTGGGAATGACTGAATGCTAACTGGGAACAGATTGATAAGTGGGTGCTGTGGTGAGCACATGGGTGTATGCTGTTAACAGTGAAGTAAAATAGAAGTGGCCATTGCCAGTGTCTGTCTGCACAGATAACAAGCATGGAAGAATTCTATACATATGGTCTTCAGCAAATCTGTTGAAGTAATTTTCAAAGCACTAAACACAAGCTGCAGGTTTGTTAACCTCTGCAAACAATGCATTTTGAATCTCAATTAAAGACAAGTAACTCATGTTTACATATTGAAACCATTGGCATTACATGTAGAGTCCACTATGTTGCTTTAAAGTATGAAATGCATGTATAAAAGGCACAAATATACTATGTAAGAGACCCTTTGTGTCCTCTCTGTAGGGTTAAGATATAACATAATAGGAGCGTGGTTAGAATATGCTTTTTCTAAAAGCGTTATTGTTTATAAAATGTGAGCAAAATAATATTTTGACAATAAAATATTATGAATTATGAAAAAATTAATCTTTTTTTTTTATTTTTTATTTTTTTAACATAAGTAAAGCAGGGCTGCTGGAGGGGTCGTGGGAATTTGCCCACCCAGTCTACATGTGTTTTGCGGTCTTGGAGAAAGCTTACAACTGCATCCCTCGAGAAGTCCTTTATCCTTGGAATTCATTGATACGAATCATCCGATCCCTGTATAACCAAACTGAGAGCTGTGTCCGCATATTTGCCGTAAAGTCAGACACATTCCCAATGGCTGTTAGCCTTCACCAGGTTTTGTCCCTTGTCACTGATTCTGTTTGTGATATTCATGGACAGAATCTCAAGGCATAGCCTGAGGAGGAAGGGGTCCCGCTTGGGATATTAGTATGTACTAATGTATCGCATCTCTGCTTTTTGCAGATGATGTGGTTGTGTTGACTTCATCACACTGTGACCCCTGGCATGCACTGGGGTGGTTTCCAGCTGATTGTGAAGCGGTCACGATAAGAGTCAGTACCTCTAAATCTGATGGCCATCGTTGTCTGCCAGAAAATGGTGGATTGCCCCCTCTGTGTTGGGAGAGTTACTGCCTCAAGCGAAAAGGGTCATGTTTCTTGGGTTCTTGATCACAAGTAAGGGTAAAATGAAGCATGATATGGATCTGTGGTTTGGCGTGACATCAGCAGTGATGTTTGCACTACACCGGCGTATCCTGGTGAAGAGGCAGCTTTAGGGGCTTTACAGCATATGACATCCCTCTGTCCTTTGCACCCTCACAGCGGATAAGGAAAAACTCCCCCAGAAAACCCCTTTTCTGGGGGAGCTTTGTTAATCAAATCAGGTTGGGTTTCCATTACAAGTGCCAAATGTGCCCAAACGGTGCCAATCCCCTTTGATCTGACATCAGATGTGACGGGACAGTTGATATAGAGATACATTTATCGTCTCCTCAGCTGTAAAACGTTCACTGTTTCCAGTTGGTAGGTCCACCATCTAACTAGCTCTTCGCCATGCGCTCCAATCACACCTCTTTTAAAGGGAATGAGAGGTGACACTCTGATTGGCTTATTGAATAATACACCTAAAACACACCCATGACTAATTCACAGAGTAAGTCCAACCCTTTTAGACTCTCCACCATGGCGCACAGTCTGAAAACGCGCTGTCTAACTAGCAAGTGACTGGGACACGCCCATGCGCTGTGCGCCTGGTGCTTTGCGTTTTAGACCATCTAAATAGGGCCCTTAGAGTACTTTGTTCAGCCTGCTGTCCCCACAACCTGGCCCCGGATAAGTGGATGAAAATGGATGGATGAATAAATGAAAATTTGGTCTTACAAAACAATGGAGCAGTAATCATTGTTCTGACCTTCCATTTCAATGCGTTATCTGTAATTGTGTGATTTTCATTTTCAAGATCAGAAAATATCCAGATTAATATGATGATTTTTGGATTACTGCTCTCACTTTAGGTCTGGGCCATCTGTGCAATCTCAGACTTTCATGATATTTTCGTTGCAGTTGGATGTCAAGAGAAATGTTACAAGGAATAGCTCTCGTGTGACTGAAAAGCTGTTTCTCCAAGGGAGACCTGGCCAAGATAGTACAAAATTCCAAAAGAATCCAGTGTAATAATTCTAAGGGTGCTTTCACACCTACCTCATTTGGTCCGGACTTTAGGACTTTTCCGTTTGATCCGGTCCAAATTTACAGGTGTGAAAGCCCCCTAAAAGCCTCAACAGTTGTTATCAGGTTGGTCCATGCAGTCTCACTGAGGCTAAATTGGCACTTTGGCGGCCTAAAATGGAAGTGAAAGACCACTTTAAAGATTTAAGGCTTTCATTGCTCAGAAATCTGAAGGTTTAACTATTGATTGTGAGTTCAGCTTTCTATGAATGTGCTCACAACCATGACCATAGCCAGCTATGAGGTAAAAATTTCAAAAAGAAAAAAATAGAAGAAGCCCCAAACAGCATGGTAAACATATTAACACACCGGACAGCTTTTATTTTGAAACGACACACAGGAAGTTATCTGATGTATTGGCGGAACACAGAAAACTTGAATTCAGATGACAGGAAGATGATACTGCTAGCTGGCTGACAAGGTGAGTGAATGACAGTTTTGTTATTATTATTTTAGCGACAACCAAGCAGTCCACCGTAAGTTTAAGTTCTCTTGCTAAGTAACGTTAATGTTAGACACTTTAGCTGTGGCACAATGGGTTGAAAGCTAACGTTATGCAGGATGTTACTTTTCTAACCTCTAAATTATGAGGCACCCCTTTAGGAACAACACAGGTAAAGTGAAAATCATTTTATTGGTGCTACCCAAATAAATCAATTTATTCATCATGTGAAATCGAAATGTATCTTGCATCCTTTCATGTGACAAATGAATTGATATGTTAAAAACAATTTAGGTTTACAGTGTGAAAAATGGTAAAACATTTTCCTGACTGTAATTTAATGGCCCGCAGTCAAACTACAGTCTGTTCGGATCTAGAGTTTTGGTATAAACTCAGCCTCACTCAGACTGTCTGGTGAGCTGCACAGTGTCTGCTGCCAGTCTGTCAGCTCTACCCACTGTACTGCCAGTGTCCAGCAGCTACAGTCCATCTGTCACCTTGGATCTGTCCACCTACTGTCTCCATCAGTCCTGAGATCCAGCAGCATAACTGAACAAGATGTTCCCTGGTGACAGATTGCTACGAATAACAGTGTGCAGCTTCACCAGAGGATGGACAGAAACTATTTGACTTCATCAGGGCTGGAGGGGATGGAGAGAGCAAGGGAAAGAGAGGGGCTGCAAAAGAAAACAAGCACAGGAAGAGAAAATGTAGATAGATAAAGCAAGAGAGTGAGATGGAGGACAAGACATGAAAGAGACAAATATGAATGGATGGTAAAAATTATGAAGCAAAGTCATTACTTAGGCTGTGTCGGGAAGCCCCGAGCTAAGCAATCAGCGGCAGAATGCCATAAATGTGGAGGAGGTGGTGGTCGTATACAAATGAGATGCTGACAAGCTGCAATCCAATTAGATGAAGAAATATGAGGGGTGGTGTGCTGAGATGTGGGACCTATCAGTGGCTTGCAGCTCTGGGGAAGATCAAGCACTTCACCACCTTAGCTGCTTACTGCTGGCAAATGTGATGGATCACCTGACATACACATACTGTAGACACACAAACACACATTAAACTCATCACAGACTATACAAGACACATTTTTATTATTGTAATCTTGAATACTGGTGTAACATCACTGTGGCAGCCATCATCTTCAGGAGTGATTGGATGGAGATTTATTTAAAACAGGACAAAATAAAGGTACAGTGATTATAGACACCTAATGCTGTGCTTTAGCCCGCAATCAAGTACAAGGACAAGTGCTGGTTTTAAACAACTTCGGAGTAAGATTGGGTTGGTTCATATATCTTACAAATAAGCAACCCACAAATAGCATCATTACGTTTCGTACTTAACATAAAGGTATGTAGTTAATGTTAAGTTGCGTTGGTTAGGTTTATGTAAGTAAAGTTACATAGTAAGGTTTAGGAAAAGAAAGATGGTTGGGAGTCGTCATGTTACATATATGAAATAAAGTTACATAGGTTAGGGTTTGGAAAAGTAACATGGTGACGATACACCTTTCACACAGGACATGAACACTGGTCTCCAGGGGGAAAGTTGGTTTGTTTTACTTATCCACCACCCTAACCTGCCCTGTTGCATGGACTTTAACTCGTTATTTTACTCTCTTCTTTACTCCAGTCAGTGTATTGGTCATGTGATCAAAGCCTTTCAGATTATGTGGATAATATACTAATTATTGGCTCATGATTACATGGGTTATGTGAATTCTGATGCTTTACTTTTCGCAGGTATACATAAAGAGTGCATGACAACAGCCTGAATACCTTTATAGTAAGCTACTCTATAATGCCAGTCAGTCGTCACTTGTTCTTACCTTACTTAAACTTGAAACTTGATTTTAATTTTAGGGTAATGCCAGTGAACAAGAATAAAAGTCAACAAACACTCTGCAAGGCTCTACTTAAAGCAGTGCTTGAGATAATTGCTAACCTCAGCATGCTAACACTGACAGTGTTAACAGATTGTAGCCTATCCATGTCTTTGAACCCATATGGGTCCCACATAATGGGTCTCATTCATGAAAAGTGAGTAAATCTGTGTGTAGATTTGCACATAAATGCCTACGCTACTAAAAACCTACTCCGGATTCAGGAACGCTGCAGGAAACTCAGATTTGATCATACACACGTGTGTATGATCATGAATGCCAATCCATCGTAAAGTGACAGCGCGCTCCCAGTAATCAGCAATTAGCATAAATCCCCGCCCATGAATAGCCAATAACCACCATATAAGGAGAGGTGGGTGCATCCAGTCAACCTGTCAGTCATGGCGCAAAGAAAGAAAGAGAGAGAAAGAAAAAAGAATTTCTCTGAAGCAAAGATCGAAATAATTTTGGGTGAAGTGGACTTTTATTTTCTTCAGTTAGTAGTGGTGTGGCAGGGACAGGCAAAGCGAAGGCCTGGAGGGAGGTGACAGATGCTGTTAATGTTGTCTCTGTAGTACAAAGAACCATGTCAGAGGTGAAGCATAAATGGTTTGATATGAAACTGGAGGCAAAGAAACGCATAAACACATACAAAAAAATACAGTGGTCACTAAACAAAGAGAAGATTCATTTGTGGGGTTTTGAATGAAGTGGGAACGGGAAACCAGAGATGTTTTGTGCATAATGGATAAACTCTAAATCAGTGATGGCTGTCGGAATGTAGAGCTATTTAAAATTTATTTTAACAAATGATACGGTTAACATATACCCTACAGCAGTTTGTATGCATCGTCCTCAAATTATTTGAATCTTAATTAGGGGTGTCAAATTATCGCGTTAATTGCGAATAATTAATTACAGCCATATTTAACGCGCTATGTTTTTTGATCGCGTTAATCTCATTTTTAATCTCTAACTTTACCGTTTCTGTATGCCACAGAGTTGCCTTTTATAAAATCCGTCTGTAGGTGTATGATTGAGCTTCTTTGTGCTTGAGTTGTGGGAAAGCTGCAGCGCTACAGAGCAAAGCCCAGTATCAGCATTGATGACTGTTCCCTGCAGCGGCGGTCTGCCGAAAAATTCGGGACAGTCCCGAAATCTGAGCAGTTGTCTTGAATCCTGAATCCTGCCCTGATTGTCCCGAAAATTACACTAGAGCAGAGTCTGGAGTAGTTAAAGCGCAGGCAGCCACGAGAAGAAGTGATTTGCACGTTGCAGTGCAGCCTCTTGTTCTAAATGTTCAAAACTGTTCTATAAACTGATACAGTTGAAACAAATGTACCAGGTGTCTTTTATTTTGTTAGCTTTTATTTTTTATTAAGTTTAAAGGACAAGTGCACTTACACTGATCACTTCCCTGAAATAAAATGAGAAATTGGAAAAGAGGAAAATAATTTAGAAAACTGTTAAAATAAAATTAGGGAGCTGATCACAGATGTATTGTTTCTGTGTGTTTTTACATCTATTGTTGCGTTAGTCTGCAGCTATGCTTTCAATGAAGCTGACATGTCATGACAGTCAAGCACCCCCCTGGTGGTCGAGACTGAAGGTTGCAGCACTCTTTATTGGGACTAATCTTAAAAACAACAGAATGTAATGGCTCGGTGTACTGCATCTGTGTTCAAGTGTGTTATTGTTGAAAACAATAATTATGACTTTATAAAACCACTTTTTCTAATATATATCAATGAATGAATTTAAATGAAAATACCTCAAGTTGAGGGCTTTTCTCAGCAATTTTGAGATGAGATTAAAAAAGACATTAATTAGATCAATTAATTACAGATCATAATTAATTAATCTCTCCATTTTTTTAATCTCTTGACAGCACTAATCTTAATGACATAAAGCTCTGTTTTATACAACATAAAGTAAACATTTTTCAAATCAGATTTATTCATTCAAATGATCAAAAAGCCACTAAAAAAAAACAAAACATGTTGTCTCAAATAATTCTTTGAGCTGGTGCGTGCTCCTTCGTAGCTCCACCACCTGCTGCCCCTGCTGCCCCTGCTGAACCCAGGCACCGAGGCCGAAGAGGCTGTGATCCGGCTGTCCTTATGGACATTTTTATTATCATCATTCTTCCTGTAGACAGAACGTGTAATCTATTGAGTGGATTTACATAGATAATTCACAATAATGAACCTAATCTGGATCTTAAACCTGCTAATTGCCAACTAATTTAACTAAATGTGTTATATTTTTAATATTTTGTCATGTTTAGATTACGTGTTTCAAAGGCATCTGTGTATTGTGTACATAACAGAGCGCAATACGAATTAAAATTGTAATTTCCAATAGTGACAAGCAATATTTATGTGCTTTACTAAATTTACACAAGCACTACGACTGGTCAGGAGCAGGAGTAGATTATGTTAGTAGCTACGAAAAGATCGGAGCTACTAAAATATTGATGAATGCGGACATGCACGTATATTTCTGTCTGCGAACAGTTTACACACAAATTCCTTCAGCTCACGTTTCATGAATGAGACCCAATGTTCTTAGTTCTCAGTCCATGTCTATTTATACTACACATCCCTTATACGGCTCATGCAGTCTTCCAAATTCAGGCCCACGCCTATGTGCTATGTACATGCTGCGGATGGCTAACCCACCAAAGACCCACATTGATGTGGTGGTCAATGATGCCACTGGGAAATCTTCCTGAAGAATGTGAAGAATCAAATTCTAAGTGTTAAGTCCTGAGTCGCCTAAATAGCAGTAAATATAAATGTTCGACTGAACAAGGTTTCCTGTATAAGAAAATATAGGCAGAGGACCGAGTCTCTGAAACTGCCACAAACTTCTACTGGGTCACAAGTGATGATTGAGAGGGATTACTTCCGTATATGTCTAAGCATTCTTTTATGAAAATCTTGCATAGTATATCTTTGAACATAGGAACCAAATCTAACCATGTCCACACCAGTAATATTGGTTAATAATACTAATTTCAGAAATTTTTAAATACAGCATTAAAAGGTGATACAAAGTACCAATCCAAACTGTCTGCTACTCAAACTAATTGTCGGGATTGCATAGGTTCATTCTTTATCCAGAGCACTTCTTAATTATACTGTATACACAGAAAACAATATGAACACCAACAACTTCCAGGCCTGTTTGAATGTCAATCTAAATCTGAACAGAGACTTAGGTGAATGCAATTATCCTCTTCCCTCTCCTGTCTTTCCTGACACTTTCCAGTATCCATTGTGAATAATTTCAAATATGTGAAAGCAAAAAAAAAAAAAAAAAATCTTTAGAACAAAAATAAAAGGATATGGGAGATAACAGTTTGGAAACAGACGAAAGTGAAGGACATGGCCGTGTACAGTGACAGAAACCCTGCCACGTTATTCCAAAGAGAAAATAACAGAATTCCATTTGGGGATTCAACACAGTAATCCCCCTTCCTTCATTCACAACCCCCACTGTCTCTGCACCCTCCAGTCCATAGCATGATAGAGCTGCTGTCATTAATTCTGTAGAATGGGGTGAAGATGAGAAAGGCAGCGAGTCACAATCTTCACAGCCACATATATGGAGCCTGGCCTCCTTTCATCTCTCCCAGACAAAAACACAAAGATACTATCTACTATGCCTGAAACCCATTTCTCTGTACCATTAGGAGCTGAAATGGGGTCCTTCAGAGGACCTGTGGGCTTGGAATCATCAAAGCCTATATGTTAGTGATGATGTGATGAGTGATTCACCTGCATGAGAGTTTTCTGCTCTTAATCTGTCTGAAAACCACGAGTGGTAACTCAATACACAGATTTGCAAACTGGTTTTGAGCCAGTGAATGTGACTGGTATGTTCACTATCTAGTGACATGGAAGATAAAGGGTTTTCTTTCCCTGTATTTTTGTAAGTCAGTAAGTTGAACCCATTTGTGTAATTTGCCATACAGCACATGTTCATCAGCTTATTAAAGACAGGGAAAATCACTTCTGTCTGTCTTAGTTGGGAAACTGTGTACACTTGGTATAAAACACTAGATTGTTGTCTCATGAGGTATCAGACTCAAAAACTGAGGTGCAGACCAAGCAAAAACTTTGGTGACCATTGCATGCTTCAGCAACATAAACAACACTCTCTAATACCTAAACAACAGGTCATATTCCACTTACTTCCAAATTGGCACACAGTATATAAGCTTCTCCAAAACAACATGCCCTACATGTTGATGAAGCCGTTGCTGTTACACTATAATAAACTTTGTGGTTAGGTTTTGGCAACAAACCAGTTGGTTAAGTTTGGAAAAAAACATAATGGTCTAGCTTTAGTCATTATGTTCTAGCTTAGTACTTCTGTTACTATCGTAATGTTATGTAAGTCACATAACAGACATCACATACATTATGTCACATACATCACCAGCAGAGTATTCTCGAAACGCTAAAATAGTACGCTACTTTGTTATTAAAAGTAGTCAACATTTACTTCAGGCCACAAACGCTGGTCTCCTTGATGAAAGTCATGTGCTTGTTTGACCTATTCACCATCCCTTCTGCCCACCCTATGGGGACTGTTTCTGTGTTTACACATCATTACACATACTTGTTGCTTTTTATTTAACCTCGCCTCTGAGCCACCATTTGTATGTGAGGCACATGTGGGTAGTAAATGGACTGAAAAACAGACCATCCATAGGACTGTCCACAGGTTCCATTTTGGCTCCATGCTAATTGCGCACATGGGTGGGTTTTCAGTACCAAAGTGGGCCCCACATGGGTTATGCTAATTGGCAATTGGCATGGGGCCAATATAGAACACATGCGCAATCCCATAGGGCTCATTTAGCCAGTGGCACCCCCAGAAATTTTTCATGGGGAGGCCAGATGGGGCCATTGAAAACCTTGCGGTGGCACACCAAAACCAAAAGCAATGACTGGATTTGAAAAAATTCGTCCTTTCCTCTAAAACATTTTTTACAACTTAATATTAATTTCAGACTACACAAAACTGAATGGAAATGAGCCTTTAAAGTTTAGAAACACGACACTGAAGCCTACAAGTATTTTCAATACAGCTTTATTCAGCTGTGTCTCTTTGTGAGAACAACATTTTTGCCTTCGTACAAAATGAAAAACATTACAAAAAGGTGTTAATACACATACTCACGGAAAAACACGGAAAAATCTTCATGTTACCTATTTACATGTCTTTTCTGTTTTTGCTTTGTTACGATATTGTCTTTTCACAAAATCTTTATTCACCTGTTGTGTCTTTTCGCAATTTATTACCCATATGGGCCCCACAAAGGACACCCCCCAATTTGTTGATGTTTTTACATTAAATAGATATTAGAGAGGATAAATACTATATAGATATCTATATAGATAACATATTATGCTAAAAAGGCTTTTGAAGCAGTTTTATAAAGTGTTCATGTGAAAGAAGGTTATTTCAAACGTTGTTTGATAAAAATGTATTAAACAACCTTTAACAAAAGTTTTTTTTTTGTTTATAGTGTTGATTTATTTGTTTCTCTGGTATAAAAGTGGAATAAATAACAACAAAAACAAAATATAACCGTGGTTATCTTCAACTGGCTATCAGCTATCAGCCAAATTGTTATTTTAAATATTGGTATCAGCCCAGAATTTAAAAATCAGTGCATCCCAGCTTTTTTCATCTGAATGTCATGTTTACTGCATTTAAAATAAATACCTATGAAAACTTTGATTTCTTTGAAGTAGAAAAAAATAAATGGAGATTGTAGATGTAATAAATTTTTGGTTCTATAGCTACAGTTGTGATGCCTTGAGGGTTGTACTGTTCTTACAGTGTTTTTCATTTTCAATGAGTGTATAGTTTTAACAACAAAAGCAATACATAAACAAAGAGTATGCGTACAGTAATACGTTGCTCCACATTAGCAGACAATACTGCACATAGACATGTCCTCTCAAGAAGGAAAGATAAATAGCAAATCACACCAAACACAACCTCTAAATCAGTATGTGACAGGTTTAGAAGCAATACCAATGTTCATTGGTAGGGAAGAGAAAAGAGGGAAAGAGTGGCCCTCACTGCCTTGAAGCCAGCTCTATTTCCACTGCTGGGAATGCTGCTGATGCTGCGCTGTGTTCCACATGGCTGCCCGCCTTCACCAAACTGGCAGCCACAAAAATGAGTGTTTACTGCTCTCCGGTGGAACAAGATAAGCCCACAGATGGGCCTCTCCACTCCAACAGGTCGAGAGGAGAGCCATCTCAAAGTGGCAGAAGGCTGGATGAAGGAGATGAGGGGGGCCGGGGTGATATAGAGGCAGAGGGTCGGCACAGATAGGGAGATTTAGAAAGCAACTCGCAACATTTGAACAAGCTGAACATGGTGCAAGTGCCTCTGACCAACACGTGGTTATCATGAACAAGCTCTGTAGGGTAAGCTCAACATTATCTGCCATGTAATGCTTCAATTCAGTTTTTGCAACACACCACCACTATTACAAACTGTCCTCATCATAACACACATTCTGAATCATGCAACATGATTTGGGGTTTCACATGGATTAAAGATGATTATTTGCAGTACAAAACTCCAAGCACTCACTGTCTTTACCAGAATGGTATCTCTGAAACCATGTTTGAGCTGCTGACACTGTCCACTGAAATCAATACACAGTAAAATATTAAGACATGCAGTATGTACATGACACATAGTACACAGTCTGAATTCCTCACCTTATCCAGAGGTACTTTTTAACTTTAACCAATAATTACCAAGATATACAAAGGAGTTGGAAACAGCATAGGCTAAGTTATATGTAAAATATAGCCTACATAAATAAAAAAAATAACAAACATTCAAGAAAATTTCAATGAACAAATTTGCTTAAAGTTGTATATGCACTGCTTAAAGACACAGTTGGTAATCTGCCACCCTTATGGCAAATACATATTGGTTAAGGTTAGGTAACAATAAAAATGAAAAATAAAAAACTAACTCTGACTGTTGGTAGGAAATGGGATGTGCACAGTGGTCTTTGTCAGTGTCATATTATTTTGTTGACTTAAACATCCACCCCTACTACCTCCTTCCTACAGTGCTGAGGCTGTAGCCTTGCAACACCATGCTACTTCTGCCTTTACTCCTAACAGAAGAGAGCCATTATTTTATTGGTCAGAAGAAGTTCTTTTAGATCAAACATAAATGTCAAGGTTATTTTAGTATTCATTTTCTGCAAAATAAGAACTATTTGTTTCCATTGGCACCTACTGACCTGAGCAAGCTAGCATGATGTGGGACTGGGACTGGGACTGGGACTTCTCCTAGTCAGCCTCACTGCACTACCACAAGGCTAAATTATGCAAAAGAACAATATTACTTACTGCCACTATGCAGAAGACACCATTATACATAGCTCTGTCAACAAGTGACTATGCTCCTAATAACTTACTGCCTCTGTGTATCAACCAAATTAACAAGTGGATGTGCCAAACATTTCTCAAACTAAACAAAGATAAAAGTAAGATTATCTTTGGGGCTACAGAAGGAAGGCTGAAAGTTGGTACACATCCCAATTCCTTTTTACTGAAGCCTAAAAACCAAGTCAAAATTCATGGTGATGCGATTGATTCAAATTTAAACTTTAACTCTCACATCAAGACAAATACAAAATCAGTCCCTTCTCATCTTAAAAATATAGCAATAATTACAAGATACATGTCACACCAAGATACAGTCCTTCTCAAAAAGTACTTAAGAAGCTACAGCTCAGTCAGAATGCTGCAGCTGAAATTCTAACAAAGACCAAGAAAGCTGAACATATTACACCAGTTTTCAGATGTCTGCACTGGCCACCATTTTCTCAAAGAAATGACTTCCAACTATTGTTACTTACCTGTAACTAACTCAGTGGTGTAGTGGTAGCTGATGAGGTGGGTGAACTGCAAGGCAGTTACCGAGGAGGAAGTGGGTATACTTTCCTATACATTCCAATGGCTTTTTGACTGATAGGTGTGTATAAAGCCACAGACGAGGTCGGTATACCCTGTATACCTGCGTATACCCTCCACTACACCAGTACGTGTAGTACATCTCTGACTTGCTTTTGCAGTATGACCTCTCTAAACCTCTCAGATCAGAAGGAACCACTGTGCTACGTTTTCCTAGGATTGAAACAAAACAGGGTGAAGCTATGTTCACTTATTACGCTACACAAAGCTAGAATAAACTTCCAGAAGATCTTAGACATGCCCCAACTCTGGCTGCTTTTTAAAACTGGCTAAGACTTTTCTGTTCACTTTAGTTTTTAATCACTGCCAATAACTGCATTTGACTCTTAAATGTATTGTGACCGTTTGCAGAATTTAGTGTTCTTATTTGTTTTATCCATTTCATACTTCATCTTTTTATTGCTCTAACCTGTGTTTTTTTAATCATTATTATGTAAAGCACTTTGAATTGCCTCTGTGTATGAAATGTACAATATAAATAAACTTGCTTTGTCTTGCCTTTAGTATTTTGAACAATGACAAAATCTGTTTACTTTTCATTCTTGTGAGCACTGTTTTGTCTGAGGTGATACACTGTATGATATTTGCATGAAGGTCAGCTTTATTCAACTCCTCATGTTGTGCTGCTTAATCCCATTTCAGATATCTGACACTAGTGCCTCCTTGCATAACAACTTTTCATTGAAACTCTCATTCTGCCACTGTCTGTTCATAGCATTGTTTAAATGCTTTGTCACGATGTGTATCCCAGCTGTTAGGAATGCATTTGGTCAATAAAATAATGACCAATAGGAATCAGTGGCGGCTGCTGGTCTTTCAAGGAGGGGAAGCTCATTTTTGGTAGCCTGAGTGTCAGACTGAAGCTCCCAGAACCTTCAGTCTGACATCGCCTCCATTGAAGGCGATTTACAAGGGGGAGGGAATTTGATTTTTCCCTAACCAATCAGTAGAGATCAACGACTCACCCAGAATCTGATGTCATTAGTATCCATGCCTCGGAGGTGCCGAAAACAAGCGAGCATTGCCCGTTTAAAATGTCTCCGTCGTCATGCACACCCAGCTGCATCGCCGTTAAATCCAGTTTAGCAGCTTCCTGAATTTGGTCCTCCATTAACGTGTGTAGTGGCGAAATACCTCGATAGCATCGTTAATGTGGTCTGTAGGATCTGCAGCGGTCGCCATTAGTGTGGCGCTGATTGGCTAATCAACAAGGTTAATCGCCCCCACCCCCGGTGTTCATTGGTCCGTCCATCGCTTGGACGAGATACATCACAAATTCATTGCAGTATGCCAGACCAGAGATGCAAGCCTGCTCAGTTGAGTGGGCGGGGTCTATGGTCTGGAACCAGGCTACATTTTAGGCCTACATCGTAACATGTGTCCATTTATTTATACGTAAATTCTACCCTCTGGGGCTGTTGCGTGAGGCTAGTGTGACCGCCTGTGAGTGCTTTGGGACGGTGGAGGGGCTCACAGCAGCACCTGCTACCCGTTGGGGACAGTAACTGCAGAGCGACATAAGTCAGAGTCTCCAAACACAAATACAGTCTCCAATAACACCAGAAAAAGATGCTACATTTGTTGCTAGTCATTTTTAACAAAGGAAAAGGTCACTAAGAGGATTGAGAAAAGTTTCCAGATCAACTCAGAACAACGGAGTGAAACTTGAAAAATGCTCCGGCGGTGGTTTATATTTCAAGATCGCTGATTCGCTCATTTCGCTGTCAATCAAAAAGGGATTCAGCCTCGGACAGATCATGGGTGTTGGCCCAGCTGCAGAAAATGTTCACATTATTTGACTAAAAAAATATATGCATTTCAGCATATGCATGCATGCATTCAGTTTGGACCACTCTAGCAAGTAGCTACTTTATAGTAGGCTGTAGGCTACATAATCCTATACAGTGAGGTGATAGTTCTTCTATGGCAGGCTACTTTGTACTAGTAGGTCTAGTACAACAATAATGGTCTTTTGAGAGCAAGAGGAGGGAGAGATTTTCTATTGTAAGGAAACCCATTGTCACTGAGACGTATTGAGGTGAGAGGTAAAGAGACCCCTTTAACCAGTTTTAGCAAAATCAGTACCAAAATGACACCTATAAACACAAGTACACTCCCTAAGCTTTACAATACACACAAAGTCATCATCTATTATTAAAAAAACATAAAAACATACATAGTCATTGTCACATGGCTTAGGGGTTTTTTTTTAACAAATGAATCTAATGTATTCTGGAGAAAATGTTCTCTTTTTGACATCTTTCTTTCCCTCTTCTGTCACTTTCTGACTTGTTCTTTTCTGTAGGGGGGTCAAGGAGGTTGATTAGACCTTATTGATTACATTGCATTATAATGCTTGAAGATAATTTGGAATGAACGGCTTGAATTATTGCATGTGATGATTATCAAATTCTAGGCTAGCAAAGAGTAATGCAGCAACAACAACAAATAAATAGTCAATGACACAAACACGTGAGGTCATGTACGAGTCAAATAAGTGAATAAAGCACTGCATAACGTAACAACATTATTTGATGTGGTTTAAGGCTTCAAGCCACTGAATAGTGTTCAGATAGATAGAGGGATGCTCTTATTGCCCAGTGCATTATATATCGAATACCCACCTCAAGAAAAATCTAGTGTACAACATGCCATAATTTAGAATATCATAAATTAAATATTTTTGTCACACACACACACATATAAATATATATATATATATATATATATATATATATATATGTCAGCTAGCAGTATCGTCGTCTTCCTGTCAACTGAATTCACGTTTTCCGTGTTCTGCCGATACATCAGATAACTTCCTGCGTGTCGTTTCAAAATAAAAGCTGTCCAGTGTGTTAATATGTTTACCATGCTATGTGGGGCTTCTTCTATTTTTTTCTTGTTGAAATTTTTACCGAGGTCCGGACCTTAGTGACCTCATAGCTGGCTACAGCCATGTATCAAACAACCAAGTAAAACCCAACTTATCAGAAAATTAACACTTGAACATCATAGTGATATGAACACCTAAAAAACATAAACTTTCTTTGGGAAAAATTTATTCAATGAGAACTTTGATCTTTTAGTTTGGCCCATCTGCAAACATGGAGGGGGTGGAGTTTATGACCTATACTGCAGCCACCAGGGGGTGATCAAGATGTTTTGGCTTCACTTTTAAGGAGCTGTCCAGTTGTCCATCTTTACGTACAGTACAGGCTTTGGCAAGACTATGAGGGGATTGGGTCATTTGCAAATCATAATAAACTCCAAAGCTCTCCACTCTCTCTCTCACTTTATACTGAAACACTCATTAATTAAGATACTTGCATGCAATATGAATTTGAAATATGATAATTAAAAAATAGATGAGCAGAAATGGGCCCAGTTGTGACCTATTCAGCTTTAACCTGAAGCCATCAGAACACAGAGGGGATGTGCATGGGGCGATGGGAGGATTACACTCAGATGTGCTTGTAGCTGTTTGAGGAATCAGGCAGCCTGACAAGTGTGAAATTTGAGTGAAGTCAGTGGAGTGAAATGGAAAGGACTGTCAACATCCAGTGACTCAGAGAGCAGAGGGAGCCCAGATGAAACACTGGTGCTGTAAAGACCTTTGAACTTGAGATAGAAAGGGACACTGGCGGCAACAAGGGCACTCAGCGGGAAAATAAGCCATACGCTGATGTCTTACAAGGTTCCAGTCTTGTTTCACCAGCCCGAATGAAGGCGATCCTTGATTTCCCAAGTGCAATTTTTAATCACTGAAGTGTGAGAGAGGGATAGCCACAGGGATTAATCTGAGAGAAAAACAAACAAACAAGCCGTTGTATGTTTAGGGGTAAATTTAACTATCATCTCTAACAGTAAAGCAATTAGAGGAGTTTGTTTAGAAGTGGAATGAATAGAGGAAGTATCTCACTCTGGCCTGATTAAAATACTCCCCCACTAAGCAATCTGCATATCAGTGCAGTGACCAGAATAATTCAAATATTTGAATTAGGCGCAAAGAGTGGGCGGCATGTGGAAATTGCTTTTGAATTATCAGCAGCAGAAAAGGGGAAAGAGCGAGGCTTCATTTGCCTTTTGTCTAAGAGGAACCCGTCAGCTGCAGGATCAAGTGTGCGACTTCCTGTCTGTCTTATCGGGTCGTCTGAGCAGCACTACCTGACGATTTCCCCAACACATGGGAGATAACTGACAGCAGACAACCGCTGATTCAATCGGAGATGGGCATGCAATCTTGCCCCCTCGAGTCTCTCATCTCGCTGCGACAGGCAGCCACACCAGGTGGAGATAACAAGAGGGAAAGCAGAGTCGGGGAACCCTGCTGCGGTCTGTGTGGATACATTTCTCTCAACAGTTGCATGCAGGTTTAATCAGACAGTGAAGAAGTACAGCAGAAACAAAAAGCTGTAAGAGGACAGAGAGATGGAGAATAGATGCTGGTGTGACAGCTGCACCAGCACTGACAACTTGTATAAATTTAGCGTCAAAAGACAAGACAACATCTGTAGCAATGAGGAGCTCCTGCATGTGTTGTTTTGCAAAATTAAAGTGTGAACATCTTTCTGGGTATCATCTCAGTATGGTCTTTGTTAATTTTCCAAAATGCTTAGAAATCTCTGTGCACGTTTTCAGAGATGAAGAACTTCTCTATGAGCAGCTGGTGTTGGTGTTTGATTTTTGATTTGTAATTGTTTGAAGTTTTGAAATTGATTTGGGCAAAATTAGTGTGTATTTGATATTCTGAATATTAACGTACATAAGATTTTGAGGCTAAATTAGTTAACAGTATATGAAAAATGCTGAATAAGGGATCTGACTACTTTACTACATGAAAAGAACCACAGAAAAAATGTCTGTCCATCTCTTTATTTTTTCTGACTTTGGTACAATATCTGTCTCTCAGCTCCAAACATTGGTTCCTACTGAAGCCGTCCTTTTACGTTCTTTGCGAGACTCCACTTACCTCTGTCTGCAGGATACCAGAGAGAAAGGCATTTTTTAACTCTCTCTCTGCGTGTTCATCTCTCAGCAGTTTTGTAGCTTTTGACTGAATCTCTGTTGTTTGTTTCTCTCCTGCATCCTGTTTTTACTTTAGATATCTGCGTTATTTTACTGTTTCGTGTTCCCTATCAGCCATTTTAGAAATTGTGTCAAGTTGTTGCTTGAAAACTCACAATATTTCCTTATTTTGCAGCTTCACAATAAAAGTGTTTCCACAACAAAATAATGGGGGACATTTATTTTGAAGAATCTTTAGGAAATTAAATGTGTTTATCACTGAATTAGTGGAACTTTGTTAGCAGGTTACATTTACATAACCTGGAGCTGTGGGGGTGGGGCTCACAATCACTAACGTGCACGTGGCCAGCCCAACAAAAAAGAAAACCGATAATAGTTCAATGGTGTTCATCATGTCTTCAGTTTCTGATAATCATTTTAGTTGTTCTTTTATCTAAGATATGCATTAAGGTGTTGCATACCTTTTCTAGGATAAAAAAAAAAAGGTATGCAACACCTTAATACATGTCTGAGATGAAAGAACAACTAAAGTGATTATCAGAAAACAGATAAGTTTAGCTGACAATACACACAGAGGAAGTATGACTTCATTCTCTACACAGGATGACATTACTTACACAGTAATAGTTGTGTGCTGCTGTTTTAAAGCTCTGAATGTCTGTTGCACTTTTGACAATGCGAGATGGCGCATTTGGCCTTTGCCCTCTCCAAGTGCCCTACCAGTAATTGTTTCCAGACTGTAGCCCTAAAAATTATGATGCATTGTGTTTCGTTATGGTGACTCAGATGGTTCTGCTTCCATGGTGACTGATTGTGGAATGATTTAACTGTAGTTTGGGTACAGTCAATCTGGAAATCCATCGGTTAAAAAAAAAAAAAAAGGAGGCAAAGTCCAGAGTTTTTCGACTAACGGAAGTGCAGGGGCCTCGGTGATCGCTCACACCCTTCACTTCCAGCGGTGCCCCCAGGGAATTGCTGTGTTGTTTACAAATACTTCGGGTAGAAAACCAGCAGAGTTTAGCTATTTATCACATTTTTCACGTCATGATGATGTCTAGAAAGCATCAGTGGCTGCAGCTGACAGGGACAGTTAGCAAAGCTAACATCAGGACGTCATCTGCTGTTGTCGGATACGACATGAAACTACTCCAGTTAGCTCAATCATGTTGTAACTCAGACGTCCGCTGGACAAAAAAATTTTTTCACATTGACGAGACGGTGTTTTGGTTGAGGCAGTTGCTATGGATGCCGAGTTTGCTGTTTCTGTATGTACACATTTCCGTCTCGGCCATGCCCCCTCCATTGTGATTGGCTAAAGCACAGCATGTTCAAACTCAAACTCAGTGTCCTGTTACATGCTCCAGACTGCTTCATGCAGTGCAGACTGCAGGCTGGCTTCTCACTGGCCTGAACGTTTCCTGATCTCTCGCATCACTTTGTAATTTGTTTACAAGCTTTGACCTCAGGAAGACAGTCGCACGGTTGCTCTTGCTAAACACGGGCAGTGGATGTTTCTCAAAGTCAAGGAAGGATCCTCAAATGGCTGAATTTCAAGGATGCTACGCCATCAAATCCCGCCTAAGGACTGTTCCAATGTCAAGGATCCTTCAAATTCTACCAAGGAATGAGTCCTGATTTCAGAGGAATTTCAGTGATGCATGTGTATATCCTCAGTGGGTGTAAACTACCCACAATACTTTGGACATGATTAGTTGGAAGTGAAGGCGGGGCCTCTTCACTGAAATCTGTGCCAGCGGAGCTCAGCATGATTTAGATAAATATGTCATTTGTTTGGATTAACATCTCCAGGGGTTTGTAATATACAAGCATTATAATAATATTGACAGAAACATCATAATTTACACTTTGTAATGTGTCCACTGCCAAATAATGAGTTTTTAAAAGTAACGTGACTCAGATAAAACATAAAAGGTTTTAAATGAATCAGTCACAGCAGAGATGAAGCGATCCTTCCTTGGAGGGACTCGTCGCACCAAGTAAAGTTCCTTGACTTTGAGAAACACTCCCACCTTATCAAATATCGGCATGCAAGGTACCCTGAGTGTGTTGGTTGGTGACGTCCTGGGACGTCATGTCAACCTCTGCCTGTTACATGCATTGTCTGTGTTCAAAATACACTTCCGTTTTCTAAGGAAATGTACAGTTTGCTTTCAGTCTCTTTCAAAATAAACACATTAAATCAGTACAACACCGTGAATTGATTATGTGTTTTTTTTCTTTCAACAACAAATGCATGTGGTTAGGTTTAGGAAAATAGAACAGGGTTTGGCTTTATGATCTTACGGGAAGCACCTGGTTGGTGCTATCTGGTATTTCAGTGTATGGGATTAAGTAAAAATAACTACAGAGTGTGTGTTCATGATAATGAAGAAACAGTTCATCCAGTGGAACAGCGTGACTCAGTGATGTATTTTAAATAGTTTTTGGATGACAATGGAGCTCTATGGCACAGAGGAAGAAGATATATCAGATATACAAACGCAGTACTTCTTGGTAGATACATTAATATTTAGTATGGGTCTGCACATGGGATTGACAGTAACGTATAAAGAACATAGAATGACCCCAGAAATATCTTTTAAGTTCTCATACCTTTTGCACAACATGTTTAAAATTAGATTCAGATTGAGATGTGATCAACAGTCCTCTACAGTTCCTCATATACAGATTTCTGAGAAATCTGAGAACTATAGTTGCTTTAATTTATGTTATTGTTGTTTGTGCACTATTTTTTACTCCAAACAGTAAATGTACCTCCTGTGCACAAGTTTTTGAATCCTAGGATGGAAAAGGAATGACTTGCTCTGTTCCTAAGATTGGCTAGTATTTGTTGCCTTTTTATTTTTTATTTAACCTTTATTTAATGGGGAAGTCCCATTGAGACTGAAAATCTCTTTCACAAGAGAGACCTGGCCAAGGTAGAAGCCAATCATAACACATTTAAAAAATGCAACAGAATGTAATACAAAAATCTGCAATAAAACAACAACTATTCAAACAAAGTGGCCTCTCAAGAAAAACAAGCAAATGTCTCTGTCACCACATTCTTTATGATGCCCTTAAATTCATTGATGGATATAAGTGTTTTTTTTTCTCTGCACTAAAAGTGAAACAAGACTAATTTCTAAAATAAAAGTCAATCTTCACTTTAAGCTTCCTAACAAGAGTAGCAATATGTGTATTAAATGAAAGCTTGTCATCTATCCATATACCCAGGTACTTTTCTGAGGACAGTCTTTCAATGGATTTCCTGTCAGAAGTGAAGGTGCTAAAATCATCAAGCAACTGTGAGTGAGCTTTTGAGAGAACCATAAACTTTGTTTTCTAAGAATTTAAAATCAATTTTAAACTCAGCGGAGTGGTTTGTAATGACTGAAATGTAGTCTGAAGCTCCTGCACTGCCTGCATTATGGAGGACGTATGCGTGTAAATGACAGTGTCGGACCTCTGTTGGTTTGATTGGTTAGATTTAGGAAAGAGGAGTGGGATTGGTAAGGATAAGAATATCAGTGCAAGCCAGTCAGAGGCAGAGTAAGGCAGAGTAAGGTCATTACTTTGCTGTCTTAAGATTCACAATTTTGACACCTGGACAATAGGGCAATAGCTGTGGCCAGCAAGCAAAATTAGCACCAAATACTACATGTTTGGTGCTAATATGGCTGTGTGTGATAACTCAGCCTCTGACTGATCCCAGAACTCCAAGAACCCCAGTTCTGTCTGTAATTTTCCTCCAGGTATTTCCCAATGTCCTTGTTTATCTGTGTTTCATGCATTGAAGTTATACAGCCAGATAAGATATGTAGAAAAATGTCTCTCTTCAATCAATTTCAAGCATGGACCAGTCTTTGCACTTGACCTCACATGCAATTGCACTGTATCCAAACCTCCTTCTCGATCAGTCTAAATACATCCTAAGTAAAGCAAATGAGCAAAGTCACGTTCAAATTCAATGTTCAGCACTGAGACTGCTGAATTTCCTCTCTGTGGAAATTCCATTATATACATCTTGATGTGGACAGAGAAATATTTTCATGATTTTCACTATACATTACTATATATATTTACACATTACCAAATCGTTCCATGTCACCATTCTTCAATTTTCTTTGTTGTCTCCTACACTTATATCTTACTTGAGCTATGCTACACTGCCTCCATGATCTCTGGGGGCACTGCTCTGTTTTGTCTGTGTATGTAAGCTTTCAAAAACGTGCACAAATACAGACAAAATGAACGCAAGAGTATGGACAAAGGGCTCCATCTGTCTCTCTCCATTATGTATCTAAGGTTGAGCATAAAAAAGCCCTTAGTCTCCTGCCCAGATAAACAAGAAATCCACTTTACTTTAAGCAGTTTTCAGCAAGACAGAAGATGAGCACATACATCTTCTATACTATGCAAATATTTATATTGTACCAGTTCAGCATTAGAATCAGTTAACTGACAGACACTCAAAGCTTGATGGTGTTTGGGTATCTGTTGTTAAGAATAGTGAGAAGCCAGTTACGGCCCTTCAATGGACCCGCTGCAATTTGCCTACCAGCCTGGCATTGGGGTGGACGACACCGTCATCTTCCTCCTGCATAGAGCTCTTTCTCACCTGGAGAAGCCTGGAAACTCTATGAGAATCATGTTGAGATGGTGATATCTTAAAAATACCTGAGTGTTCATATTAACAATAAACTGGACTGGACTGATCACATAACAGCACTATACAAGAAAGGCCAAAGCAGACTTTACCTGCTGAGGCGGCTCAGGTCTTTTGGAGTGCAGGGGGCGCTCCTGAAGACCTTCTTTGACACTGTGGTGGCATCGGCCATCTTCTACAGAGTGGTCTGCTGGGGCAGCAGCGTCTCGGCTGCAGATAGGAAGAGACTGGACAAGCTGATCAAGAAGGCCAGCTCTGTCCTGGGATGCTCTCTGGACTCTGCGCAGGTGGTGGGAGAAAGGAGGACGACAGCCAAGCTGTCATCTCTGAGGACTAATGACTCCCATCCTCTGCAGGAGGAGATAAAAGCTCTGGAGAGCTCCTTCAGTGATAGACTGGTAGTCAAAGTGTGTGAAGGAACGCTATCACAGGTCCTTCCTGCCTGCTGCTGTCAGGCTACATAACCAGCACTGCTCACAATAAACTACACCATGGACACTTTAGGGACACCATAATAAGCATTGTTGTCCCCCTTGTTGTTTATTTGCACACACAATATTCACTTTACACTAAATATGCTCACTTTAATCCATTGCTCACTTTTTATCCACTGCTTGTTATTATTATTATTTATTGCTGTTTCTTGTATTTTTTGTACTTTTTTTCTGCATGCCTAGTTTTTTTAAGTTTTTAAATTTTGATATCATTAATCTGACTCTTCCCCCTTGACTGCTGTAACACCGGAATTTCTCAATTGTGGGATCAAGAAAGGTGTATCTTATCTTATCTTACCTTATCTTATCTTATCTTATCTTAATGAAGTTCCTGAAGTATGTTTTTTATTTTTATCATTTAATAGCCTTTGTGTGTTACTGTAACTGGTCTGTATCCCCCTCTGCTGAAACTTACTAGCAGCAGACATTTTACATTCACACAACATAACACTGCAGTGCCTCAACTGCGATGACAATGTCCTTAATTCAAGCCAGCAAAGTTTTGGGTCTAGCTCAAGAAAGCAAACACAATTACCAAATCAATTATGTTCCGCTGATTACTCTTGATTAATAATTACAGAGCTCGGGGCCCGCTCTGCTTTTTAACATTAATTCAATAAGCTTGTTTGTGCACAGCGCAGGCTCCCGGCGTCTGATTGGCGGTTGGAAGGCTGTGCAGGTGCAGGTCCTCAGCCTCCATTTCCATCTTACTGACAAGAAGGACTGTGAAATAAACTCACAGGGATGGACAGGAAGTCAGAAGTAGCAGGAGTTTTCCCAGTGGGACACATGACCTGCAGGGCAGCATTGTCACCCTGCTGTCTGAAAGTCCTTTAGACGAGCCCGTTATATGGAGACAGAGAGTCATCACTAGCAGGCCTCAGCTAACTGGGGTTTATGAAATTCAGTATTGATCTATATATCATATCATACCCAATAAATCAGGCCTTTATTTAATATTAGATGTGACATCCTTACTGGTAAAACCTCTGAAACAGCATTCTGATCAACACAGCGCAATGTAAGGGGGGGTGACCTCAGAATTACATCTCTGCTTTTTGCAGATGATGTGGCTCTGTTAGTTTGATCACACTGTGACCTCCAGCATGCACTGTGGTGGTTTGCAGCCGAACGTGGAGCAGTAGGGATAAGAGTCAGCACCGCCAAGTCTAAGGCTGTGGTTCTCTGCTGGAAAATGGTGGATTGCCCCCTCTGGGTTGGGAGTGAGTTACTGACTTGAGGGAAGGATTTCAAGTATTTCGGGGTCTTGCTTAGGAGTGAGGGTAGAATCGAGCTGAGATGGATCAGCAGTTTGATGCCACATCTGCAGTGATGTTGGCGCTTTGCTTGACTGTCATGATGAGGACAGAGCTGAGCCAGAAGGCAAAGCTTTCAATTTACCAGTTTGTCTATGTTCCAGACTTCATCTATGGTCATGAGCTGTGGGTAATGACTGAAAGAATGAGACTGCAGATACAAGCAGCTGAAATAAGCTTAAGCTTAAGCTGGCCTGAGAACGCCTCAGGATCCCCTAGGAGGAGCTGTAAAGCGTTGCTGGGGATCGGGGTGTCTGGGATACTTTGCTCAGCCTGTTGCCCCTGCGACCCAGCTTTGGATGAATGGTTGAAGATGGATGGATGGATGGATGGATGGATATGAGAAACTCACTCAGTGAAAAGGCTAGTAAGAGACAGGAATCTGAGCTGCAGCAAACACTTTGTTGTTGTAACTGAGAACAAAACAGCGCCATAACAGCCGATTCCATCCAATCCAATGGTTTACACCGCTGACTGTATACATGTATATCAGTGCTATACACTCTCTACAAAGTCTAATGTTATCTTCCACCATGGCTGGATTAACCAGCTAGGGAGCCTTTGGGCAAAAATGATTACTGGGCTTTTAATGTACTCTCTGGACCACGTGTACAGTTTTTCTATGCTGCCATGTTATCAGGCCCCAAGTGTGTCATGTTTGTTGATTTTTTTTTTTAAACATAAACCAGTTGATACACACTAAACCTAGAACTCTGGGGGCACCAGGGCAGTTGAACTTTAATGTAGCAACAGAATCTGAATCTCTGTGATTCGAAGAATAACCATACAGAACACAGTTTTTCATCTTTTTTACTGATGATTGAACCAAGAGCATTTCATATCCAATTGAACCTTTAAGTGCTCCATCTGTCACCTACACCTATTTCTTTACATTCTTTTCACTTTTGTATTAAATTATTTTTGCACAGATTTTATACTTGCTTGAGAAAGACATCCAATGTAATGATAAACTTGAACTGTATGTGTGCCTTATATGGATAAACATGGATCTGTAGACACTCCACACCTTCTGTCTTGAGTAGGGGGATCACATCATCAACAGTGATGAATATAAACTGATATTTTACAGTGGCTTAATTGTGGTATCAACTTCAATTTAGGATTCATCCAGTCCAGAATTCCGCATAATGGATGAAGCTAAATACATTTGTGCAGCTGATTTTCAAGTCTAACCTGCCAATGGGAATAAATAAATAAAACTAAATATTTGGGGAATAACCCAGCCACATTTTCTCCAAGTTATTCTTGTCCTCTTCTGTTCGGTCTGGCCTTGGCTTACTATCCATATCCATATAACAAAGGGTGTCACACTCACTGACTTATCAAACATAATCCATCATCAGTAGGAGAACAGTCTCACATTGATCACCCACCCTAAAGGTCACAGGCAGGGCCGGAGTGGGACTCATTTTCAGCCCTGGAGTTTCATGTCTCAGACTGGCCCACTTTAGATCATGACCTATTATAACCTTACATGTTAAGTCTACAATAGCGCACTGTTCTCAAAAGCCTTGTAATTCAGTGTATTTTTCTTAAATATTTCAAATTCAGTTCAAGTAAGGGTTACTTCACAATGTAGATTTATTTCAACATGAGTGCACATCTCCAACATTATTCTTAACAACACAACATCCTTTTCAACAATATCAGAATCTATATTCTGTTCAAATAAGTAGTGCCCACTCTGGACTTGTGGGCTCATGGCTGGTGCTTGGTGCTGCATCTTGCTTCTGAGGGGCTACAAGACAAAGTTTCCCAGTTATGTGGCGTCGCATCATACTATTATTTAAATTATATAATGTTATGTTATATGTTACAACGCCACACAATTCATTGGCTTGATAATTAATTAACTTGAACGGTGATTGGAGATGTATGCGTAGTCAGACCACCTGCTGAGCTCCGTGAAGCCATTGTCTTGACCTCGGGTGCCGCAGTGACTTCTGCGTTCTCCGTCCACTCTTCTGATGAAGAGTTGTGTCGGTGGTCAATTCCACAAATCGTTGGAGATGTGCGCGTAATCAGACTGCCGCTGCAGAGCACCGCGGAGCAGGTGTCTCCACCTCACCACTTCAGCGGCTGCAGAGACTGTGGACTGTGTGCTTTGCTAATGAAGAGGCGTGTGAGGAAAAGACTTCAAAATTCATCGCCGGAGATGCGCGCGTAATTGGAGTGCTGCTCACACAGCCGCGCGGAGCCGGTGTCTCCACCTCAGAGGGCGCCAGTGAAGGCAGCCCAGGGGTACGTGATACCCAGTGCCATGACTGAACACCAGTCCAATAAAGAAATGACTTAACACTGGTCCAATAAAAAAAGTAACTCAACACCGACCCTCATGGCCCAAACGTTAGACCAGCCCACCGGGCCTGGTCCCAGGTTTGATTCCTGTTACTTTTGCCTTCAGACTGTGTGGGGCTCAGACTAAGTTTTCCCAGTTTACTGGTTGCGTCCAACAGTAGTGGAGTGGAGACTGGAGCTGTGTCCACAGATTGTTAATACATACTGGGATCAGATCCAACAAACTAAAAATCTAAAGTTTCATTAGTACACCTCCATTACATCAAGCACATATACTGTATGTGCTGTAGGAACAGGGGAAAAATTGATACAGCATATTATTGTGATATTTTGCATGGCGATATTGTATTATACACAGACGCCAAGTATCAATCTTTTATTACATGCATTATTAATTTTTACAAATACAGTTTTTTTGGTCCAGTAGATGGTGTTGATGTTTGTTTTGTTTTTTTTTCCTTGTGAGGTCAGCAGAGGTCTCTGGTTGCGTCCGAAAGGCCAAGTAGTATGGATTGTAATAGAACAAATAAGTATGTAGTATGCAGTGTTTCCGCTACATTCATTCGCTGCTGCTGAATTATTGCCGCCGCTGCTGCTCCTTCAAAACATTTATTTTATATTCGGCGAATATTGCAAAAAAAAAAAACAACAACAAACAAAAAAAAACAACAACACACACACACATTCGCACACACATAGGTGAAAAGCAAGGCCGAATAACAGCAGTGTGGTTGTAACTAAAAATAGTTTTGTGCGGGCAAAAGAAATCAGTCAGCACGCTGTGTGTGAGGACAGATTTCAACAAGCAGCAGAAACGAAACGGCGGTCACAGACACGGACAGGAATACGTAGCCTATTCCTGCCAAATACGGCGCATGATAACGGCTTCCCGGCGAGGGAGAGGTCCAGCTCCAGGTGAATAACTTGTTGTCATGACTGCCAAAAAGTACCCAGTAGTACCTGAACAGCCGAGCCACGGTATGTGACGTGTCAGAGGAGAAACGAGCCGTTCACATTTCTCTATCTGTGGCAGGTAACGGCCCACAAATCTCACCTCAATTTAGGGACTGTCCTTTACTTAAGAAGGGACTGTTCTTTACTTGTCAGGGGAGGAGGGTGGCTGGTTGATTTTTATTTTATTTATTTATTTTGTTTTGATCCCACCCATTGTTAATCACATATTGATGCTGTTTTTGAAGTATGAATAAGTCAATAAGTAATTTATTCCACTGAAATATCATTGATGTATTATAGAAAAGTGATTTATCTTTTTATAAATGACAAAAGGCACATCAGCCTCATTTTTGCTGTGTTATCCTGACACTACTCAGACAGAGGGTGTTCACTTGCAAAAACTAAAAAACGGCATTCAGTATTCGACCAAGGGGGCGTCTACATTGTAGTGTGGTGGCAGAGCGGCCCAATTCCAATTCGGCCCCTAAAGACTCAAGCCCTGAACCCTCACTGACTTAACTGATGTCAGCGGTAAGTGATTGAGTGTGAGAGTCTGAAAGGGCTCCGGATAGGAATGGGACAGCACTTACCCCCCTCTCTACAAAATGTTGTTGACACTGGCGGCTCTGGGCGTGATCATTATCGGTTATTGTCAGCATATATTCCACACACAAATAATATATATCTATATATATGAATATATATGTATAGATAGATATATAGATATATATTCTTTGTGTGTGGAATATAACCACTGGTATTCCTGACTTCATGTGTGTTTATGTACCATCTTAAATCCTTGTTGATGTAATGTTTCATTTTTTATCTATCTGTTTTTTTCGCTCTCCTTCCATAACGTTACTATTTGCATATCTGCCAACCGTGTTTTCATTTTTTTAAAATAACACTTCCGGTGTTCCAAGGGCAACCCCTGTATTTGACGTCAGAACGCTATGAACTGTGAGTAATTTCCTTACCATAAGTCCACATCGATGCTGACCTACGGTAAGGGGGCATAAAGGGCTCACTCACTGACTCACTGACTTGGCGATTTGACAATGGGACAGCCCTCACACGCTCACGCACGTGAACGCGCCTCTAAATCAGTGAGTCTGTAAGGGATTGGATTGGAATTGGGCCAGCATACTTTATACTTATACTTTAACATATTTTAAAAGATAGGCAGGACTTAGCCCTGCTAGCCCATTTATACCAGCCATCTCTGTATACATGTGTATATATATATATCTATATATATATATATATATATATATATACCCATACAGAGATGAGCAAAAAAAAAGCATTTTGATAGAAAATACAAAATACCCCTCACATAAATGTATCAAAATAAAATACAAAATACTGGTGCCAGAAAATGTATCAAAATAAAATATATGTATTTTGTATTTTCAAATACAGAAAATACTTTCTTCTTTTTATTTTTAGCAGCTACCTGCAGCTCTATAGGTCACTCTGTCGGTCGGTCCACGAAGCTTTTCGTGAATAACTCAAAAAGTCCTTGACCAAAAAAGCTCAAATTGTGCATGCTGCAACTACAGACCATTTGTAATGCACCAACCTAGACAGTTAGCATAAGCATCGCTAGCTTGGTATTATAACTATCATCACCATGTATTTATACAATAGGCTATGTAGCCAGACCCAGACATAAATCACACATCAAGCCAGTTGACATCTGTCACACTCAGATATTTACCTTGACAGACAATCTGTTGAACTTGGAAGATGTGAGCAGCAAGGTAGTCTACTGGTAGTGTGGGTCCATCCACGTGAGCAGCATGACTGGCAAGTCTAGTCTAGCTGTGCTGTGAACTGTCCACCAATGGTCTTGCTAAATTTCAGCAAGATACTGTAGCTACTGTAGCTAGTTAACTTATTTGCTGTCTAACTTGCAGCCTTCGGAGCCCTGTGTGGCCTATTATTTTGGAGAAAGTATTTTAAATACAAAATTACTCCACTCAAAAGTATTTTGTTACAAATTACAAAATACTCAAATGTAATTGAAATACGTATTTTTTAATACAAGTATCAGAAATACTGCCCATCCCTGCCTACAGTGCATGAAGAAGCATATACATGTGTGCATAAATATGCTGTTCATTTAAGGTAGGCTGACCAAACGTCCTCTTTTGCCCAGACATGTCCACTTTTGACGTCCTGTCCGGGGCGTCCGAGGGATGTTTATAAATTGATGATAATGTCCAGTTTTCCTTGTGTGTGTGTGTGTGTGTGTGTGTGTGTGTGTGCGGCACGGGCCACATATGTTTGTGCAAACCTGTCTGAACCCAACAGTCATTATGTTAAGTTATGTCTGAAACTGAACCGAGCCCGACATCATTTAATTACTAAAGCACTGAGTTTGTGTCACATAGTTGTAATGATTACAAGCTATTTAACAGGCCACGCGTGCGCCGTGGCTGCTCCGCGGAGAGGGAGACCCCCATGTTTGAGACGAAAGTGGGCAGCACGAGTGTTTCTACCTCTCCAGTGAGGGGAGAGGTAGAAACAAACAGCCAATGTGTGTGTGGGTGTGTGTTCTGTTCGGGTGCTGTCACGTAAATAACAGTCCCCAAGCAATAAACAGGACAGACAATAGGATTTTATTTAGGTTTACACTTCATTTTCGCTGAAAGCTGACCGAATCCAACCCCAGCCCGAATACAATTTTTTATCGGGCTCGGATCGCTACACTCCAGTGTGTGTATGTGTCCCCTGTCTATAGGGACCTATCTGAATTTCTGTTTTTGAGAGATATTATTTTGTAATATAACTAAATTTTCTATCCATACATATAAACTTTAAATATATTAAAATTATAAGGTATCTTTGAGTAAACTGCAAGTATCATTTAAGTAGGCTATTTCGTGGCCGGGCCGAGTGTCCTCTTTTTTGGAAATCAAAATATGGTCACCCTAACTTAAGGGTTCTGGTCTGGGGGTCTGAAAAAATGGTCACCCTATGTCTACAGGGTAATCAGGTGGACATCCTGTCAATAACTTGTGTTTTGTTGGGCCCATGACACTATGTGGTCCAGCCACCCACACACTGTAACAGCCCTCTCAAGTAAGACATTTTTGTGTCTTGAACATCACCTGCTAACATCAGCAGCTGAAAGCATTCAAGCTAACAAAAAGACAACTAGCATGTTGCTACACCGGGCAAACACTGCCCAACAAACCAAGCAGTGAACCAAACAATCATCCTCAGCTACGTCACTGTAGCGACCAATGAATCATACACTGCAATATCATCAGCTAACACCATGGCATAAAATTAGGTAAAACACTGCTAGTTTATTGATTTAAGTATTAAATATAACAGTTAAAGCTGATCATATCTACACTGCTGCTTTTTTTGTCCCCAGTTGCCCTCTGACAACATTAAATGAAAACCATGAAAGCAAACAGTCCTCCTCTTCAATGACAAGTCACAGGAGAAGCGCGGAGGTACATCCCAATGTGAACGGAGAAGAGGAGTAGATTACTTACAGGCTGAATAAATAATTCAGATTGCGGCATCAGCAAAGCAGATTTTTATGAAGCCTCAGAAGACAAGGTGACACCTGCGAGGAAAAACAGCTCTGTCTCCTTTGTTTATGGGGAAAAGTTAGTTCAAGTAGCTGAATATTTTATTTTTATACTCTAGATTCCTCTGTCAAAATAAGAAAAGGTACAGAAAGAAAATAAATATTAATACTCAAAGTCAAAATGAGGTCACATGAGCAACGGCAAACTTAATATCAATTTTTTTTTTTTTTTTGCAATAAAATGGAAGACAGTCCCTCTCTGCAGTGCTGTGTGATGTACATCAAAATCTATTGTGGAGTGAAGAGCTCTCCAGATCAAACAGAGACAGGGGACATGTGAGATGATAAGCTGATTGATTTGGAGAGATAACTTGACTGAGAGATAACCTAAAACATGTGGAAGCTCATATGAAGAACCTCTTGGGTTTTTTGACACAACACAAAGACAGCTTTAACCCCAGCACTATGATTGAATTGCCGAAGGAGCTTCTAATTACAAAAGTCAGCTATATTTCACTGTAAGGTTACTTGGTCATGCTAAACACTTGTACCTCTTTCTCTATACTGCACATTGTTAAGGGAGAACATCACAAAACTAGGCTAACAGTACATTCCAGGCCCTGCTATTGACTCCCGCTTTAATGTTCATCACAAACAAAGTGAAGACATACCAAGTTCTTCTTCTGGGGAGCGTTGACATGTTTAATAAATGGTACGACAGTCAGCCTATTTGTAGTGTAATCTGTTGCATGCAAGTGGAAATTTTAGGCTAGAAGTGGTGCAATCACACAATCACAAAAACAGTACTAGACTTAATCTTCTGTGGATCATGAACATCAAAAACAAATTCAATTTTGTGTTGAAAGGTGAGCTTTTGACCTGAAGGTTTGGTCACACCAGCATTCAAAATGTCTGAGCAAAATCATTCCATATTAATACATATTGTTATGAATGGATTTGCTGGCAAAACGCAAAGTGAATTTACACAGTGAGCAGATTTGTGCCATTAAAAGAAGGGAAGTTCTTAAATTAGCTGTTAGCTGTCCTGACATCTAAGATACAGCTTTACTCTGTGTATGTGTTATACTTTGAATAGAAAAAGTAGCTACAAGAAAAGAAAAGATCAAAGAACAGCAAGAATTACAGAAAACTGTAAACTCGTGAGCACTGTATGCATGTAGAATTATTAGCAGAGTATATTATGATTTTACAGTGAAAATAGATAAATAGGTAAATGTACAAATAATAAGTATGTTCACTGTGTTGGCTTCAGGGGTGTAAATATAGACAGTGCCGGCAGTACGGTTGCACTAGGGCCCATGGGATGGAAGGGCCTGTATAGACAGCCGGCGCTTACAATTGATTATGATTGCCATTTTAAAACATATAGCTGTGTTCGAAGAGAAATGACCAAAAAAGAATATTCCTAATTAGGAGATGGTGCCATTTGCTATGTCCTCAAAAAAGGCAAACGCATCTACATTATGGTTTACTTTCTTTTTTTTTTTTTTTGTTTTAGTCAGTAGCTATTGAAAACAAAATTATATGCTTTTACTACATAAGACATAAAATCTATAAATAAACTATAAACAAATATACAATTAATTGATTAATTTCATACCCTCTTGGATATTTCCGTCAGATATGCAATGATTCTCTATGAGTCTCTATTTGTGTCAAGACAATACATGCAGGATAGTGTGCACTGGGGCCTGTCATAACTTTCTTATACTACTGGTTGGCCTAAAACTGCTAAAGTATGCTAGTAACCATGAATACATGTATAGTTGCGCATGTGCCATCGAAGTTTTTCACCATCTGCAACAAACATCAAACACACTTTTAAATGCACAGTCCTCAATATACTAAACATTTAAAGGCTCTGTGTGTGACATTCAAAGGATTTATATAGCAGCAAACCATTATTTGCTATATAAAGATATGGTGGAGTAATGTTGTCCTGAGCAAAGAATGAAGTCAAGCTTCCCCTGTAGTTGGCTTTCTATCCAAATGTTGGCTAGTGCAGATTTTAGCCAGATTTCAGGGAAATCAGCCAAGGAAAATGTGAATATTTGTGCTTTTCCATCTACTACTGTTTTGCAAACATTAAGAGTTGATTCGCTGAAATAAGCTGTAGGCGGTGCTAGTTCTCTGCTAGGGCACCACGGCAGAGCAGGGCACAATAAGATGATGTAATTAAACAAGCACCAATCAAACATCAAATGAAGGTAAGCAATGGATGTACAACAAAAGAAAGCACAATGAACAATGGAAATACAGAGTTTTTTTTACAATGAGAATACAGCTTTGTGGTCTTCGAATAGTTCTGCCATCAGCCCTTTGTGCAAACATAAGCATGTTAAAGCCATATAGAGACAACAAAGAGAGCTTATAGTGACCTGTGCAATGACGGTATGTAAAAATGTAAGAAACTTTTACTTGTTACCTTTGTTGGTTGAATTGGTTAGATTTATCCATGAGGAGTAGGATTAGTTAGGTTTAGGGTAAGATTTTCAGGGCTGTCCTTCACTCTCCCAGGAAACACAAATTCACCTCCAGTTCCCCCAGGTTAACAACACAAAGCTCTGTTAGCACTGTTGCCATTGTTTCGCACTGTTTTTGGAGCACTGTTAGCTGCTAGCTGCCAGCTAAGCCACTTCCATGTTTAGAGCAGTGTCCAGATGACTCATACACTCTAAAGAGCCTCCATGAAAATGTATTCCTCACTGGCACTGGCAGTTGAAGGGCAGTAACACTTATGATGGACATGATGGCAAGTCCAAGGAGAAAGAAAGAGCAGCTTCCTGTCACATCTGCTGTCAGCGTAGTTTGGGCAAACAGCAGAGACAGATTGTAACACAGAGGGAGTCAAATGCCTTGACAAAAACTGTCCATTGCATTGTGCCCACAATCACACCGCAGTAGCTCAGTCCATAAGGACTTGGGTTTGGGAACCGGAGGGTCGCCTGTTCAAGTCCCCATCCGGACCAAAATTTGGAGCGTGGACTGGTAGCTGGAGAGGTGCCAGTTCACTTCCTGGGCACTGCCGGGGTGCCCTTGAGCAAGGCACCAAACCTCCCAACCACTTGGAGCACCTGTCATGGGCAGCCCCAATCTCTCCACTTAGTGTATGTACAGGTCCTGTTTGTGCATGTGTGTGTTTGGACCTGTGTGTAATTGACACAGAGTGACCAAATAACAGAGTGAACAAACTGAATTTCCCCTCTGGGATTAATAAACGTATATAAAAATATATCACACTAGAGGCCAATGACTGTTGCAGTAAACATCACACCCACATTACTGTTTTTGATTCCACTAGCATGCTATTTAAAATCACACACTGGAGCTACGTGATCTTGCCATTGTTTGGTTCTGTATAAAAATGCAAATGAGGTATTACTAAGGGTCTTGGTAGCGGCACTTTAGTGCAATCTCTGTGTAAAAAGGGCTACAGAGAGAACTGTTTATGCTTAACAACCTAACATAAAACATGCTGGACAATTTCTTCTTACCTGTTTTTAGAAAATTTAATTCCCCACTGATTTACACATCATTTAACTGATAGCCATGGATGGAGAGGTGCACTATTTTAAAAGGTAAAGCCCAACAAAGGTAACATTTAAGAGTGGGGGAAGGGCGAAATGTCTGGCTGTAGTGCTGCCTCCAAGGCTCTGCGGAGCATGTCTATTTTAGAATAAGACACACTTACAGCTTTAAACACACATATACACACACACACAACACTCACACCAAGGTAATGGAGGCATTACTGTGAGTGATGGGCCACGCTGGGCTCCTCCACTCCATCACCTGCTCATCTCAAAGACATCTCCATTTGCTCACCACACGTCAGCAGTACTCATACAGTGAAGAGAAAACAGAAAATACTTGCACAGTAAAGTATTTGGATTCCACAGCTATGGCTGGGAGAATTGGATGCGTAATGTATGTATTCTGTGCTCTGTCATATTTTTGAGCCATCTATTTCTAAGATGTGCTAATACAATATGATCTCAGTCCTTCAGCTGGGCTCAGTGCCATAAGCTGTATTCGGAGCTTCATTAGTCACCTGAATGACAGGTTCAGACATCCCTACCGCGGCTTGGTATTCTGGTTGGGCAGGCACCACACACTGCTGGCTCATCGAAAGCCTGCATGCATTTCTAGCTACCCGACCACATCAGTACAGCTCTTGCTCTGCTGTGAGCCCTGAAACACTACTGGCTTTCTTTTTTGTAACATCAGCCAAATAGCTTTAAAAACACTGAAATAACCAAACCTAACTTCAGCTTCCAGCCAACAGAAACAACTTAAACTTCACCATACTTCAGTCTGTTGGAAATCATAGACTGAAAAAACAGTGGATGTAGCTACTGTGACATCACCCATTGGTTTGTAGATTCCTGTTTTGAGGCATGTACAGCTGCAGACACATTCTGTTTGTAGTGTACATGACACGCCCCTACAGACCATGGCCACCACTAGTACAAGACAAACCCACAAATGTCACAGTTATCTGAACCCTGTTACAATGCTACACTGTAGTATATATGTATGAGACCAAATGTAGCAATAATCCACTGTTATCTATTATCCATTCATAATACATTAAGACATGATTCACTTTATATGTAATGAGATGCAGCCTTCCCATTATCCTCCCCCTAACCTTAACAGCCTCTCTTTTGGGGTCTGCCCATTATTCCGACAACCCATTGGCACAAAATCCACTTGGTTAGGGTCAGGAAAAGATCATGGTGCTGCTGCTTCGCCTCAAGCCTTTCCCAGCTGACCCAGAGCCAGTCGCGGCGCACCATCAAGGTAGAAATACGCCTGCCGGGAGCCGTTCAGCACCGCGGAGAGCTCCCCACACAACCCCGACCCCAGAGTTAATAACAGGAGGTTATGGTGTTTCACTCTCTTCTCTCTATGACACTTGTATCTCGACCAGTAGCCTACTTTTGTTGCGTTTGCAGATCCTCTATGGTACACAAATACAGTATAGCCTAGTATAATTACATATCGGAACAACAGGACGTCGGACTAATGGGATGTTGGACCAATGGGCTGTCAGACCAATTACATGGACCCTCTCTTTTAAGGTAATACTTAGGCTGTGTCCGAAATCAGTCCCTACTCACTAAATAGTGCACTAAATAGTGTGTTCGCCATTTTGTAGTGCTGTCCGAATGTTTAGTGTAAATTAATATACCCTATATAGTGGACTCACAATATCCCACAATGCAGTGCAAAACGTAGTGTACAACTGATGGTCACTAACCAAGCAATATGTATCGTGATGCATTGCAGAGGCACCAATAACAGACGGCAGACGTGGCGGACAATGAGGAGGAGCACCCGCTGCAGCAGGGAAATACATACAAATCTAAGTAATAGTGTAGTAGTGTATTTATTTTTGTATAAATTCATGTGGGAAAATACGCTCAGTATTAGGTTTTTATCACACAAATGAATTTATTATTTATTTCGGAAACCCACCAGATAACATCACTCTGGCTCGTTTTAATTGTGCGACAGTAATGACGTACTTAACCTCACGACGGAGTAGTGTCCAAAATTGTTTTAATGAGCTCACTATATAGTCTTCTATATAGAGAATTCCCTATATAGTGAGTAGGGAGTAGGAAGTAGTGAATGATTTCGGACACAGCATTATAGATTTTAATAATAAAAATACTATAAAAATACTTCAAGTGTAGCTGAACACTAACTCAGCAGTTTTGTTGGGACTTCCGCGTCCGGGCCAAGAAGTGAAGGGAGCTGATTGTGGACTGACATGTAGGTTATGGTGGGCGAGTCTTATAGTTGCTCCAGCTGCAGTTGTTGAGTACAATATTTCGTCCATAACCATCTTGGATTTTTTGAGCCAGAAGTGACCATATTTGGGCAAGAGGCTGGTGCTGTGGAGGATCGAGGGGTGGATCTGACTGAGAAGCTGAGGACACTGTCGGCAGACAGCGTGTCACTCAGAGCAGCCCGTCTTTAATTATGTGTAACTTCAAGTCTTAGTGGAATGTAAATGAGTGACTTATAAGAAAAATTCAACCCCCATACAGTTGTCATTAAAGTTGAAACTAGCTATAGAGACCAAAACCATTTTACATACCAGGCAGTAAACATGTTTATTTCTACTGTAAAGTTGGGCATTTTAACATAGTGGTCTATGGGAATTGACCTATGGCTAAGTCCCGCCCTCAAACGCCATTCAATCACAGTGCGTATAGCCATTCCCATACACTCGGACATTCTCTGCCTGGACGTCCATTGAAATGCATTACAGAAAGTAATGCATTTCAATGAGATTTGAAGTTTAAAAATGTACATGGTATCCTGAGAGGCTGGGCGACAAGGTGTATTTTTTACACTTTAAACCACATCTCAACCGAAAAGTGTCTCCTTTGGATAAAGTTGTGTGGTAACGTTAACGTTAGACCACAACATCAACTCAACATGAATAAGATTAATACGGATGTCTACATCTGTTTTAAGGTAAGTCAACATTTGAGTCAACATATTGTCACTTTGCTGGAAAGAAATGTTATCTTTAGCATCTCTAGCTAACGTTAGCTAAAGTTATTCTAAAGTTAGTCTAAATTAAGCTAATGTTAGCTAAACTTTAACTTTAGCTAACATTAACTAAAGTTAGCCTAATTTTAGCTCCTAGCTGCCTTGTTCATCATGTCACCTTGTTTGCTGGGAGTTTATTAGCCTATTTTGTTCTAGTTTTGTACATTAGTGATCGTACATCATTGTTAGCTGTTGTCCAAAGGGCTCTAGTTAAGCTAACGTTAACTTCTGGAGCTTAGTTTCATTAATTTATCTGTAATCGCAGAGATAATAAAGGTTGGCAAACGTTATGCTGACTAACAGAGAGACACTCTTGGTAAAGATGGTAAAAAGGCCGTTTCCTTTTCTCATATTTGGGGCCAAAAACCTTAACTTCATCAGCACTTTAACTTGTTGTCTTTGATGGCGACAGCAACAAGATGCGGTTCACAAGCTTACACTGTGACCTGTAAATTTTGGCTTGTAATTTAAGCCTTTCATCAACCTTCTCAACAGTAAAATGATGAATATATCCCTCCAATGCATAGTTTAGGCTCTTTTGGTTACTTCTCAATGACATCTGATTGTTATGTCCCCAAAAAACATTAATTGCCTCCTGTGAAATGCCATGTAGTGTGACACCTGCCATAGTGCCCCGGTCACTGAATGTTGATAGTTTGTCCGAGTGAGTGGAGGGGAGCATGGCTTGGCCTTAGGTCAAAACTGGCTTCTCAAGCCAGCCTCAAGCACTTTTTTGCACTTCTGTGTTGGCTTCATTCTTAGCCCCAGAGATTGCTGCTTGGTCCAAACCTTCAAATTAACACAATGAAATAATGAAATTATTAAATTATTAGTAATTTAAACAAGTGTATGTACGGGTACATTGTAAAGTTGTAAGTAAGAAATAAAATAAGAAAAGGTAAGAGATTTAGAAAGCTTGTGTAAAGTTCACAAAAATCATCCACTCTGGACCATGAATATCTATGTCAAATCTGTGTAATTTCATTGGCAAAGTTGTTGAAATTAAACTTTGGACAAATGAATGAATAATGTCATGATTCTTAGGTCATACCATTAGCAAGCAAAAACTCTCAATAAACTAACTGTATCCCCAGTGATGGTGTGTGAATGGAAGCTGTGAGCCGGCTGGGACTCTTTGGTGGTAAAGTGCTGTGTTGCACTTTTGACAGGTCAAAAGTTTGTTCTGTTAACAACCCCGAAACAAAAAAGGGCTCTCTCATTTCCTCTCACTGGCACACAGATTATACACGTCTGTGTCTATCTGTGCCTTACACAGAATAGGGCATAATTATTGTGCTGCAGAATTGTTCAAAATAAACACAAATATCTAGACCAGTCCACCGCAATACATGTCCAAAGTTACATTATCTTAACAATTTCTCAAAATGTTGTGGACACAAATTATTGAAATAAAGCTTTTCTTCCATTACAGGACAGAATCACGTCAAGTCTGTTTAAAAGCAACACTTACATGCCCATGTACACATTAAAAGCATTATTGATCACTGTAATTGTTCCTGCTGTCCATACTGGCTACAAAGAGGATAAATCCTAAATAATTTTTGTTGATGCAGATGAATACTTGCCTTAATGCTTTCCATAGACTCTATTCTTTAATTTGGCAACATCATCAATGTTTGTTTTGTCCAACACTTTGATGTTGCAGGGATGTAAAGATGGTTCTTAAATTTTGTTTGCAGAGAGAAGACATGTATTCTGTTTAGGTTGCTACATAAACTTGGTCAAGATCAGGGTTAATGTTTTCCATAATGAATAAAAAAAAAAGCAGAACTCTCTAAAAATAAGAAATTCACTTACAGCAGAACATGTTCCTGCACAAATTTAGAATTTACCCTTGACCCACTGGAGCTGAAAATAAGTGCATCTGCCCTTCCAAGCACCCTCACTCACATTCCTGTTTTCTGTGCCTATATTATAATCTCCTCCACCTAATTTCTTGCCAGGGAATTCCATTTCTCTCACCTTTCCTACATGGAACAGCATCTTAAGACAAATTCAGGAAGAGCACGGTGAAACAAACACAATTCTGCAGCACTGGCACTTCCAGTGTGGAAAAGAATCTACCAAGTATGATGGCTATATGGTAACAAGCCTCATGACTACTTTATTTATAATGCATTATGTTGCCACTTACAGGGCAGTTACAATGTCTGATGACCATGCTTAAGAATGTGCTGATATGCTCTATGTCGAAGCATGACGGATGCATCATATCTTGACCAACCAGGCATGAGGCATTTCCTATTAATGTCCATGCGATGAAATATACATATGATAGAAAGAGGTTTCCAAAAATACCATTTCATTTTGCTAATTAGAGGAGAAAAATTGGAATTGTATTTGATTTCTTTATCATGGCAGAGAAAGGGCCTTGCAGCTAGCAGATAATCAACAGTTTCATATCTTTTCACAGCTATACAGGAAACACAGGAGTCCAAACAGGAGAGGCGTTAAGTAAGGCTGCTGTTTTGTCTCAGTAAACACAAGAGGCTTAATGGGATTTCACGATTATCCTCCAAGGCTAGATATTGCAAATCTCCCACACATCCCCATGTACAGGTGGAGAATATTAATGAAACTAGGTGGGCTGAAGACGTTCACTGCAGATTTGGTCAAAAGCCAAATACCTTGCTGCAGACACTATGCAAGGTTCAAATCCTCTGTGGCCACTGAATAAGGAAAGAAACAGTATTTAGCTTAGCTAGGTAAAATTGAGCTTTTGGTGACAATTTCTGAAGACATCTATCCTGAATCATTTCATTTGGTCTAGCTCAAAGATTTTTAGTAGTTCAGTTTTAAGCCATGCTGGTGGCATGCCTCTTTATAGCATTCATGGTCCCCAGAGTATGAATTCTGCTGTAGTGGGGACCAGGTTGACATTTTGGTTTTTAGGCAAATATCTCAGCAGCTATTTGATAGATTGCAATTCAATTTTGTACACAGATCCATGGTGCCCAGTAAATGAATCCTAATGACGTTGGTAATATGGAGATTTCTATAAGAGTTACATTTTTTGGTGATTGAATGGCATGCACTTCTCTTCTGGAAATTGGTTGGAAACCCACTTATTGCTAAATGAGGTATATTGCTAACATGCCTCAAAATCCACACATCATCAGAATGTCCGGGGCCTCCAGTTTGGGCTTGTTGTTGTTTCATAAGGCTGTGATTATACTGGAGGTTACATAATGTCATTTTATACAGTGATGTCAATATTGCATATGTATATACAGTAGGTTAAATGTTTTTGGTTGCTTTTTTTAATTATCTCATTACAATGAATGGATACTATGAGAAGTAAAATCATCATGCATGACTATTATTGGGCTCGCTGAATCCACAAAGAGTCTCAGCTCCAATTCATGCATTTCCAAGACAATTTAGGTAACCCAGTGTGCAGGAATATTGAAATACACCATTTATAGAATAGGTGAAAATAACACTTTTATGTTGCATGCATTGGTTTTTGCTGAAAACTGCCTGAGATTAATGTAAAGTGGGTATGTCTGTAAAGGTGAGAATCATGGGTATCCATAGGACCCATTGTTATTTGGATATCTTGAGGTGAGAGTTCAATGGATGCCTTTGAAAATTGCCATGCCCGTTTTTAGCCCAAATTTGGCCTAACTTTGGAGCATTATATATTTCAAAAAAAAAAATGGATGTGCCACAGCCTCTTAACAAAAGTAATTGTTTTCACGACAGGGTGCAACAGGGGGGGCCACCACCACCCCTTAAGGGTGCCACTGCACCCTTGCAGGTATTCTCTCCAGATCTTAGTCAGAATGGAAGCAGATGTGTGATATCTCTGCAGATGCCATATTGGACCCAACTGTTCATGAGCTCATATAGGATTATGCTTGCTAAAAGGTAATGTTGTGGGGATTAGGAAAATGTCAGAATAGTAGTTTATCTCGAATGTCTTTGGTGCCGGCTGCTGAGATCAAAGCTCTGTATGTATGCTGGCATTTCCTTGTTGCACTGGGATTAGCAGAGCTAGCTACTTCTGGAGGGGCTGCTGTGTTATAGCACTCTCACCCTGCTGCAGCTACTTAACCCTGCTGAGATTTCAACAGACTCACCCTCCTTCCTCAGCCTGTCACAAGCCATTGGCCAAAGCTTTGAGTCAACTGCTCCAGCACATGTCAGGGGACATGAATTAATGGCTTTTGCAGTAGCAATCATAGTGTGACTTGATTGAAATGTGGCAGAGGTTAGGCCATTCAGACACAAAATTGCTTCACACACTAGAGCACAATCAGACCAATAAGAGTTTTTGAAAGCCATTGCAGAGAAAAAACTACAAGTCCTCCAACCCAAAGAGTAAAATAGGTCCTTAGTCACTGTCCTCCAAAACAGCCTACATCAGCTTAACAAAGATCAAGAATGAATCTTCAAGTCCAACCCACGTAAACACTCTGATGTGACACCTCTATTCAAAGGAGAACTGGTCCCTACACAAACAAACTATTGGAGCATTACAAAATGTTTGCATAAAGGCATTTCCCTAACAGTCACATATATGTTACCACAACATATACATTAAAGTAGTGTTGAACCAAAGAGTGTAAACTGTGATGGATGGTTACATCTGAGAGGTTGAGTAATAATTGTATTCTTCTTTTTCTCTTTTAAAAGGTTAGTCTAACCCAGAGGTTTCTGGCTGCTCACATTCCACAGACTTGAAGACTGATCAAGTACGTTATTAATCCCAGAGTGAAATTTTAACATTACAGCATCTTAGAGCCAAAAGAACTGGGCATAAACACAAAAAGCCAAGCTATATAATATTCATCAACAATAACCTAAATAAATGGGTGAATTTCTACTATATACATGTGTTGGGTAAGCTGAGCACATCTTTTAATGCCTTTCAAGCAAAAAGTGTGTTGATAAAATATGTATAGCATGGTGTGTTTTTATGTGTGTGTGTGCTTTATATAGAGTATCTAGAATGCACTAGAGCCTGTCACAAAAGCATGCACGTGGGCCTGTCATAACTACCTTATGCCACTGGAAGTGGTCATAGTGCAGGTCTGACAGTTAATGACGCACCATGATTTTACTACATTTTTTTACCTTCAAATCTGGGGAAGAAAATTTGCATCAAAGCCACCCCCTTCCCCATCCATGTTTGTCCCACCTGGAGACTTTCCATGGAGCCATATCAGGAGCTCTGTTTGAAATCCAGCCAGTGTTATTGAGCTGTGTTTAAGGTATTAAGTAAAGCCCTCTGGATCCGTCCACTGTGCAATGATTCCCTTTAATTAAAGAGTGCACTGAGCCGACTGGAGGTCTCAGGGGAGAGTCAGCTGGTCACACTCTGCTCAAAAAGTCAAACACTGCCACAAGTCGAAGATCCGCTTTAAAGCTCATTAATCTAGCCCAACCTATTCGCTGGGAGCGCCCCGAGGGACCTGCAGGGATTTGGGCTGACCAGTATTCCCTAAAGCAATATTGAACCTGAAATCTTCAGGGAGCGCTGAGCTCCTCTTGACTCCAATTTTCGCTCCATTAAATCACAAGGTGCTCCCTAGCCTTTCAGGGTACAGTAGAGTGATGAAGACTTAATAGTGAGCACTAATCAGTATGGAGAATGATTCACTGAGATGAATCTTACCATAACTAATACTGATACTTGCTTTTTCCCCCATCTCTTTACACTGAGGAAGACAATGAAACTTCCAGGGCAAAAGATAAATCTAATACATATTGGAACCACCTTAGTTGAATACAGTTTAATTGTTAGGCTGACTGAATGATGACAACCAATCAAGGCAAAGGACAAAATATATCTTTCCACAGTATACAAATATATAATATTTATTTGGTTTCTGAAGGATAAACTCCATGGAATAACTATAGGCCCATGAGCACAGACTAGGGGTGTAGCAATATACATATTTGTACTGAACCACACGGTACAAGGCTTTTGGTTTAGTAGGCATTACAAACCAAATACAATACGTTGAACTATCCAATTACATATGGAAAATAACATATATAATTTAATTGCATTTGACATAATGTTTTCCACTTCACTCAACAAGGCAGCCCACAGGATGGAACAGCCCAGTTACACTATTCCCTCCCATGCCCAATTCAGCCAGACCACCATTCCTATTTTGTACAAAAAGGTAGCGCAAATTATAATGTAAGTTTTAAAACATTTAAGAATTTCAAAAACAAGTACATTTCTCTGGTATTCCAGAAACAGATTTATTTATTTAGAGTATTGTATACAATACTACATTTAATATTTTATAAGGGGCTGGTTTTGTAAAAACAAAGCATCCAAGGAAACCTGTGATACAGGTTATATGTTTTAAAGCAGGTGCCAGACATAAAATTAATAATCTAATTTTTAATGTAGTCTACAGTACTATTTACTAATATACATCGTTTATAGTCCATATAGTACTAGGGTTAGGACAAAATAACAATATGGGAATTAATTGTATTACTACCTCTTGCAAAACATTATCGATACACTTATGGTAATTTGATTAAGTACAATATGTTACAGATTACAATAGTTCAACACTCACTCCCAACTCATCAAATTCTGACACTTAGTAGTGGCCCTATGCTTCAAACTATGATGTACTAGGTACCCCTGTAGCACAAGTTATACGATACGAAGATAGACATTGCCATTGTTTCCAGTTGTTAAATAGTCTTTTCAAAACTGTTCACAGGAAATCTAGGCTCCACCACCAAAGTTGCTTTGCTAGGTTTCACCACCACAGCTACTTACATAGTTTGTATGTTAAAATGATGTTGCCTTTTGGTTTCACACAGAACACAGACAGCAGCCTGTGGTTGTTTGACCCATCCATCTGCCCCAACCTCTTTCCTCCATGGACTGCCTTGCTGTACTACTATACTACATCAGTTGCTTTGAGGGTCTAACATTGCTGTGAATGGGTTTACATTAGAGTTAGTAGAAATCCTGGTGCCTCTCATATAGATGTTAAAGTTTGCATCAGATAACGAGGGGTGTGACCAAGCGTCAGTATTTGACAAGTTGGGAGTGAGATTAGGTTGAGTAGTTTGACCGTGGGACATATTATCTATGCCAATAGGTTTAGTGTACTTTCTGCAAATTTGAAGATTTTAATACAGTGATGCACTTCAGTAAAAGTTGACTGATTCTTGCTCTTTATAATCCAATTAAACTGTGAATTAACTTATGCAGTTTTTCCATTCTGCCACTGTCCTCTGTAACAGTGTCCTCACTATATATAGTAAAAGAAAAATAATATGTTGGTTATTTTGTACACGTCATGGCATCTATTGTGAGTTTGTCTGTCCAGGGCAGAGGCCGGATCTGTTGCTATTGCTGAGTTTTGTTTTTTCTTTTCATTTTTTGTTCATTTTGAACCAAAAAGTTTTTTCTATCTGAAGGAATGACCCAAACTGTCCAGTGAGAAGACTTTGACCCAGAGCCTTTCCATTTCCTGTGAATATTCATGGTGTGTTTGCAAGCTATTGACAAAATTACTAACCACTTAACCCAGAATAACATTTCCTCAAGAGGTGTGAGTGTGAGTTCACCTCTGGAAACAAGAACATATTTCTGTAATAAAAATGATAAAGATAAAGAAAAAAGTTAAATAAACATCTCATAAAAATACTACTAAATTATTAAAATACTTTGACTTTTTGGTCTTCTGGAAATATTACAACTCGTTTTTTTCCTTGACACACTCCATCTAACAAAAAAATGTATAAGCTGATCGAAAAGTTATTGATGGTATGTGTCAGAGGGTCAGAAAAGTACATTGTTAAAGTCAGACTAACAAAAAAAAAAATCATTGTTCAGCTAAATCCCAATTTTCTCACTCTACCGAAACATTATTGGAAACAGGTTACACACAAAACTTTCCAATACAGTGACATGAAAGTTATGAGTCCATGGGAGACAAGATAAATGTTACATGAACCTCATCTGACTGCATACTTCTCTCAGTTTAATACAATATTTTCAATACAATGATGAAATAATGTCTTTTAATAACATAGAATTATGTCACATTAAGTGAGAATATCTAATATACATAACACAAACCTACTGAGTTGTTAAATTTAGGCTATATTGGCTTCATAAATTTTAGTCAAATCATTCAAAATTAAAAAAAAATGTTAATTTTCTAACTTAATTTTAGAAAATTATGTCAAGTTTTTGAGGTTTTTTTTGGCAAGTGAACAAAGAGTTTTTATGTCATTTTGACAGTCTGGGTCATTTGTGTAGACTTTACATTAAAATTTTGGGTCATAGATGCAGTAGGGAGGAGTTAATGCAACAGATAATGTTGGAGTTTCTGATGCATTGTTGTTTTATTGGGATAAAATAGCAGAATTCTGCCTGATTTCCATTTAAGTAATTCACATACACACTATCCACCTGCTGTATAGCAACACGGCAGTAAATGAAACTCTACAGATATGTAGCTACATTTGCTATATTTATCTGATCTATATATCTGCTCTGCTGTCAGTGCTGATACCAGCTGCCTGCATCTGAGGTCAGAGGTTAAGTTAGCTGCTTTTATGTCATACCAGGAGGTACGATTATACCAGCCCTGATCTGGGAGGTTTTGTTTCAAGTGTCAAACAAAGTCTGACCTAGTATAAAACATGTCTGACACCCTGGTGCTGCAACATTTACACTCTCAAGTCCTTCAAAAATAAAATACAGAGCAAAAAATTCTCTTCCTGCCGTGCTGTCTTAAACAAACTTAAGGGTCATCAACGATACACTGTTGGAGTCTCGAGGACAACACACACCTGTCAGAAGGGAGGAAGCTTTTACAGATGTGTAGTGTATGTGCAGTGTCCTTTAGTGGGACACGAGACAGCTCAGCAGGCACACAAAAGGCTATTAGAATCTTTTATTTTAAAACATCTTATTTTCTTATTGAGTGTAGTAAAACCAAATCAAGATATTGTTTCTATGTTATGTGGGAATATTGTACTATTAAAAAGCAGGTTTGAGTCTGAGCTTGAAGAACATATTAAAAATAAAACAGCATAATAAATTTATAAAAAATACTCATGTGACTTAGAAAATTGAATCCAGTGAAATATATTAAGTGATTTGTAAATGACATTGGTCAACAGAAACACAATGCATGCAAAAGAAGAAGAAAAAAAGGAAAAGCATCAACACATAAGTTAGTGTGCATATCTTCTACCTAATGTGAGTCACATCAGGCTTATCTTTAGAATTATATCTTGTTCTCTTATGCTTCATGTTTGGAATTGAAAATATATATTTAACATAAATCTAAAATGAATGCCCATTCTACACTTCTACTTCTACTAACAATTTACTCATACTCCAAACAGCAACAATATGACTAACTGCTACAATACCAGTGGAGAATGCAGTAGTAGACTATAAGCTTTCAATGTAATCAAATATGGACTGAAATTACATAGACCAAAACTTTTGAAAATATGACACTAACTTAATTAACTTATTAAATAATGTGTAAGGAGTGTAAATGGAAAAGGAGCTTGGGAAAAAAGTGCCATAATGCAGTTTTATATGCTGTGTTTCCTTTTCTTTGTGGGTTATTAAGTACAGTCTTTATACCAAAACAACAAATACATAAATTTAATCTCAAACAGCAACTTCCATTGCTGAGAGATGAGGCCAGCGTGGAAGTGCCAGAAACTGCAGTTTCTCGAATGACCAACTCGAAGTGAATCAATCCCCAAGGAACCCAATGTTAAAATGTCCAACTTTACAGCAGAAATAAATGTTAAATAAATGTTAAATGTTAAAAGCCTAGTTCAAAAACGGTTTTGGTCCTTATTTCAGCATTAATGACAACGTATGCAGGATGATTTTTTTTATATAACTCACCTGTTAGACTGATATTAAGGTTTAAAGTTATGCATATTTAAGGGCGGGCCACTTTGAGTGACAGGCTGTCTGCAAGGCATCACTACAGTCTACGAGTTAGCTACACCCTCACTCTTCCAAAGCTCCTCCCTTTTTTATATATATGGTCACTTCTGTCTCGAAAAAGCAAGATGGCTACTGCAAAAATGTCAAACTCGAAGTTTACAAAATGGGAGTCCACAAACCAATGGGTGATGTCATAGTGGGTATATCCATTACTTTAATACATTATGTTAGTTTAAGGGTTCATCTCCCATTTCTGTGGTCAAGATTTGGCTTAATGACTGTACTTGGTTAAAACAAACAACCCAATTACTTGCTCAGTTGTCACAGAGATGGTTTATTATAGTTTATATTAATTTAGTGTGAAATAAAATTCAACATTAAAGCTGTAATTGGTTATGGTTAAAGAAAGACCTTGATCAGGGTTAAACAAAACCAACACTAACTATTGCTAGGATTCAATATGTGGACTACGTTGCCAGTCAGACTCTTTGTCCACTCAACCATCCACCAAGAGGATTTGTGGCTGCCAGCCTACACAGAACACTTAGAACTAACTTCTGTTATTGTTTGCACAACCCAGCCCTGTCTCCTCCATGTAGAAATCATGTTTCTATATTACTGATACTGTATGTTTTACTAAAGATATTGTAAGAGTCAGAGGTGAAGTTTAGAGGTGAAAAATTTAGAGTTTATATTTCAGTAAATGTTAGTTGTGTTTACACAGTTTACTATTTACATATTTATGTTAATGGCAACAGTTTCTTATTTATGTTAATCAAAAGATACTTCATGCATTGCTTTTCTTAAGGCAGTTTTATACTTGTGTGTCGGCTCTCAGTGATCTCTGGCATCCCACAGACACTCCCCTAATGCCAGCTCTCACTGCTCTCCGTACCAACCCAACAACTTCCTTTACCTTACTTACACATGGCTTTCTCAGCCCAAACAGCACTGCCACCTTCAACAAACCCAGGCTCCGTTTATGTGAGCTCCAAGTAGTGACTGTGCCAATACTACCTTTCCTAGCACATTCACCATACCCTATTTCACATGCTACATATCATAACTCCAATATAAGCTTAAGTTAAAGGAGATAGAGGAGATAAACTCACAGGTTTTCTCAGCCCAAACAGCACTGCCACCTTCAACAAACCCAGGCTCTGTTTATGCGAGCTCCAGGTAGTGACCGTGCTGATACTACCTTTCCTAGCACATTCACCATACCCTATTTCACATGCTACATATCATAACTCCAACATAAGCTAAAGTTAAGGGAGATAGAAAAGATTAACTCACAGAATCAGCAAACACAGTCACCTTGCAGCATGGTCTCAAACAAAAGGGACTCAAATAGGCCACTCCCACACTTAAATAACCTTCCTCTTCCTGGATTTTCTCCTGAGAGGACTGATTGGTGGATCTCTCCACCTGATCTCAAGGAGTTATGTGCCCTACCAAGAAGGTCCCCCTGCTGGCCCCCAACTGACATTATTCCTCCTCATCCAGATCCACTGACTAGATCAAGCTGCTTCATCTGGCATTTCCTTCACTGTCTTCCTCAAACTCTGTCCCCGCACTCAGAGTTCCCCCAGGAGGGAGACAGCTGATCTTGCTAAGAATCCTCTACACCCCACTTCCACTGGATAAATCCTAGTTTTCCACCCTTCTGCTCCTAAGTCCGCATACCTAAGCTTTTTTCTTTCATAGGCTTCTTCCACTGAGTCTTCCCAAGGAACTGTCACCTCAATTACATAAACTATCCGTTGACTCACTGACCACAACACTATGGCAGGCCTCTGATTGGTACAAACTAATTCCTGGGAAACAACAAGCTTTCCCCCTAAATCTACTTGCATTTCCCAATCACAAGCACCTTCTAGGCGGCCACAGCCTTGCCTCCTTACTAACTTATCACTTCTGTATTTCTCCCCCTCATGAACAAACTGAAAACACATCCTATTGCAAACTAGTAGTACTGTATAGAAACAACATTTCTAGGACACAAAGTTGTTTAAAGTCATCAAAGTAGTAAATCAAGTCTATGGCAAGTTTCAAGTCAGAGAAACCAATTTAATTCTGATGCAGTATAATGATATAAAGTATAATAATATCATTTTAAATGTAGCAGACATTTTATTGTGTCACGTTTGGCTCATAAGGGCTCCCCTCTTCTGGCAGTGACATGGCGAAAACCTTTGAATGTCATCTCAGGAAACATCTGTTCATCTGACACTAGTCCTGTCTGAGGCATGTTAAAGTTATCTACACCACTGTGGCCCTGCTGTCACCACTTGTTGAGTCTGCGAGACAGAACAGGAGGCTACACAGGCAGAGGCAAAGACAAAAATGGGAGGTTTCGTCAGCAAACAACTCATCAACCCTGGGGTGATGGATAAACACCAGATATTGCTGTCTCCTTCATCCCAGCAAGAGCGTCACTCAGTCAGTCTGTGTGGCCTCCAGAGAGACTGCAGCTGTCACACTGTCTCTCTGGAGGCCAATTGAAATGGTGTGACCTTGAGAGGGTAGATTGAACTAATATGTCAGCTGAAGGCCAAGCTGGGATTTCACCTTCCTAATGGAAAGCTTCTCGAGAGCCGGCTGAGTGATGGCTCGGCGTAAAGTGCCACCTATTTGGATTAATAAAACACTAAGACATTAGGAATGAGGCTGATAGCCTCTCCTCCAGTGTACACCCGTGAGCAAATAAAATGTGAGCAGCCACACACAGACATGCACACACATAATGCCTGAAAGACACAAGAGCAGTTTTTAAATCATTTCACAATATAAAAAAATGTGTTGCAAAACAAATTTCACACTCTGTTTGCTATAAAGTCATCACACTTATTTTCTCTCAGTTTTTGTCAAAAATCTAGATCACACAACATGGACGAAACACATGATCAGAAGAATCCCAGCTTGGAGGACAATGATCTTATACATGTGGCATCAAGGTCACATTGTTTACAAGAGTCAGTGCTTCCGACAAATACACTTTGAGTCACTACTGTCTTGAATATCGATTTTGAATCCCAGGATAAAATTAGCAGTTCACTTTTGTTTTTTGACTTCTTAATGAATATTCAATACAGGCCAAAACACAAAACGTTAAAACTACTAACAGATGAAGGGAATAACATTGATTGTCTTGTTACATTGCAATGTTCTGCTGGGAAACCTTGGGTTCTGGCATTCATGTGAATGGCAGTTGACCTTACTGCCCACCAAAACACCATCGCAGACCAAGTACCCCCCATCAATGGCATCATCCCCACAGCAGGACAATGCACCATGCCACAGCGCAAAAACTGCTCAGGAGTGGCCCAAAGGAATGTGACAAAGACCTCAAGGCATCACTCTGGCCTCTAAATTCCCCAGATCCCAATCCGATTGAGCAACCAAAGTGCAGGCCCCACCTCACAACCTCAACACCCTGGTGCCAGACACCTCAAAACACCAAAGGAAGCCTCATCATAGATCAGACTTGACTTTGACCTGTTGAGGAATGGACACAAGACTTCTAGGATATGGGCACATCTAGGATTGCAGCAGTATTCCGGTTTTAAGGTATACCATGACATGACAGTTGACTGTTATTATATCGTGTACATTTGCTTATTGGGGGTAAAAAGCCGTTGAATGGAGAATTTAACTTTTACATTTTACTCATACTTCCATTAAAAATGGTTTCAATTATAGTTATAAATTGGTTGTTTTTAATCCAAAAATAACCCTTCTGTGCCACTCCTTTAAGGGTCATTCTGACTAATAATATAATTGTTTAAAACCATGATAATGTGAAACCACAATACTTTCTGAGACAATTATCATACTGTGACAATCTCATACCATGGCCAATGTCTGATTGGTGTAGATTACAACTTTCTAAACAGATTTATGGATGTGACTTCCAAGGTACAAAACAAAAAAAATATATATATACACAAACTCAAGGACAGAAAAAGAAAATAGGGTGACATACAGTAAAAGACATAGCAAATAAGGATAATTCTTTTTTAGAGATATTTTTTGGGCCATTTTGCCTTTAATGGACAGGACAGGTAAGCGTGAAGTGGAGAGGGGATGACATGCAGCAAAGGGCCACAGGCTGGATTCGAACCCATGACAACATTTTGCCCTTACTTACACTTTAAGTAACATAATTACTGATTTGTGTATGGTAGCAAAAGGACTCCCGCACACTGTCCAACATGCAATAAATCATTTATTTGCGACGTTTCGGTACTAGACCTTCATCAGGCAAAACCTGTCATTTATCATTTATTTGCGACATTTCGGTACTAGACCTTCATCAGGCAGGTTTTGCCTGATGAAGGTCTAGTACCGAAACATCGCAAATAAATGGTTTATTGCAAGTTGAACAGTGTGCGGGAGTCCTTTTGCTACTTTTTGATCTTTTCTCTCCAACGCACCTGTCTTGTTTTTATAGATGTGCGAAGTGCCTCCGTTGTTTGATTTGTGTATGGGAAATCTGTTGGATGTGAAATATGGAAAAAGAAATCATAGGGGAAAAAGTAAAAATAATAATGATAATACATACATACATATATTGAAAAATAATTAATGAATATGTGATGATAAAGGAGTAATGAAAAAAATGAATCAGAATAAGAATAAATAATAAATATTCAGCTCTTGTACTATCAGGCTGGAGGGCTGGCAGTCTGCAAAATTCTGAGGGCTGGCTACTATAGCCAGTAACAACTCTATAGTTGAGGTATGTGTAGGTGTGTTTATGTGGGGGCATTGGTGGCACCAGCAGTAAAGGGAGGTAGTTACAATGGTGACAGTATGTATGTGTCTGTATATGTTACCTGTGTGGTGTTAATGAATGGAACCCAACAACTGTGAAATGTATCAATTTGGTTATTGTTGTTTTTTTAAAGCTATTTGTCTTTCTATTGAAATGTACTCAGAAAGTACATGATGCCACTGGGATGCTGAGAGATTGTTTCTGTCTTTCCAATCCAGTAAAATTGTCTTTTTAGTGATCCTTAGGGCGACCAGAAGGCTATGGGTAATACCGTGATACTGTGAAACAGCAATATTTTAGCAGTATTATGAGTATTATGTTTGTTCTTAATTATGTCTATTGGCGGACAGGTCTTAGGAGATTGGGGGGGTCGGGGGGTGGTACTGATTCTTCTTTGCATTTCATTCTTGAACAACAATGTTGATTAACGCAGTCAGTCAAAAGATCTGTAAAATATTGATAAGTACCAGCTTTGTGCTTTTAAAACAGATAGTTAATTAACATCTCTGAAGGGCAATATCCACCTCAGTACTATTCCTGTTTTAATAACCTTCCCATTAATTCAGTGAACTCGATGCAGAAATTTCAGTGTGTTTCCTTTCCACATTTCTCTAAATTCAAATGTCCTCAAAGTCAAGGTCACCCAACCAGAGGTTGACTCTGGGTGTGCCATAAGTAGCACAAGTAGCTGATACTGCAGCCTCTCCTCTCTGACACCTGGCTCTTTTTTCAGGGACAGGTGGAGCACTGAGACAGCAATCCATCAGCACTAATATGTTTGACTCACCCAATCAATAGAGCCATACAGTATGTGAGCTAAGAAAAGAAGCTCTTAAATGAATGCAAAGCAGACAAGAGTATAACTGCCTGGAGCAAAGAGAGGTCTCCCCGCTTTTAATATGAGCAAAGCAGACATCTCTAGGAAGAGTCTGTTTAATTTATCTTCTGCTTCCAGCCATTATGGACTCTATCTCAAATCTAGAGGGAAATAAAAGTCTGAATGGTGCTGACTGTAAAATATATTCAAGATGTCAATAGAATTACTGTTTTTGCAGCTATAATGTTGTAGATCTCGATGCAGCTTTTTGCTTTGGGGCTAGGTAAATCTAGTCCTCCATCAGGGCTGATGATGTTTTCCCAAAACATAGTGCAGTAAAGCTATTTGAAGTCTCTCGGTAATGATAAAGCAAATGGCTAATGGTGATTGTGGCGGCATTACCCACAGCCCCACCAATCATAATCAAGACGGTGCTGATTAACATGCCGCGCTCCTGCATAAACAAACCCTGGTGTTGGCTAACGACAGAAAGGACTCTGCATTAAATAACAATTATACTCACTAGGATTGATTCAGCTGCTGAGCTCCATGACATTTTCAGAGTGCTAAATGAGCAGATCTATTGTATATTTCAACCCAAATCATGTTCTTGTTTTACTCTTTTGACCTTTTTGATTCTTAAGTCGTCTGAAATCATTTTACTCTTGCTTCAGTTCATGTAAAATAGATGAGCTGACCTGAACAAAATGATACAAAAACACATACAGCAGCCATTGAGAGGCTAAGATGACACACACAAAAAAAGACAGAAAAAAAACAAGCTCAATCTGGCCATGTAATACAAATGACCTCTGATCTGACTGGCTCTGTCCTCTATTTCAAGTCAACTAAACATAACCTGTATCAAAAAGCAGGTGCTACAAGCAAAACCAAAAGCCAAAGATAAAATCTTATTCAAAAATGATTTTGTGTATTTTTAATGCATCATATTGTCATTCTTGAAGAGTCTGACTTGGAAATAGAGCAAACTCTGTACTCCAGTCTGTTTTACTTCACTGTTTCCCAGCATAAGCACTGCAAACAATTCTTAAAATACAGTACATACAGCAGTCACACACTGTCAACCCCGGTATCAGGCTCATAGCTCAGCACGTCAGTCTGAGAGATATTGTTCAAACATGTTGAGAATCCCATATGAGCATTAGAATGATCTGTGTTTAAAGAGGCACTGCTTTCTGCACATGCTGCTTCTTGACGTAGAGGAGTGCTGCTAAAAGTGCTGACATACTTAGCCTAATACAACACATTTGTAATACCTATTTTGATACATTACTAAAAAACAAGCTATGCATTGTTAATTAATGCTACACATTTTATGAATAATTCACAATACTGAATTCCTTCACAGGGGAGACACACAAAGATGCCAAAACCTGTACATGAAAAGTGGAAAAAAGGAAGACAGAGGCAGAGCTGATGAAGTAGCAATTACTATTTGCATATGTTACACCTGACATTACATTAAATGCATGTTTTTCTCTGTCACTTTTCCCTAGAAGATAGGGCAGTCTGTCTAATAATTTCATTAAGTGTGAATGTTACAAACAACTGGTAGTGTACTTCAAATGAAGCATTGTTAAACAAGTTGTCAGTCTGCATTGAACTATAAGTTGATGTGGGCGATTCTTACAGTCTTGGTTGTCCACAGCAGCTTAACATGGGATGCCAAAAAAATGTATTCAAAAAATATATGCCAGAGATATCAAGAGGAGACAAGCATTAAGGCTGTAATTGCTTACATATGTGTTCCCCAAGGTTCGATGCAAGGTCCTTTTATGTTATCATGCTTCTTGTATGTTACATTACTCAGAGAAACAACTCCCGCCTCCCTCCAAAGTCCAATCTCCCTCCTCCTACAACTCCACCTCATCCATTACGTCCTCATTACATCTATGATAGACGTAGGCATTGGAAGGTAACGTTATATACATGGAGAGCGAGTGTAACATGCTAAGAGAAGAGTAGAAGAGAAGAGGAGTATAACACGCTGCTGATTGCAGTCCAACACAACCTCAGAGTTTTAAAACTCAACTGGAGTAAGTGATGACTGATGAGCTTTAGAATAAGGTTACAGTGCTGATGTTAGATAGTAGTGTTAAAGTTACTTGTAAGTGGAAACGTACAAGGAAGATAACACAAAGGCTCAGGCTACAGTAGGCTAACCGTTAGCAACTGGATGCTGTGTTGTCATATATAACGTTATAGTCTATGTTACATTAGAGGCAAACTAAAAATACCTGTTCAGCAGAAACTCTGCGACCACCTCATCCCTTTTTAGCTCAGGCTGAAGCTGCATCAGTCTTCGCCATTGCTTGAAAGCAGAACCGATGTTGACCCAAGTTGTGGCTCTTCCAGCATCAAGTTCTCTCTTAGTGTTAGCTTTTTCTGCTATATTCATTCTTTTGCCAACTGATTTCCCTGTTGGAGCAGCTGGAGGTGGAAGCGGTGGTCTGCTTTTTTCTGCCATAATTACGGAAGGTTTATATCCACAACCGTCCCTGTTACTAGCCTATTTGTTCTCTCACAGACTCACTCTTCCTGGTTGAGGGTGGGGTGGGGGGGTTACACGAGCAGTTACGTCAGTTGGAGGTCTCAGTCCAAATGCAATGATTGATCTGAGTTTTATTAGAACCATATGAGAATGGTATAATGATGAATTTTTATTTCTGGTGGAATTCACTTACATTTTAGTGTGCTGTCAGCTTATTAATAGCATTTTAACCTAAACAAAGAAAAGTGTAAAATTTCCAGAAAGGTTAAGTGTCACTTTAAATGTAAGATATAAAATATATTTCTTATGAATAAACTGAATTGATTTTAAAGAATTTGTCCAGACTGAATACTACAGATGATCAGTTTTTATCCATAAGGAAATCAGTATTACAGAACAAGTTTAATGAGGAGATGAGACTCTCAAGTTCCTAAACTTTTATCTTTTTTATATCCCGGCTGTGACTCAGAGGTAGAATAGGTCGTCCACCAATTGAAAGATCAGCGGTTCGATTGTGGGCTCCCCCACTCTGCATGTCAAAGTATCCTTGAGCAAGATACTGATCCCAAATTGCTCCCGATGGTTGTTCCATCGGTGTGTGAGTGTTAAAAACTGAGTAGCAGGTGGCACCTTGTATGGTAGCCTCGGCCAACAGTGTATGAACGTGTGTGTGAATGGGTGAATGTGACTCGTAGTGTAAAAAGTGCTTTGAGTGGTCAGATGACTAGAAAGGCGCTATACAAATGCAGGTCCATTTACCATTTACCATACCTCCTCCTCATGCCTGGCTGGAGGCATTATGTTTTCAGATCCAATGTACATATGTGTGTCCCAGATTTTATTTTTCAAATTTAAAACAACTGTCTTCTTGGACTCAGGGACGCACTGGTTAGAATTTGGAGGTCGTAGGTCAAAGCTCAAAGTCACTGTAACATTATCCGTCTTATTTTCATGAAGACGTTATCTCAAGAGCACTGTGAGGGAATTTCTTCACAGTTGAAACAAACATCACTTGGACTCGGGGAGGAACTTATTAGAATTCAAGAATCAAATGTCATGGCCACTGTGACAATCCTTCTGTCTCCTTCTCATGAACGCAATACCTAAGTCTGCCTGGAGGGAATTTTTCCAAATTCAGCATAAACATCCACTTAGATTCAATGATGAACTGATTAAAAAACAGTGATGAAGGTCAAAGGACAAGGTCATCGTGACCTTGTCTGTCTCATTCTTGTAAACGTGATATTTCAAGTACGCCTTGAGGGAATTTTTCCAAATTTGACACAAATGTCCACTTGGACTCAACAATGAACTGATTCGAATATCGTGATCAGTGGTCAAAGGTCAAGGTCACTATGAACCCACAAAACATGTTTTTGGCTAAACTCAAGAATTCGTACAAGTATGACAACATTTGACAGAGATGCCTAACAGGATAAAATGATGAAGTGTTGACATTCTGTATCCAAAAGGTCAAAGGTCAACTTCACTGTGACTCGTAACAATCTGTCAAAACATTTTTCTGGCCATTAGTCAATGTCATATCTCATATATCTCAGGAACAGAAGGAGACATTTGGTCAGATACTAAATTGGTGACGGGCGGCACAGCGGTGTGGTTGTTAGCACTGTCACCTCACAGCAAGAGGGTTGCCGGTTCGATCCTGGGTGTGGGAGCCCTTCTGTGCGGAGTTTGCATGTTCTCCTCGTGTCAGCGTGAGTTCTCTCCGGGCACTCCGGCTTCCTCCCACAGTCCAAAGACATGCAGTTTGGGGACTAGGTTAATTGATAACTCTAAATTGTCCGTAGGTGTGAATGTGAGCGTGAATGGTTGTTTGTCTCTATGTGTCAGCCCTGCGATAGTCTGGTGACCTGTCCAGGGTGTACCCTGCCTCTCGCCTGATGTCAGCTGGGATAGCCCCCCCCTCGCGTCACTCAAGAGGATGCAGCAGTTAGAAGATGAATGAATGAATGAACTACATTGGTGACAATAATCTTGAAACTGTACTGATTGTATAGACTGTCTGTGCTGCCGGGAAGTATGATGTTTGTGAAGCAAACAAATACAAGCATGAATGTAAACTGTAACTTCAACTTGACTGAAACGCAGAGGCATTCAACCGCGAGGCAATATTTCTACTCATTACATAACTGCTCTGGGTAATTTATATATGGATATTAATGACACTCGCAATGACATATCGTATTTTTACACTGGTGATGGTTTGGTTGTCTTGCTTTCCTATGTTGTCCTTTGAGGAACCTTTGAATCCTGTCTTGTGAAGTTCTCTTCAAATACAGCTCATGAAGTATGGTCCTATTTTAACAGGTAGTACGAAAAAAAAAAACCTCTATAATGACATCAACATTACCACAGTATTCTAGTGCTTTCCACATTCTTCCTACTGCAAATGATAAGCGATAGTGACCCAGGTGAGACAGATCAGTGGCTTGGCTCTAATGACATTTTAATGGGAAACTAATGGGGGTTTCTGCAGACAGACTTCAGTGGGTTCAGTGTGAGGTCAATGAGGCATGAGAAACAGGCTAATTGCTGCTTCATAAAGGCTGTGTATAAAAACAGTTATTGTTTGGCTCGACCCTCTCTGGGAGGTGTTTTGTGATGGGTTGAGGTTTTATGCTTGTTTGTATCAGGTTGTGCTCGCTGATGTGAAGATTAAGGTTTACTCCATGTAATACAACGATACAAAAATACAAACATTGTTTTTAATGGTTTTGGAAGGCAAGGCAATTCTCAAACCATTCTATTCCATTCTTTTCATGCTGGCAGGTTTCCTGCCTTAACAAGGCCAGATTATATATGGTATATAAATGGTAATTGAAATTCTCTCTATGATATACACATTTATGAGAAAGTTCTTTATCTTCTTTATATTGTTAATAAGTTAATGATAGTTAATAGTAAATAAGGTTTTAAAAAACTGAATTTATCCTTCAAGCTTAATTGAAATTACCATTATGATAAAGTGAATGACATGATTTCACATATTTTTTACAATCCATAAAGGCTGAAACTCAAAAAAAGGTTGGTGATTTGAGCAATGCCCTTATTAACATCCTGTCAGATGACATTTCATTAGGGAGTTGCTTTCCCCACAGCGCACAGTGCATTAGTAGGTGGTACTGAGTCTGAGGACTCTATTTTGGGCTCTGTGCACATGCAGTGAGAAGTGCAGTTCAATAACTCACTCAGTACTGTCTCCACCATCTGTCAAATCTTCAATATGTCCAGAAATGGGAATTCAGTTTTAAACCAGACAACACCTTCTCTTGGAGTATTTAAAGGGCTGGTCAAGCTACATCCTTTTCTGGCTTTTTCAAAGGGAAACTCCTACTCAGCCTGTAAGGGTACGCTGTGACGTAGGTTACAGCACTGATTGCCTCCCTTCTATTCCCTCACCTCCCACACAAGCTGTTTGCTGACAGTGTAAGCATGGAGAGTGAGGAAAGTGTTAGCTTGGAAGATTTGAGCTTAGAGGGGGACATTAGTACTTTTTTACAATAATTAAACATTTATTTAACCAGGTGAAGACACATTGAGGTTTAATATAATATGATAATGCATTTATGAGTGCATTTTTAAGTGTATTACATTCAGTAAGGTTGCGGTCCCCATGCTTCCAGTGTGGAGAAGCTGACAGGAGCAACACGGCACAGAAGCTAAACAATGTAGCCTACAGCTGTGGATGCCATGTTAGTTTGGTTCCTAAAGTCACACAATAACACAAACTAACCAAGAGATCAGAGGCAGCAGTAGACCAGTAACTTGTTGTGCTCTGCAAAGTAAAATTTCTGTTTCTTTTAGAGGAGTCTGGTGGCTGTGGATAGGAGCAGCAGCAAAACATGTTTTAGCTTCTTAATAAAGGAGCACCTAAAAATCCATATAATTTGAAGGGTAAAATATATTAGAAGATTAACCTATGTCTTTTCCTTGCCATCAGACCTTTTCTACATGGAACTGAAGCTCTTATCTACGCTCTCTTAAAAGCCACCAGACTCCACTGACAGAAATAGTCATTTTACCTTACAGCACGCAAAAGTTGCTGGTCTACTGCTGCCATGATCGTTTGTTATTGAGTGACTTTCAAACCCATTCTCATTCTGAAGTCATCAAATACCATCGCTTGGTCAGTTATTTTCACGTCAGACACCAACGAGAAAAACCATCCTTTTGTGATGGTATGGTATGCCACCTGGCAATGTCAGTGTGTAATGCCGCTGGACAGTGTCAGTTTCAAATGCAGCCTAAAAAAAACATAATTTAAGGAGGTGGACTGAACAAGTGGTGATATATGAAAAGTTAGGAGTCAGAATATGTTGGACTTCCTGAACCAATTAGGTGGGGACAAAAGTGGATATATTGATATATGTATCGGTTATTGGTCAAATGAGTTGTTTCATACTGGATATCGGCAAAAATATCATGTATCCCTAATAAAAACCTAAAAATAAATAAATACATATTGGAGCTGCCCTAAACTGTATATTCATTTTCAAGGTTTGCATATTCTGAACAATATGTTCTTAGGTGAAACTCTGCACAGGATACCCAAACTGTCAGTGCATCATGACAAGAACAGCCTTGTTTTTAAAGGGGACAGAGTAGCAAATATGTCTGGCCATGACTGTAACAGCCTCAAACATGCAATCCCACTCTGTATCCAAGTGCACCACGAGTACACCTGGTGAGTATGGCCATTTTAAAATTGCTCTTTAAATTCAAAGGCGTTGCGTTTTCAAAGATACATTGATTTTTCCAGCCAGACCATAGTAAGAGCATCAAAACTGGAACTCATTCAGACCACACCGTATTTCCAAAACATTACGCTCACATTCATGTTATATATACATTTAAGAAGACAAAATTTCTTCCCTCTTAAAGGGTTTTTTTGTTTGGGAGCTTTTCTTTATCCGCTGTGAGGGTCCAAAGGACAAAGTGATGTTGTATGCTGTAAAGCCCTCTGAGGCAAATTGTTATTGTGATATTGGGCTTTATAAATAAAATTGATTGACTGATTGATTGATTGATTGATTGAAAAATTAAAATGGAACCTTTAATGTCTAACTGGTATCAGCAGCAGTACTGTCATTGGTCAATATCAATGTATCTCAAGCACAATTCAGTTTTGCTGCAAGGTCAACACTAAATTCCAGCATTCACAGCACAGCCTGTGATAATCCCCTTTTCTGTAAGAGGTCAGCAGGTGAAGGAGTCCCCAGGGTGCTGTGTGTGCGTGTGTGTTTGCAGGTGTTTCAGCATGCTTTTCTTTACTCCAGCCGACCAACAGTAGTTAGCGTGGCTGTTCTGTCAGAAGCGTAAAGCTGAAGTGGGGAGGGGTCAGAGGCCAGGCTGCGGTTAATGCTGTTCTAAATTGCCTTTCCTCGGAGATTTGCCCCCATCGAGACACCTGAGAAAGGTGCGAAGGTCATGCTGTGAGGAATAGGGTGAGGGAAGTGGATGGGAGTCTCAAAGAAGCACATGCAAGGCCAGTTAACATGTCCACTCTGCTGACTATCATCCCACTTACAACCCTTGTGACAATGGACTGTATTCTGCAGGCTGCACTATTATCTGCTGGGATTTTCTTTGGCTGTTTGTTTTTGATTCTCTATGGAACAAGAGAGAGAGAAAGGTAAGTAAGCACCAACAGCCAGGCCTTTATTTTGGTGAGTACAATTTATCATAACTTATAATTACATCATCATATAATCATACTATTACCTTAAGGAATTGTAATTGTAGTAGTCATAATTGTTTTTGCATTCCACACTGTTGTACAATAAGTACTCGCTGATTGCAAATTACAGCATCATAAGGTGTGTTGATTTGATCTTGAGGTGTCTTGACTTTAAATAAAATATTTATGACCTCACTCTAACAGAGTAATGAACTCTTTACTTTTTACTCTGACATTGTTCAAAGGCCTACTGGAGTCCCTTCATTATTTACAGCCAGCAGGGGCAGCAGGAGCAGCAGGAGCAGCTGAAAGAATTATTTGAGATAACACATGTTTTTTTGTTTTGTTTTGTTTTGTTGGGGTTTTTTGTGGCTTTTAGATCATTTGAATGAATAAATCTGATTTGAAAATGTTTAATTTACATTGTATAAAACAGGGCTTTAAGCCTCTTTCACACAGAACGCAATTTTCGTGGTTCCCACCGCGGGGTAGGGTGCAGAGCAAGCGGAGTACAAGGCACGCAAGACAGGATTTGGGGGAGTACAGGCTCATTCAGGAGCTACAGCCAGAGCTACAGCTCCATGGTGACCGCTTCCGGGTCTACTTCAGGCTCTTCTCTGCTATTGAAAGCGCCGAGGTGTCGTCACAGCGTGTTGTGGTGAAATTAAAAAATGTTCGATTCGAGCGCAGGCTGGCGGCGCACAGACGGCATGACATATTTACGATGTTTACGATCAAATCTGAGTTTCCCGCGGCGTTCCTGAATCCGGAGGAGGTTTTTAGTAGAGTAGGCTTTTATGTGCAAATCTACACACAGATTTTCTCACTTTTCATGAATGAGACCCAATGTGTTTTAAATATAGAACAACCAGGTTTATGTATTGATAAGCAAAAAATCTTGAATATTAGAAAATCAAGCGAAAAACGGTACAAGGAACTGACATCTGAAGAGCTTCAAGTGATAGAGGAGGAGAAAGATGAGATAAATACAAAAAAGACAACAAAATGGGCTACTGTACTATACTGTACTGTACTACTACTACTATACTGACGGACTTTCTCTGCCAAAAACAAAAGAACACAGATTTGAATACACACTCGGCAGTCATGCTTACTGACATTTTACGCAAGTTTTATGCCTCGGTTCAGTCCACTAAGCCTGGGTGAGTACAAAACGTTCACCAAAAGTTGTCAAATCTGGTTGGTTTTAATGCACTTCATGGAGGCAGATAACATTATTTATCTAACTGATAATAAGCCGTGTAATAAGCGGGTTATTATCCCAGTATTCACCAGCTCATTATACATTATCCCTTACATATATGTGTACACATGCAAAGAAGCATAATAAGTTACATTAACAGTTTCTAACAACACACACTATCTCTCTACCAGCATCTCCCTCTCTCCTCTCCTCCACACACACACACACACACATGCACACACCTCACCTCCTGATGCTTTCCTTACAGGTCAGTTACACAGGATATAGTTTTATACAGTCCATGGCAGCAACAGTCATGTTTACAACAACAAAGTCACTATTAACAGTTTTTTCCAATTGCTAACACACTAAAATGACATGCATAGCACAATTATTTAAACTGATACACAGGGAGCAAAACCTCTTCTCAAGTCTCCAAAACTCTAAACACATTTTCTGCTTTACACACATTTTGCAATTCAAAATGGCACTTTTTAAATGCACTGAACACGGTTCTCTGCATAAGACACAACAATCTGACAGGTCACATGTTTGCCATTTCAAAACACTGCCATTCAAAATGACACAACATGAGCTAATTGGCCAATATTTGTGCCACCTGGCCAAACACCTCAATGGTTAATTGTTACCACTTCAATCAGGAAGTAAGCACTATAAAAAGACCACAGGTGAGCACCTTTTTTTTTACAACAACAATGGAAGACGTGGCAGAGAGTGGAAGAGGAAGAGCGAGGGTGAGAATGAGAGAGGGAGGAAGAGTGAGAGGTAGGGGTAGAGCTGGTAGAGGAGTTCATGGCCAAAGAAGACAACAACTTTCAAATGAAATCAGAGCAACCTTAGTTGATCATGTCATCAACTATTGGCTGACAATGCGAAAGGCTGGACAGAGAGTGCAGCCCAACTTGTGCCATTTTACTGTCGCCTCTGTCATCCGGACATTTAGACTGAAAGAAATTTTGGTTACATACCTGTGCTCCACACTATGTAGTACACCCCATGTCATAGTGTATAAGTTGGGTGACACCTGTTTACTTCATGAATGGCTGATGTCATACACTAACTGTACAAGTTTCCTGTACAATTTACTCTACTGTGGGGGCAATATCTTTAGGCTGCATTGTCCAAGCCCTATATTGTTTTTTACTGTAAAAAGGACTGAGAGACGCAACCATGGTGGAAGAAGGGGCCAAATGTTCACCGGGGTACAGGAAGCTGCCATTGTAAACTTGGTTTTGGAAAATAATGAACTCAGATTACGAGAAATTCAAAGCCACATCATCCAAGACAACACCATATTCAACAACATTCAACGAGTCAGTCTGTCCACATTGGCTCGCATTCTCAAGCGAAACCAAATCAGAATGAAACAACTTTATAAGGTGCCTTTTGAGAGAAACTCTCAAAGAAACAAAGAGCTCAGACGAGCATATGTGGATGTAAGTACAATATTGACTGCAGTACACTACATGCAACACTGTTTCCCAGTGTACTGGATAACACCATATTGCCTGATCTTTGTTCTTTGTTTTCAGGGAGTACTGGAAATGGATGCTCATGCAATCCCACATGAGTTCATCTTCATAGATGAGGCTGGGTTCAACCTAGCAATGACCAGAAGAAGGGGAAGAAACGTCATTGGCCACAGAGCCATTATAAATGTTCCTGGCCAAGGTGGTGGGAACATCACAATGTGCGCTGCCATCTCCAATACACATGGTGTCCTCCACCGTCATGCCATCCTTGGCCCATATAACACAGCCCATATTCTCACATTTCTGGACAGACTCCACAACATTCTCATACCACCAGAGCGTATGAATGATGCAGACCGTCAAAGAAACCGGTACGCTGTAGTATGGGACAACATGAGCTTTCATCGTGCAGCCCCAGTCCAAAATTGGTTTGCTGACCACCCACCGTTTCTCGTGCAATAACTCCCACCATACTCACCATTTCTGAACCCCATAGAAGAGTTCTTTTCGGGCATGGCGGTGGAAGGTATACGACCAGCAGCCCTTTGTGCGCATGCCTCTTGTGCAGGCTATGGAAGAGGCACGTAATGAAATTGATGTGGGTGCAATTCAGGGATGGATAAGGCACTCAAGGCACTTCTTCCCTCGATGTCTGGCAAGGGAAGATATTGTCTGTGATGTGGATGAGGCATTGTGGCCAGACCCAGCTGTGCGGTAAGATGCTGCCTAATTATTTTTCTTGCCTCTTTTTTTTATATATATTTTTTCTGCACATTTTTTTCCGCAATTTTCTTTTTCAGTTTACTGTTTTTTGTGAGCATATTTTTGTTCACTCCAATGTAAATATATCTGCTGTGCGTATGTTGCACTGACTTGTTTGGTGAAAAATAAAAAAAGTAAATGTTTCAACAGCATATGTGTGTATCTGCAAATATTTCTGTGCATGTGAACAATCTGAAGAATGTTCTACAGTTTGAACTATTTTAGTATTATGGCAAAGCATACTAAAAATGAGAGTGCTTTTCATTATGCCCAACAGTGTGTAGTTGGTTAGACAAAAATCTGGTAATATGAATGACGTGTGTGCCATTTTGTGCAAAAGTTTGATTTTGATAATGCTATATGTAGTTTTGGTTGCAGTGCTTCATTTTGCAGGATATATGAGGTATTTTGCAGTTTGGGTGTGTGGTTTTCTGAATTGTGTTAAGTATTTTGATAAAACCAGCCTAGTTTGCAAAATTGTGTTTTAGCAATTGGAAAAAACTGTAAACCCCAATAATATCTTACTGGAATATAAATATTCCTCCTGACATCACAATACTGAGTGAAGAAAGTCACGTTGTCTCAGCATGAAGACAAACATCAGTATCAGTCATTCATCCTGCTCTCTGTCCCTCCTCTACTGAGGACACTCACTGTCTGCAGGTACATGTTCAGATAAAGTGTTAGCCTACATACAGACAGCTTTCATTTAGTTTGTCTTTAACACTGTGCTGTTAGCACCACGAGCACGATGCGCTTGTGTCGACCGCGATCATAAATCATAATAGTAATAGTAGTAGTAAATCATAATAGCGGTTAATGAGAGACTGAGCCAATTGAAATATGTCTTTCTACATGCTGATCACATGTATTGATAAAGTATTGGCTTGGCTGGCGGAGGTTTTATTGCACTTACTCACAGTAACAAGTGTAGTTGTCTCAGCTAGAGTCATCTTGAAGTTATATTCCCTTCATCTGCACCGTGACCTCTCTGCTGTCTGACTTCACTCTGTTGTGTGTGTGTGTGTGTGTGTGTGTGTGTGTGTGCTGTGAGGAGGGGGGTCAGCGTTTACATGCAGAGAGCAGGACAGAGGCTGCAGAATGATGATACATGAAACCGAAACTTTAAAAAGTAACGCTGCTTACTATTATTACGGTGTTGATTAAATTTACCTTGGTTTGTTTAATACCGGGTCTCGGTGCCGATCCCTGCCCGGGTGTTTGATGAAGTCTCCTGGTTGGCCGGTGATAGATTGGTGTCAAACTGTTACAGCCCGTCCGAGCAGTTCATGCCAGGCTCGAATCAAACCCCCCACTGGTGATGTAGCATCGTCTCATTTGATGTTGCTCAATAAGAATCCAGAATGTCATCACATTTTTTTTTCTCAATAGATGCAGGTGTCAAACAGGAAAGAGGCAGAGGAGAAAACCGCAAAATCACCTGGGGCAGTGTGGGCGGGGCATCAAGGCCACTGTGGCCTTAGGGCAGATATTTTTTTCAAGGGCACAAGGCCAAATTAGGAGGGCACGTGGCTCTCGTGAAATTCCTGCCCTGCTTACAGCTATAGGAATATGATTAATACATTTATCAAAAAGATTGGGATGACCTGGTTTGACACCAAATGTTAGAAATGTTCTTGGAAGAAAGAACCCAAAGTTCAAACCATATTCTAGTTTGAAAGTCACCCCTCTGTATAGTTTTTGATAGTTTAAAATGTAAGGTGAAGGATGCCCAGATGCTTCACTGTGTAATTCACAAGATATTTTATGAAAATTATGAAGGACATGTTATATTTGCCTGTTTCCCGTAAAATTGGAAGAAATATGAACACAATTTTGGAGGTTTTGCCTATTTTATTAGTCTTAGGTGAAACATTACAGTGTGCTTAGACTAGTAACTGACCAAATGTATTAATTGTTTGTCTGTTTGTCTTTACATTTTTCTTTTATTATTTTTTGATCAAGGGAAGTGGTGCATTTTGTAGTGCCGAGAATTCATATGGAGGTGGTTGTGGTGAGCATACAGACCATGGGCCTTTGATATTAGAGACCAGGTTTCATGTCCTGAGTTGTGGAGTTGGTGTAGGCAACAAAAGCACTTTGGTTACAGTAAGGGAAGATAGTAGTTTCCGTTAAATGTTGATTAAGTCAGGTATTGAGGTAGTACTTCACAGATTCAGCATTGCCCTTGAATAACAGTCAGACCATTGATGGACAGTTTAAAAAGAAAATATGGTTTAAAAACACTGAACTGTGCATTGTGGGCCCTGCCTTACACCCAGTAAAAAGCAGTGAACTAGCTAGCTAGTTTCAGACCAATGCTGTTTACATTTTCATGGCCAGTGCCCATGCTATGCAAGTAGCAAATGTGCCTGTGCCCATCTGTGTGTCCATGGGTGTGTAGATCTTAAAATGAGGTGTTGTCAGGGGCATTGTTGGCAAATTGCTATCATGAGACAGCAGAAAGCTATTAAACCATTGACCATCAAAAAACTGGTCTGAAGTCAGAATGGCAAAGGAATTTCCTGCTTTTTAAAGGGTTCATTATTTAGATAGTAAGATGTGTGTATATGGGCAGGTTCACAACAGGCGCAAATTCTGTTTGTCACACACATGACATGTTAATGGGTTTGGGATGGGTGAAATAATACAGTTATATTCTGTAAAATGGGAACGTAGCAGAGATCTATGGAGTTAGATCAGTCTCAATATTCACAAATGCACACAGAAGGATTCACAAATACATGTTAAGATTTATATATAAATGACTCTCGACACACAAATATTTTCAATGCACACACATATATTTAGCATTTTATATAAATGTAAAAAAAATCCACAAATAACCAAAAAAGTTTCACAAATGTATTTCTGATGCACACACAAATATTTATTGTTTTAAATATATGCAATAAAAATCCACAAATATATGTATTTAAAAAGTATTTGCAATTTTCATCAAAACATATGTGGATGTTGATACATTCATTTACAAATGCTTTTATTTTGTGAACCTCCGCGCATTTGTGTGTGAACCTCCGCGCATTTGTGTGTGAATCTTTTTGAGACTCTCCTGACGTCACCCGATCCACAAATGCATTTTTTCTACCAAGGGGATATAGGTAGCCAATCAGATGTCTCCTTCCTCTTCAGCCAATCACATGAGCGTCCCGCCACCACCCCCACGTGGGGTATGTTTTAACGTCGTAGCGTCAGAAGGTGGCAGTAATGCACCACTACGTTGTTTGCGACCGCCAAATTAATACGGAAGAGAAGAAGAAGAAGGTCAAGCGCGTATGTCTATGATCAAGAGCATAGATGATGAAGAGGTCTAGTTTGCAGCATGGCGGCCGACGATCGTGCACCTGTAAGGAGTAGCATCCAGCTGCAGCCCAGCACAAGTCCCTGATGTGACGGAAGTGATGCTGGATATTATTGTCGCGGTCTTTGTGTGGAACTGAGCTCGCAGGACACAGCATCTCAACGCAGCAGGTTTCAGGTAAGCTAACTGGAATAAATTGGCAGAAAAATAGCTATGTTGTTTATTCTGTGACCGTTAGAAGAGGATCCTGGTGAGTGGCGAGGGCAGGCTCGAGACTTGGGATCCCCTCACCTATGGTCCCGCCCGGGCCTGACGACTGCAGCCCTCCGGCCTGACCTCCGCGGCCTGGACGGATGCTCGCGTGGGTGAGAGGAGCGGAGAGGAGCGCGGAGGTCATGCCGGCTGGCCGACACCGTGTAGTCCGGCCGTTACAACGCTAAATTAAGCAGAGTGACGGACCCGAAGCCTTCAATCTGGCTATAAGACAGCTGAAATGCGAAACAAAAAAACACAGTGGTGAAGTTGGGATTTGTTTCTTGAAGTTACGTGCTCATTATCTTTTCTGTCTCTTGCAGGCTGCCAGGAGAAGCGGACTGGCCATCAGATATTGTTTGTGGAAATTTGAAAATAAAGTTTGTCAAATTGACTGTTGTCTCTTCATTGTGTTCACTTACACACGAAATAGGGTAACAGTCAGCTATTTTTGAATGTTAGCACTGATTTCTCACATTGAATGGTGAAATAGGCTATTTGTAGTTTGAAAGGTCCGACCTAAATGAATACAGGTCGTAGTTAACGAAGCATATGAATATTAATATAGAAGGAGCGCCCACTGAGCGCAGCTTCTTTTATTCATGGTTGAACGTGGCGATGTGGTCAAAAACAAACAAAAAACAAAGTTGACTTGTATGATTAAATAAAGGTAAAATAAATGGACAATTCATCAATTCATAGACGCTATGTTATGCAAATTTACTTAAAAAAGCTGTTAGAAAAAAAAAGCCAGAGGCTTGTGCTTCTGCTCCGGGGCTGCAGCTGGATACTGTTGCCTGTAAGTGTATCCACTTGTTGTAAATCATGACTCTTTGTTGAATTATTTGTGATTGGTTTTGCTAAAGTGTGTGGTAGCCCAGTTAGTTAGCAAATTATCTGAAACTTGCTTAGTTGGTATAATTGCACCGTGTAACTGACGCTAACGTACACCGTGCAACGCACACCGCCGCCGGCGCGGTGCGTTGTCCGTCAAGTGCTGCCCCCAACACACATCGGCAGCGGCACCTTCGACACTATTTCCCAGCCCAGCCTGCTCCGGGACGGACATAAAAGGTTTTTCTCGCAGTGCCGGCCGCGCTGGAAATAGAGAAGCGCTTAAGCACTCTACGCTCTTGACCTTCTTCTTCTTCTCTTCCGTATTAATTTGGCGGTCGCAAACAATGTAGTGGTGCATTACTGCCACCTTCTGACGCTACGATGTTAAAACATACCCCACGTGTGGGTGGTGGCGGGACGCTCATGTGATTGGCTGAAGAGGAAGGAGACATCTGATTGGCTACCTATATCCCCTTGGTAGAAAAAATGCATTTGTGGATCGGGTGACGTCAGGAGAGTCTCAAAAAGATTCACACACAAATGCGCGGAGGTTCACAAAATAAAAGCATTTGTAAATGAATGTATCAACATCCACATATGTTTTGATGAAAATTGCAAATACTTTTTAAATACATATATTTGTGGATTTTTATTGCATATATTTAAAACAATAAATAGTTGTGTGTGCATCAGAAATACATTTGTGAAACTTTTTTGGTTATTTGTGGATTTTTTTTACATTTATATAAAATGCTAAATATATGTGTGTGCATTGAAAATATTTGTGTGTCGAGAGTCATTTATATATAAATCTTAACATGTATTTGTGAATCCTTCTGTGTGCATTTGTGAATATTGAGACTGATCTAACTCCATAGAGATCAGGGCAGACCTGCAAAGCTGTTGTCCAACTCCCCAACAAGACAGAAACTGAGCACATTTAGGCAAGAGGAGCCGCATAACTTCACTTGTTATTTCAGAAGCTAAAAGTGAAATTCTGTTTTCTCTGTTAAATCAACATATTCTCATTCCCAACTCATCGCATATTGCAGCTTGATGTGTGGACTTTTGACATATACATCTGATGCGCTAGGTATTCAGGGTGCATCTGTTGACGTTCTGGAACGCCGTGTCAGTTTATACCTGTTCCATGCATTGTGTTTTCAAAACATATTTCCATTTTCACAGGAAATGTAAAGTCTCTGCTTGTTACATGCATACAGTCTTTGTCAAAATAAATTTTATACATAGGAACAACACTTTGTTTTTATGTTATTTCCTTGTAAGTAAGTAAAGTAAGTAAATTTTATTTCTATGGCACTTTTCACTTTTCGGTGAACTCTATGCTACGCAGAGTCAGAGGTAGTGCATTCCAAAGGCGTGGAGCACTGGCCTGGAAAGAACAATCTCCTCGTGTTTTGAAATGTGCGGGGGACCATCAGGAGTTTCTGATCGGATGACCTTAGTGAACGTGACAGAGCATAGGGTCTCAGTAGCTCAGTGGTGTACGAGGGGGCTTGATCATGGTTGGGCTCTAAAAGTAAGTACTGTACCAAGTTCTTAAAATGAATCCTAACCTTAGCTGGTAGCCAGTGTAGGGAATATAGAATCGGGGTGATGTGATCCCTTTTCTTAGACCCAGTTAAAAGCCTTGCTGCTGCATTTTGCACAGTCTGAAGGCGATTTACTGTACAGCCTTTTTGTTAAAACACATAAAAAGTGCATTAAAATAATCAATGCAAGATGAAACAAAGGCATGAATAATCATCTCCATTTCAATTCTTGAAATCATGGACCTCAGCTTTGCAATATTCCACAGGTGATAAAAGCAGTTCTCCATCAACTGTTTACAGTGGTGGTCCAAGGACATGTCCTTATCAAACACAACTCCTAGAGTACGTAAGCTAGGTTGGACAGAGAGGCCTAACAGACCTAAATTCTGCTTTATGAGGGGAATGGCACTGTCTGGGGCAGTAATCAGTGTTTCAGTCTTGGCAGAGTTCAGTTGAAGAAGATTGTTATTTAGCCATGGCAGTCAAGCAGGCAGTTAAATTATCCAATTTGTGCAGCTCAGTTTGCTTGAAAGAGCAATAGAGCTGAACATCATCAGCATATAGATGATACGAGACATCGCTGAACATAATATCTGGCCAAGAGGGGTAATGTAAAGCAAAAAGAAAATAGGGCCAAGAACTGATCCTTGTGGAACCCCACAGGCTAGCCCTGTCGTGTCTGATAAAAACTGATTGGCATGGACCAAAAAACTCCTGTCAGTCAGACAGGACTTGAACCAATTCAACACAGTACCCGAAATCCCAAAAGTGTCTCTGAGTCTATTTAGTAAGACTTTATGGTCCACCGTGTCAATTGCTGCGGTGAGATCTAACAGTACAAGGACTGTGTATTGACCAGAGTCTGCTGCCATCAGGACATCACTTGAAACTCTAATTAAGGCAGTGTATTTTCCAGAAACCTGATTGGAAGGTGTCAAAGATCAAATTTGCATCAATAAAGGCAGTTAGTTGTTCAGCTACTACCTTTTCCAGAACTTTAGCCAGAAAAGGGAGCTTTGAAAATGGCCTATAATTTTTTAAATCAACAAGATCCAAGTTTGGTTTCTTTAATTTAGGTTCCACTACTGCCTGTTTAAAGAAAGCTGGGACAACACCGGTTTGGAAAGATTGATTTATAATCTCTAAAATACAAGGGGCAATAGAGCCAAGAGTTTTAAGAAACAGTGATGTTGGGAATATATCTAGAGAGCTAGAAGACAGTGTCATGGTGGCAAATAGAGCACTGATGTCTGACAGTGAGACCAAAGAAAACAAGGATCATTCACACCAAAAACACATTTAGGTTTAGAAAAAAACATCATGGTTTGGCTTTGCATTTATACGAGAGGAAAACAGAAGCCTCCTGGGAAAAAGTCCAATGTTTAGTGGACCCATCCACCACCCCTTCCACCTGGCCTACAGGGACTTCCTTAAGTTACACTGTTGTCCTGCCATGTTTTAAGCTGAAGTGCTAAGGTGCAGGCACACCTGGCTTTTAAATGGAATGGAGGATGCCACTCTGATTGACTGAATTCATGTTATGCCCTATACACACTTAATTAAGGGACTAAATACAACCTCTTGCGGCTTAATTTGGGTTCAGATTATGTGCCATTTAATAACAAAAGTGGAGTTGGACATGCCCTAAATGCTTTTGCACCATGCACTATAGACCATATAAATAAGGCCGCCTGTGTCTTTTTTATTCTTCCTTGTCAAAGCCTGGTGCCCTAACTCAACTAAACCAAGGACAGTTTCGTCAGAGATTTTGGTGTGCTAACACATGTGAAGTCTAATGTAGCCTGGATCCTCTAGCCTGCAGCAGAGATTAGCAGACTACAGAAGTCAGGTCATTTCATTTTCAAACTTGTAGTCATCAGTCTCAACCGAAATTAGCTCCAGTGACATCATACAGTTCTCTTAACCTCAGTCTAAAAAAGGTTGATGGACTATAATTTACATATAAAATGCTACATACAGTACAGCAAGGTAGCTTACTCCTAAATGTTAGCTGCTGACATCTCCTCAAATGCCCCCTCTAACAAGAGATCACCTATTTAATGGCTTTAACAATGTACAGATGATTACTGCTAGCTACTAGGCTGCTACCGATAGCCTAGTGTGCATAAGTTGTACGAAACCGTACAAATCTCTATTAAAAATAAGGCAGAGCTGAGTTTAACCTTGCACAGTGTATGTTGCCTCTGTGGACGTGCACAGTTCTCCCTCCAGTGCTCTCTGCATTCACTTTGAAACTAACAGAATCAGGTCTGTGGTGTTAAATATTTCATTGTACCTTTCCATGTAACTGAACTAAAGAAAAAGGAGCCAGTGCAATGAGACACCTGGCTGACATGCATTTGAATCTGAGGCTGTGGGAGTGTGTTTACCCCTCTACACTGTGCATACAGTACGCTGAATCACACCATGAAACGTAAACATGTCACAAAATGCAACAAGGAATTCTAAAAGCATCACTCTGTTGGCAAGTGACTTGTATTCATCTTTTCATTGAATCTGCAGAAATGAAGTGATGATTGGCCTTGTACTTTTGAAGACTTCAATAGTGGATTGGTTGAAAAGAAGCCCACGGAAAAATACCTCAGCGGTTGACCTCGTAGATGTGGGAATGAATAGCACACAGTGGCGCTGATCCTTAGTGTAATTTGTGGGGGTCTACAAATGCAAGGGTGGAGAAGAATGACACTGAAAGCACCTTCCGTCTGCACTATGGAGCAGAAGCCATTACTGGCTATAGTGTTGTCAGCCGTTCAGCATCAGCTCCTTTGAGAATGAGGCTTTCAATCAATGTATGAAAAGCTAGTATCTCTGTGGAAAGAATGAGACAGAATAACTCATAACGGGGGCAGCGGCAGCAGTCGAGTGAGTAGGTGTTCAAAAGCAATGCAACTGTCTAGAAGGAATTGTCTCGTTTTTATCCGTGCCATCAGCCTCGCTGCATTGTTTGTGGTAATGATGGTTTTCTTGGCTGCTGTCAGGCATATTTACAAGGATGACACTCCTGAGAGAAGTTAGCGTGACTGGACTGTATTGCTGGATTGGGTTATTTTCATGTGACAAACAACAGTGTTATTTTCTTGGTTTGTGTCTACTTAAAATATTAATCCCTCAAATTCCAAGGTCCATAATCATAATCATATTGTATAACAAAATAAATAAATAAATAAATAACATAAGACATGTTTGTATCCAAACAAAGCAAAACGTTTAATTATTACATACCATATCTACAGACCATATCTGGGATTTTACACATCACTTCCAGTATCTATTTGCTATTTATCACATATATGTTAAGTAAAAATCTCAAAGATTTTCATTTAAATAATTGTTTCAAAAGTCGCTATCAAAAACCAAATGAGCTTACACAATGGTGACTGAGCCTACTGCCCACTTTAAATTTCAGAACAAAACCAGAGAATGAGGCGTAGATCAACTATTATTATTAACATTAGTGTTTTGTGTGATTCTAGGCACCAATTCCATGATTTCCCATTAAATTCAAGTTGAAAGACATACAAATTGCAAGACAAGTGATTCACTGCAGTGTATTTTTCACAAATGATGAAGTAACAGTAAAAGCCGATGTGATCTTGACCATGATGGATTTGTGTGGTGGTGGCTTAATAGGGGCCCACAGCTCTGCCAGTTAATTCAGTCCTGTCCTTGATGACTGCAAATGAAACAAATCAGAATGTATTCATGTCATGGAGAGTTTAACACTGCTGTTTCTCAGGGTTCTGAACAACTGAGGCTTTATATGTGCTGAAGGACAGTATACAGTATATGCAGGAAGTGTTATTCAGATTTTTTGTTATGTGTAAACTGGATGATTTCTTTTCTTTCTTTCAGTGATATCAATGTAGATTGTTACAAATTTCATAGTTAAAATTGTCAAATTAAATACCTCTTAGTTCATATTTCTAGTTTATTTTGTAATATTAGGGCACCATATCTGTAATAACCCTTTCAGTTATAATAATATTAATGCTGTCAGTGTTAACGTGTTAGTTGTAATGTGATTAAAGTCCAAACATAACGTGGAATGAAACTAAATTGAATAATGTAACTTTATTTATCATATACGTTACCCTGGGAAAAATAGTTTCATGCATACAGGACCAGTATAAATCAGAGAAAGCAACTAAACTGGAACTCCTCAGAAGTGCCAATGCTGTAACAGTAACTGGAGATCATTGGACGTCAGTGAGTCACCAAAATTATGAAGAAGCACTCTGGAGTTGTCTCCTTAATCTATGCTGTAGTTTCAGATTACAATGTTGTGGCAGTGCAACACTTGAAATAAATAAATCTTAAAGTCATGATCATGAAGGTCAATTTCTTTGCATTCATTTGATTCCCAATCAAGACACCCTGGAAAGGACTGCCTCTTCACCTTGTTAATATGGTATTCAAATCTGTTTTAAAATGCAATATAATGGAATTTTAAACACGTAATCAAAATGTGATTATCACAATTAACTACTGAAATTTGGCAATTAATTACCATTACAAAAACTTTTGTTTAATAGCCCCTAAAAATATATTTAACACAAACATTGTGGGGCTATAATTGTGTGGCCTAATTATTCCATTTTTGTTGTTCCATTTTTCCATGCATAACTGTGTCCAATGTGTGACCATATAAAGCTAAGGACAGGGGTGAAGTACCTTAGTATAACAATTTCTGATCACCAATAATTATCCGTAAAGTCAGAAAATTTATCACCTTGTTAATGTGCACATCATGAGGATATATCTCTGTGACACACATTTTGTCAGAGTATAGCTGTTTTGTGCTTTCATGTTTTGTCCTCCTTCCCATTTTTCACAGGGAGGAATGTGCCAGCCTGTTATTTGCAATGTGGGAGTTTTGAATAACATCCTTTATGGAAGCAGGTGTCAGTTACTGTAGGGGAGCAGAGCAACTCCCCACTTCTGCCAGCCATTCAGAGCACACAGCACCTCCTGCTGCCTGCACCATTTCCTTGGTACGTAATTAAGCCTTATTCAAAAATACAGGATGATTAATACTGCCAATTTTTGCATTGGGCTCTTCAAAAATGTCTCATTGCACTGCAACACTACACTGCAAGCTGACAGTAATATGGAGGTAGGCTGATAACAAAAGATTTGAAAGACCAACACTACTCAGTCAGCAAGTCAACAGATGAGAGCACCAACGTATTCTCAGGACGGTTCATATGATATTCTTCAAATTACTTCCACTTACAGTGGCAGTATTTGATTGGCAGATTGAGAAAAACAACAGTTTTGGTGTCTGTATGGTCTTAAAAATGGAAATGTCTTTACATCGAGGCACGCTCAGTTTGGTAGTATGGCAGACTGAGGTGCGCTGAGATGGGTGTGGCGGCGCAGCAGGGGGAGGTGTCGACAGATCCAGCTTGGCGCAGTGACAGTTTGGTGCCAAAAGGCTTCGCCGAAGGTGCGCTAAAAGCTCACCAGCTGAAACCACGTCTACTGTCAGCGCAGGTGGAGCACAGGTGGTGTAAGCCGAAGTTTGGCTGACCGGCGGACAGTGCGCACACGTCACCAAAACCTCACAGGCAAATTAATGATGCAATAAATACCCACAAAAACACCATTCAATGCAACTATCTGCAATCAGCACATGTATCGGCTGTCCCATCACATCTGATGTCAGATCAAAGGGTTTGGCATGTTTGGCACGTTTGGCACGTGTAATGGAAACCCAGCCTGATTTGATCAACACAGCTGCAAACTAATGAGTTCACATCCCTCTCAGCCAACCACAAACAGCCACAGCATCAGATAGGGAGTATATATTCAGCATCTGCCATCTTAGAAAAGTCAAAAGAAAAGAAACAGAGTGAGACTGTGAGAGAGAAAGAGAGAGAGCGCACGCGCACACGAGAGAAACGCAACATTGATTTACAATTGTGGTGACCTCCTCCCAGGCTACCTTTGCATCATCAGCCCGTGGAGGTCTGCTCGCAGTTCCGTATAGTCGGACACTGCAAGCTTGGACCTCCCGGACCAAAACATCAGTTTCCTCCTGGGAGGAGTTTGGCAGTCTGACGCTGCTGCTCTCTTCTGCCATGGCGAATTGAGTAAACTCCCATTACGCCTTCGTGCGGCGCATTTAAGGGCGAGGATCATTTGATTGGTGTGATGTGTGTAAAACCCACTCCACGCCTTCTCTCCTCCCTCTTTCCGACTTGCGCCGGTAGGAGTTACGGAGGTGGGATAGAGGAGTAGCTGCACCAGGGCAAAATCCGCCTGGCCACACCCAGTTGGCGAAGCGCAGGTGCACTCGGTCTGCGAAACTAGAGCCCAGTGAGTCTGATGGTGTTACGCACCCGTCTAGGGGTCGGGAAGTGTAACATAAAATGAGCCGACACACGACAATGCACATCAAAGGGTGAGTTTATTCACCGGCACACAAACAGAAAATGACTTTTATAAATAACGAAGCTTGTCTTCAGGGTGAGCCCAGGCCAAAACAATAAACAAAACAAACTACCTTTCCCAATATGCTAACTAAACCCTATGAGAAAGAAAATAAACAAAAGTACAGTCACTAAACCTAACTCCCTAAACTAAACAAAAACAGGAGAAAACAGGTCAACATAAATGGCAGCTCACCCCTACTGCTTAGTGCTATGTGCAGATATATACAAGTGATGTGCAGGTGACAAAATAAAACGGCTGTTTAGCGCGGCACCAGGCCGGCAGCAGACGAACTGTTCCCCGCTCGTAGCGGCAGGACACAACAAAAAAACTCACAGTTCAAATTACGGCTCACCGCTCTCCAGTCACAAAAACACTCAACAGTTTGTAAAGGCACAGGCAGGTTTGGTGTCGGAGCAACGCTGCTGTCAAAACGAACCCTCGAGATTGACAGATGGCCGGGGTTTGGCTTACTGTAATCTGATTTTATTCCAAATGGGATTCAAAAAAAGAATGTTCAAGCAAATAATAATAAGAACAAAATGATTATGGGCTGGCTCCTTTCAGAATAACAGCATTTTCTGAAGGCGTGATGCAAATCAGACATAACGGTATGACTAAAGTAGAATAAGGTAAGGGGATTGGTCGGATTGCCAGAACTTGGCTGAGCCTCAATTGACTATGCAGATCCACATGCCCCCCCCGGCGTCCCTCAAGAGGATGCAGCAGTTAGAAGATGGATGGATGGATGGATAGATAGATATGCCCCTGATGTCCATATGTGTCCTGTTGCAGGTTGCTTGTTACAAGTGGTTGGGAAGTGACCTCTCGTGACCTTAAGTGCTCAGAAGCCAATACATCTGAAGAAAAGTGAGACAGCAGACCAGTGGCATAAGGTAGTTACGATTACGCACGCACACTATAATGATGGAGACTATAATGATTAGTCCCCTTGCAGATATGCCCAGCTTGTCAGTCTTGAGAGATTTTGCACCGAAACTAGCTACTGTAAATCTTATCGTCTCATTACATGATTAAACAGAGACTTGATATTGGACAACATCAACACACATTACCCAGAAATCATCATTACATATCTGTATATGAAAAAACTACAAAAGAAAATAGGAAATGATTGGATTAACTACAAAGTTTTTAGAGTTAAATTATATTTTTTATTATTTATGTAGAATAAGTCTATAATTTTGTTACAGCTTGACTATTTTACAAGAACAGAAAACCATGATGGAGATGGGTTTGCCTTTTTAGGGGCATATATAGAAAATTGCACCATTTTTGGTTTAATGTGGGTTCCTCTTTGAACAAGGGCATATTTTAAGGGGGCAATCAGACCCCTCAATCCCATGGGCCCCAGCACAACCGCACTGCCTGGACTGTCTATATTTACTCCCCTGCAGCAGACTTAGAAACAACATGAGTTTGATTGCACACTCAAACTTGATTCTGCTCTTAAGAATCTGCACCTGTTAGATCTCCAGGCTGTTATCACCACTGTTTGTAATTTTTTTTTTTTATACAAAAAGTAATGCACCCAAATTCGTACATATCTCACAGATCATGATGACCCAACCAATGTGCTGACAGCAGTAAACAAGGAAGCAGTCCTGAGCAGTCTTGTAAGGAGGCAGGTTGGGGTGGTGGATGGGTCATTAAAAACCCAGACTTTACCCCAGGATTATCTCCTGGAGTCATATGTTTGGAACTATGTGAACTTTGAGTGCGAGTACTTTCAGTAATTTTAAGGTATGTTCTCAATCTTTCTCTTCCTAAACCTGACCTCTGTAACTTTACATTAACTACGTAATTGTACGTTAATGAAGTAATGTCATTTGTGGGGTGCTAATTTGTTTGGGAATTCAGACTGCCAAAAAAGTGAGTGCAAGCAGCTTTGATCATTACGAAAAACCCTATTGCTGGCTCAAATGTAGTTACAAAATTCCTCGTACATGCTCGAATCAATTGTTGTGCTCATGATTCTGTCCTCCCTCACACACAAATCTAATTCTGCTCTTACAAACCCATCTGTGCGCTTTCAAAGGTTGACTTGCAGGCTGAGTAGCATTTCAATTTGTTTTGTGCTCAGGTCTTTTGTCATCGGTATACTTTCCTACATTAGAAGATGAATTTAAAAGGCATGTGTTGAAAAAGACAGACAAAGGTTCTTAGTATTACTTTTATTGAGGAAATGCTAAGCAGAAGTCTGCACTCCTCTCATACTTAGGCATTTGTCTTACTTTTGTAGATTTGCAATTCTGAGCTTTTTGCCATTTGTTTAGCTCCAGGCGCTGCTCTACAGCTCACCTGACAACTCTTAAGGTAAATAATGATGCAGCTGATTTCTTCTGACAGGAGTCTGTGTCTCTGCTCTGCATTTGCATGTTTTATGTTTATTACTGCAAGAATGAGAGCCCGGGGTGTAGTGTCAGGGGTATTACACTTGGTCAGTTCATTACATGCACAGTGCCCATCTCTAAAGTCCTCCTCCGCCCTTCATTTCCATGAAAGTGATTAATGCACATTTCTCCTGAAACTCTCTTTCGCAATGCTATATTTCATTGAATTTATGAAGAGCTATACTTTAAATGAAAAACCCACCATTATAAAAACATCTAATACTTCAGTAATGTCACTAAGGCCCTGAATTAATGTTCACAATGTAATTTATAACATCCCTCTCCCCCTTTCCCCAACAGCATGAACACATCTAGCTCCTCTGTCTGCTCCGACACACATTCAGCTGCGGAATGAATAATCATCCTAATATCTGTGAAGAGAAAAAAGTTGCTGAAGTGGCAAAATGGTAGCATAAAACCATGTTGCACGTCAGTGTAGATTCGGCTCGTTTCCCTTTTTTTCCCCTCCACTCATATGGCATTGTTTTGTAACAGCAGCTTGTGAGAATCTCAGCTTTCATATCATCCTCAGTTTAAAGCAAATGGCTTGGCTTAGTGTTAACAAGCAACAGCGTGGCTGTGATCATCTGCAGTGCATACTGTACTAATGAGACCATTACAGGGAAGAAGCAAGCCCCTGGGCCTCACAGATGTCACCATTCTACATGTACTCTGCTGTAATCAACAGTAGAGTGCTGCTTACTCACCTCACTCTTTTAAATAGATATACTATCTGTTTTCCACCATATTAATCAAACCTATGGGATGTGTAACCTCTAGAGATCTAAGCTTCCCAAATGGATCTATGCTATAATAAAAGCTATTTATTTGATAGCATACGCATTTTATGAAATTTATGGGCATATAAGGCCCCAGGTTGAACATGCCATGAATCTTTTTCCTGTCATTTGATCTAAATTATCATTTATTTGGTGCAACATTAAAGCACAATTAAAAACTGACATTATTTAAGGTGGCTCCTGCATTTTTATCAAGTTTTAAAGCCCTACCTTATAGAGTAGCCCTTCGTCAATATCTGGTATAGATCATTTTAATCTAACAGTTAATCTAATCCCTGTGTGGGTTCATATAAACCTACAATTATGCACCAATGCACCCTCTGCATAAACAGCGGGGGGTCAAGTCACTACACATATGCAAAATTTTATACTTCCTGCAATTATAATCCAATTTATTATATTTCCACATGTATTACACACACACACACACACACACACACACACACACACACACACACACACACACACACACACACACACCCCTCAATGCAAAACATGTTGCTGCAAGCATGGACATGTTGCTACAAGCATGGACACCAGAGCTAACGTTAGCTATGACAGTCCTGGTAAAGGCAAACGGTGTAGCCAGCCAACAATAGACCAGATGACGGGGTTCAATTCGTCTTGGGCGGTATAGTGCAAACAGCTGCAATATTCACATACATACATACATACAGTCAACATCAACATAGACAAGTTGCCAACATAGTGCGCTGAGTGTGTTACAGTTGCAGACTACTGTAATGACACTGTAATGATAAAAAAATACATTTATTTATCATGTAAATACATATAACTTGTATAATCAGTGATATAATTCAGTAAGTAAATTGATGTACTTGATCTAATTTTAATGTCAACCACAGAGCTTTTTGGCATTGGGCCAGGGGGTTTGTAAACTGATGTTTTGTCAGAGTTTTGCTTAAACAAGGTTACCTGTTACTGTAATTAATCAAGAAAGTTAGCCTTTTTTGGATTCTTCATTAAATGTGGAGAGAGAAAAAGCAAAATTTATATATCTGGGGATATATAAGTTATCAATCACAAATGAGATCAGGTGACGGTGACAACTTAGTTTTAAAGTTACACAAGAATTTGTACTTGCTGTAAATTACAGTTCACTTCTGCAACATAGAAACAAAACAGATAATATACAGACAATATGTTTATATCTATTTGGTTTTTGTTTGCTTTCTATTCTTTGTCTTGTGTTTAGGACAGGTAGTGGAAGTGGTAAGAATCTAAGGGTCCAAGTTCAAGTTTCAGTTAGTGAAGGATAAAAGATGGAGGTACTCGACAGAGATGAACGATATTCAAAGAGTTACTGTACATATGGGACATCAGTAGAGTAGTGAATAGTGCTGGCGCCCTATGCACAGAGGCACTGCCTTGCCTGTGACCCTTCGTTGCGTGTCAGTCCCCGCTCTCTCTCTCTCTCTCTCTGTCTCTCCATTTCACACACTGTCCTATCCATTGAAGGCAAAAGCCCATAAAAAATAATCTTAAAAAAAGAGTTACTGTATATATGATGAATGTGTATTCAACATATTCAACAAATTGATCAGATAAGAGGATACTGAGGAGAGGATGAACTTGTTTGTTTGTTGTTCTTATTGTTGTTTTTGTAGTTTTTTGTTTTATTTTGCTTCATTTTGTCTTCCTGCCCTGTTTATTTTTGCAACTTTTTAAATAATTCAAATTATGTTTCTGAGAAATCTTTTCTGTCAGTATGGTATGGTATGCCTCATTTCTGTACATACTATGGTACCAATTAGCCTCAGTTTTCCTTGTTATGGAAACAAATCTGTAGCAAATTCAGTGACATGAACCAGTTTAGACAAATGAATGTTTTATCACAGTTTTAGAAGTATCACCTTAAGCTTCATCTCGTTGTTAGCAATACAACTTGGGTTACACGTACTGTCAAAGACCCATACATTTAATAGAGCTGATACTTATCAGATACTGATGTTTCATCAAGAAAAATTTCATGTAAATAGGAGCCGAGGTGTTCCAGTTGTCTGTCACCTAACGTTGTCGATGCAGAAAATTACAAGACTCAGATTTCAAAACTCTGAACACCTAAATTAATGCAAACTCTGTTGTTGGTAGTCGTGTCCCTCAATTTGAGACTACTTTTCCCATGAACCCTTTCGCTTCTTACCCCCATTCCTCTCCCTGAGAAATATAGGTTTGTTGAGAACAACAGCATTAATGGTCTTCTAACTAGAACAGTTTATCTGCCATTGCCCTAGCCCTTAAGCAACTGCTCAGTGAGCCCTCTAAGATGAAAGATTAATTAACTTGTGTGCTGAGATATCAGCACCCTCTCATTTGATACAATGTTTTTTTCTTGATATGACTGCTGTTAAACTGTCAGATCACAAGGTCGGTTATGGTGTGCAGCAGGGATCCATACTTGGCCCCATTCTTTTTTATATTTACATACTTCCCCTTGGTACATTAAGCAACAGTTTTACATCAGTTTCTCATTTCTATACAGATGACACTCAACTTTACATCATCATTTAGTCTGATGCCTATCATCACCTAGTGGAACTGGAAGAATGTATATCAGAAATCACATGATGGATTGCATCTAATTTCCCTCTTTTAAATGCTGAGAAAACTGAAAAGCTTATTCTGGGTCCAAAGCAAATTACAAACATGTTCTGTGATCTCACTCTGAACATGGCTGGTTCCACAATTTTACAAAGCTCTTGTATTAAAAATCTCTGTGTTCCTAATCTTTCCTTTGAAGAACATATCAGCATCAGACAAAAGACTGCATATTTCCACTAACAGAACATTGCTAAGATTCCTCCCATTCTTTACATATATATTACAATTTACATTCTTTTGATGTATGAAAGATTTCAGATAATCAACCAAAGTGACTTGTCTTCACACATGTACATTTTATCTATTACCAAAACCAAGGGGTATTAGGTATTATAACAAAAATAACCTGCAATTACGACAGCTAGATCATCTGATACCGATAAAGTGATGTTCGGTCCACTACACCTAGTGTGGTGGTCTCATTTGTTTGCCTTTTCTTTTATTTCTTCTCATCGTCCTCCCTAACCAAGACTCTAGTTTCCCTGGCAAGATTTTAGCTGAGCTCGATCAGCTCGCCTGGGCAACTCCACTTATCTTTGGAATATAGATCCAAGGAAGCAGACAAGAAACAAGGATTAAAATCACAGCCTTTTCAAACAAGTGTTGTTTCTCTCTTTTTCTTCCACACACACAGTCTTGGACTTATACAGTATATACCGACACACACAAAATGAGCAACTTCTTTTGCTGCTGCCACTGAGCATCAAACTATGACCCTCCTTTCCCTCCCTCACGCAAACAGCTCTGCGAATGTCAAGCAGCAGTCTAAAAGAGAGCCAAGCCTGTCAGAGTCCTAATCGTTGTGGAGAGGCCCTTGGCTCTGTATGCACAGCAGACGCCAGCCCCAATTACACAGGTGTATACAGTCTGCCAGTACATGAGAGGAGAGCGGACAGGCCCTATTCTCTGGACAAACACTGGTTCTGCGCCATCGCTGCTGGATCGATGCGGCTCTGAGGGCTGGACTTGGAGGATGTGCAGCAGGCGGCAGCAGTGACTGGAAATAAGTGTGAGGAGGACAGATGAGATGTTGACAGAGGAGGAAATGAGAGATCGTCGGGGAAATGAGGAGCAGTTGATGCAGATTACAAACCCAACTTGTCAAAGCCAGCGTGCTTATTTGTTGCTTACTAAGTAACATTTTGACAGTGAATATTTGATCAGATGACAGTCTGCCCCATCACTAAAACAGTATGTAAATATAGAGCCATGAGGAGAGCTGAGACAGCTTCTGTGTGACAGATCCTTCTCATTTCATTTCCAGTATCATTCAGCATGTTAGTTATCCTATCACCAAAATATATTCATAACCTTTAAACCTCCATAGGGTTGTGCAGTTTAAAACAACAGACCTGATGATATATGTTCATTTTGTAAAAGATGTTGATGTGGTTCAGCCAAACACCCTCAAATATAATACAACTACAGAATACCACAGCAAACTACACCATCAAACACTTTGATCCTAAACCAGTTAACTGATGTTTTGACTTACCAGCGACTTTTTTCTACGAGCTTTAACCATCCAAAATCATGAAATGAAAACCATTCTCACCAACCGACTGATCAAGAACCAGCCCAACTGTTGTGTGGTACATTAGGATGACTTCATCAAGTCCCAAGATCAGATTGAGGTTGATGCAGATGGCTTTGAGCAGTACAATGTCATCACTGCTCTAGACATGGAAGCCATTATGAGTATGACCTATGCATAGCTGGACAACTGAAGTTTGAGAAATCTTATGATGTCAGTGACACCCTGGATACGGATACTGGATACATAAGGAGGAGGAGACCTATCTTTATTGTGGAGGGCTTTCTGCTTTACACCTATGGACCTTTGATCGACATGCTGACCCAAAGTTATTTTTTTACATCCCATATCAAGAATGCAAAAAGAGGAGGTGCTCTAGGAGCTTCACTGTGTCAGATCCCCCCAGCCTATTTAATGGCCACATCTGGTCCTTGTATTTGAAACACAAGAACATCTTGTGTTTTCAAACAAGCAGGAACAGACTAAGTGACATGTTCTGTCTGTCTGTGTGCCTGTCTGTCTGCTGCACCTACACATGCATCCAAACACAAAACAAACAGCACTGGAGGGAACACATCTTGTTTTAAAATGAGTTCTTATGTAAAGTCAAGAAACAAATCGTTAATTGGGTGTTTAGCTCATTTGTCTGGTGTGGAAACTAATGTGGTGCAAACCACACAAAAACGTGTCGTTGCACCAAAGGAATGAATGATGAATCTGTCACAACGCCTTTGCGCTGTGCTCATAAAAATGAGCATATCTCAATTTAATAATGTAAATAGTCCAAATAAGTTAAATAGAAATAAAAGAAATAACTTTTTTTATCTTTTTACATTTAAAATATTTTGGATCCATGTTTTGTGTTTTTCTTTTGTAAAACCTGATTTTTTTTAAAAAAAAGTTGTTGTTTTTTTTGTTTTGTTTTGTTTTAAGTAACGGAATTTCAATACTTTTATCAATTATTATGGTTGACTGACAACATTTTGTCACACCAGACCTGTTTTGTTTTTTTTCGCTAGCGACGAGTTTACATACAAAGTCAATGCAAACGGGCGATTGAGCGTATATTTGCCCGGAAGAAAAATCGCTCGGGCTCCGAGCAACAGCGACAGAGTGGTTTTTCGCTCGTCGCTTGAGATGAGAAATCTCATCTGGAGCGGTATTTTGCTGGGTCCTGTCACTTGCAGCTCAACGCTGATTGGCTGCCGTAATCCCAGAATCCCGGGGGGTGTGTGACTGTCATGATATGTCAGCTTCATTAAAACTATAGCTGCACATTAAAAGCAACAATAGATGTAAAAACACACAGAGACAATACATCTGTGATCAGTCCCCTAATTAAATTTTAACAATTTTTTCAATCTTCTCCAATTTCTCTTTTTATTTTATGGAAGTGATCAATGTAAGTGCACTTGTCCTAGAGCCGCCACAACGTTTTTTATAATGCAAATAACTCTGTTTAGATAAAACCTACAAGCTTCTCTTCTTATGACTTTTCCTAAAAATGTGTCTTGTATGTTTTCTGAAGCCTTTAAGTTACAAAAATGAAACACACAACATTTCTGAGCATTTATACCTCCAACCGAAATTATACATTTTGATACATACAGGTAGACTATATATACATATTGCAAAACTCTGTCAAAGTACACCAAGGCATACATTTTCATTTCCAAATATTTATTTGAAAACAAAACCATTCATACAGTCAATAAAAAAACATTTTGTTAATAATAAAAAACAAATGTAGGCTAATCTCAACAGTAACCGTGCCAGCCGGCAGGACTGCGGTGCTTGGATGAGCGCTGTAATCCTGGCGAGCCTAGTGTAAAGCACCACGGACAGCGCCAATGCATCTATCACTGTAGCTCAGAGGCTCTGATGTCTGAGTCAGAGCATGTGAGCGGAGTTGGAGCTGGAGCTGCCTCAACCATAGGTTACTGGTAGGAAGAAAAATGGCTGCTGAAAAAACTGTCACTGTCAACTGCCTCCAAGCGCCGCAACGATCTGCCAGACCGTCATATGTAACTTCATTGTTTATGCTGCCCGTGTGTTCAGAAGCGCACAATGAATGCAATTGAGTAATTTCCGAGACGTTATGATAAAATAAAAAAAATATTACAGACTACAGTGTAGAATAGGACTGACAACCTCTCCAATGTCTCACATCAATTAATTAACACTGTTTGTCAGCTTTTTATAATGCCTTTCTTTCTTTCATTTTTTTGCTGCTGCCACGCTACTGCGCCATGTCTCCAGTTGAAAGTGGTGATTTGCTAAATACATTCTACAATAATAAATTAGATTAACTTTTGGTCTATATTTTTATATATTACACATTTTAATGAAAAAAACCTTAAGAATAAAAGAAATAAACACCGAAATAATTAGTGGAAGCTTTTTTTTATTGATATTCCTCCTCTCTGATATACTAACACACACACACACACACACACACACACACACACACACACACGCAGACACACGGCTGTGCAGTCACTGTACATTCATTTTTTAGTAATAACAAAATGTTTTTTTATTGACCCTATGAATGGTTTCGTTTTCAAATAAATATTTGGAAACGAAAATGTATGCTTTGGTGTACTTTGACAGAGTTTTGAAATATGTATGGCTACCTGTTTGTATCAAAATGTATAATTTTCAGCTGCTGCTGTGGTCGGAGGTATAAATGCTCAGACAGATATATTGTCTCTGTGTTTTTACATCTATTGTTGCTTTTAATTTGTAGCTATACTTTTAACTTTTAATGAAGCTGACATGTCATGACAGTCAAGAACCCCCCCCCAAAAAAAATACCCTGATTACTTCAATGATGTCATCAAAGCGAAGTTTCTGCCACATTGATGAGCGATTGCAACTGAGCGATGAAGCGATATCAAAGGGGCGAACCAAGTGACAGCGAAAAAAATAAAAAGTCCAGTGTGAACACACCTTTAGGTTGTAAAGATTTTGGGGATATGAGGTATATATAGATACTCCATGAAATAATATCACAATAAGCAAAAATATCAATGCAGGCACTGGCAGACCATTTCTTTTGCAGAGTTCAGGGGGTTAAAGATGGATTTGTTTAAGGAAGTGTATGTGCACACACAGAAATATTAAAGCCCTCTGCAAGACAGGCAACAAAGTACAGATCACTGTACTGATAGCTCCCAGATAATACAATTAACAGAAGAACGTAATTACAATCTTTATTGCAAATACACTTACAATGTTCTACAGACATTCATGGTCCCAGACAATGAATCCTTCTGACTTTGGTGATTTTTTTGTCTTTCCCTCTAGCACCAACAGCAGGTTGAAATGGTTTGGTTTAGACTGAAATGTCACTTATTCCACCTTTTGGATAGATTTTCCATGACATTTGGTGCTCACGGTGAACTGAACCTAAGCACAAGAGATGCTAGCTTGGCTGAAGACCTTCAGTGTTATTCACTGTGCTTTAGTCGTGCATACTACTAAACAAATCTGTAAATAATCAAATTATCACAAAGGAATTCCCCCACAGACCAGTTTTGTTCAGTTGATAACCCAGCTCTGTCAGCTATAGTAACTGATTATCTGACAGCCTTTATAAATCTTTTAAGTGACATGTTATTAAATTAAGTGTATGATTTGATATATATGGAATACTTTGTTTGTCACCTCCTGCTGACCACCGCCCATTAAATCCTCACTGGCCTGTGTCAATCAATGGCAGTTCACAGGCTTTATGAGCTAAACGATTCATTATAGTATACGGAAGCAGGCAGCAGGAAAGCGAGCAGAGCGCTGTTTAGGCTGAGACTAGGCATCAAGCCTAACATAACTCAGATTGGTCATTGATTTGTGAGAAATATCCCCAGGTGCCCAAGGTGATGTTGAGTGACAGCTGGAACATGACAGCTATCAATTAAACTGTGCTAAGTATTAATGCAGCAGCTGGGAAGCCGAGAATTACTCTGAGAGTTAAGGTAGAATTAAGTGTATCTGTGAGCAGAATTGGATTTAGAGAATGTTCTATTGTCAGATTTAGAGCCAAATGAGAGACATTCAGCTCATTCTGCAACTATTCACGTCACGGTGTGTTATTCAAAGACCAATACACCAGAGAGCTGAAGCGATGTTCAAAGATGACAGGGTGTGGGATGTGATGGTGACACATAAAGCAGGTGCAGCTCAAAGCACATCATATCCCATTTGCATCCTCTCTAATTTAACTCAGAGAGGCTGTGTCATGAGAAATCTCAAACAGGGGAGGGGACAGAGATATTGTAAAGCTGATGAATGCAGCCTTCAGGAAACCAGTTTTGATTGACAGAGACAAGGGTAAACACTTCACAAGCGCGCCGCTCGCTTCAGAGGGACTGTTATGCAAAGAGGGGGATAGACGGAGAAAAGGGAAAATGAGAGTGCTCCACCCCTCCGCCCCCTCAGCTCCTCTCAGGAGGTGTCAGGAGCTGTGTGTAAAGAACCCAGCGCCCCCATTTCCTGTGAGAGGGAGTAGCGCTGAATTTTGATAACACTCATTTCCAATTGAGCGCTTCAAAGAGGAAAAGGCTTGGAGACAATTAGAATGAGAGCGTAGCCTCAGCACCCTGAATAGCCCTTGATGAGAGCAACGGGCGAGTTTGGATAGGTTAATCAGCCGTAATCGGAAAGCAGGTGTTGAACACGCAACCTTACAATCCTCCACCCCAAATTATATGATCGTCACATTCACAAAAGTGCGTCTTTTAATTAAACACAGTGTCCTTTCCCGCTGTCTTTTCCTTATTCAAAAGCGTGAAGCAGCGCTGATTGCATCAGATCAGTGACACCAAGAACAAATTGCTTTTCTGCCGTGGCAGGGATGATGAAGGGGGTGGGAACAGGCTGTATGTGTGTGTGTGTGTGTGTGTGTGTGTGTGTGTGTGTGTGTGTGTGTGTGTGTGTGTGTGTGTGTGTGAGGTGGGGGGGATGATAGGGAGAGTGTTGCTTATCACAGGAGAGGCACAATGATGACTGTAATCTGAAGATGATGCAAAACTTAGTGTGCAAAAATCATCTTCTCAGGCCGTGGAAAAGAGGATTTAAAGTTTCCTGTTTAATCTAAATAGAATGAATCTTTTAAACAGGCTTCACAGGCCTACACTTCACACCCAGGTATGATATTTTGAGTGCACAAAGTGACATGCTGATAAAAGTCTTCGTCAAAGTGATTCTAAAATTGGAATTTTTGAGTATATCTTACATTAAAAGAATGACTTTGTAAAACAATTTCAGTACTTTGGTTTAATAGATTTCCGGTCTGGTGTATGAGCTTAAACCAGTTTGTTTTAATGCAAACTGGCTGAACTGGCAATTGTCACTTTGACACAATCTGGCAAATTAAACCAGCAACCTGTGCTGATGACATCACAGCACTAAATCCAACATATTGCATTAGTAACAAGCAATATGACAATGTGATCAACATAATATTATGTTTATAAAGAGACTACATTGAGCCACTAGTGTCTGACAGGCCGTGAGCCGAGATCGGCAACATTTCAGGGGATGGGAGAGGCAGAGTGGCACACGGTATTTGTTTACAACAAAGTTCATGTGTTTTTTGGGTGAGAAAAAAAACTGCACCAATATGGCAATATTTTGGATTTGAAGCTGATGACAGAGGTGTCCTTAATAACTGCGAGCAACATGGCACTGCTGTTGTGAGCTGAACTTTTGTCAGATGGCATGTTTCTATCTGTCACTTGCTTCTAAAGCACCGCAATAAACAAGGAACAGCTGATTCATTGAGTTAAAATGAGGAATTATCTATCCCACACCTTTGTTTTTCATAACAAAAATCTAAATAAGGTGGAGGCTGGCTGTAGGGAGATTGCAAGGGAGCTAAGAGTTGCTGGTGGGCTAAATGACCCTCTCTAATAACAAGTTGGGCTACTTGTTGTTGGCTTTATTGTATGTCATTTCCAATAAATATTACAATATAAAATATGTGTTTCCTGTTTGAAAAAGTGATGTTACAAATGTAGAAAGACAGCAAGTAGACTAATTTCATACCTTCATACCTTTCTGAAATATTACCAGGGTATATAGTAAATGACGGTATGCCTGTGCAGCGCTAAGCCCCACCCACCCTACCCCCTTCAAATTTAAAAACATTATAGAAACTTACATAATGTTAGGGAAAGTAATATTCTCACATCTATTTTCCTTACTCAACACAGAGAAAGACAACTAACTGTTCAACTATTGAATTCTTTTTTTCTCTCAGTCACTGAACTGAGACTGGCTTGACTGTCTGGTTAACTCACTGTCCATTTAAACTCAACAGAAACAAAATATAAGTCACTCAAACTGCCATGGTACTCCTGTTACTCATCCAGTTAGTTAGTCCACTGTTTCAACACTCAAAAACTCTCAAAATAACCCTTTATTCACTGAGTTAGATGTCTAAAACATCCTGTTTTTGCCCATGGTTTCTCTCTGTTGTTGCTGGTCGGCTGTTTGCAGTACTGTGTGCCAGATGGGCGCCAGGAAAAAATGAGGTTCCGTGACACACGTGCTGCTCACGCAGCCAGTGTGGTCCAGGCATTATTCCTCCAACACTCCAACACACTTTAAGCTTCGCTGCCTGTTCCATCAGTGGAGACTGACATCTGGGTGCACCAGGCATGGAGCCAAGATTTCAGTTTTGGATGGGCCAGCCCAATTGTGGGTGGGCCTTAAATTACAAACATTAGTAGATCACTGTTTAACTTAATAATAATGACTGACTGATATACTGCTATATTACCTGTGTTTGTTTTACACAGATTTTAATTGCTTGATGCTCCTTAAATATTTGATTGCATTTTATAACGTTTCAGTGCAAAGGACGGACCTACCCACGATCGCTCTCCTTGGTTCTGACCAAAGAAGAGCGCTAGGCAGCACTGGAGCTTTTAGCACCCCCAAGAAATGGTCAAACAAAATTTCATTTTTTCACTGTCACTGAATAAAATTGTTTTTGTTCAGTTGTGACATTATCTAGTGGTCATATTATTAATAGGCTTTCTATGAATAGGCCAATGCATTAATTAGCGAATGTACCATAAATAATGTATTATCGGGTGCCCAATAATACATTATTTATAGTAGGTCCTCCCCGAGCGCAGCACCTCTTGCCTCCAGCATTTGAAGACATACCTGAGGAACAGCAGTGGTGATATGCACAACAGTAACCTGGCATTCTTGACCCTAAACACCAGGAGGACCAAAGATCTGGATGCAGATAAAATCATCATTGCCTTTGCCAGCAAGGACAGTGGACAGTGTCCATGACCAGTCACGCAGTGTGGCTGATCACAGACACTGTCCTTGGTCCTGAAACGGCTTCCGGCTGTCTGTTAAGGACTTGGAGTTGTGGATACCAGCTCTCGTTCATCTCCTGGTTGCAGTGATGACTCCAAGACCGTTCGTGCACGTTTAAGGTACCTAAACAAAGACTGTTGCAACATAGCCTTCTACTAGAAATGAATATAAACATATAGCAGTTGAGTCACACTTCCAGATCACTTGGAGCTAGCCTAGCCTACCGGTAAGCTACATCCGATCCCGAACCTCACGTGTGTGCTGAATTGCACAGAAGCATCAAATAGACATAACCACCTTTTTAAAATCATTTTAAAAACTAAACTTTTAGAATATTTTAGCACAAATTATGTGTTCATTAGTGGATTTTGAATCCTTCATAACAAAATCAAAATATTTTACAAAGTTTTTATTTTTTTGAAGAAAAGTTTAGGGTGAGGGGCGTCAGTGGCTTGGTGGTAGAGCAGGCGTCCCATATACAAGGCTGTCGCCGCAGCGGCCCGGGTTCAAATCCAGCCTGTGGCCCTTTGCTGCATGTCTCTCCCTCTCTCCCCTTTCACACTTGTCTGTCCTATCAATTAAAGGCTTAAAAATGCCCAAAATAATATCTTAAAAAAAAAAAAAAAAGTTTAGGGTGGGCTTGTCGAAAAGCGGCTACATGCATAACATCGTGCCTGGAGTGCGCATGTTGTGCACTACATACAATGAATTTAATAGAGAGTGGATCACCTGTATTTGTGACAGTATTTTGTTACATCTGTAGTCCGATGTTTTTCAGTTCATGCTATTGTTGACAGAGTGGTGGACAGTGCTCATGCCAGTTGCAAATAATCTCCTAAATAAGCTGCTCTTTACTAAACCAATATAGACACAATGCACTTTCCACTTCAATGCAATTATACTTTTTTGACTTGATGTAATGTCTGTATGTCTCAAAATCTTAGTCTTAATATTTTTAGTCTTGTGTTTGATGTACCGTCAGATATAATTTTATGTACTGTCCTTTGTGTTGTTTAAGTTGTTGTCTGTGGCCTGGAGAGACCATTTGACTTCTGGGATTTTAATAAAGTTGAAGATGAAGAGATCTGCATTGTAACGTCATGCTACACAGTAGTCTAGTGCTAGTTTTCTGTCTGCATATGGTGTCATTATGTTTCACGCAGGAGCAGATGCTGAGTCAAGCACGACATCTGGTAAAATTTGGTATACTGGTCCTGTGCTGCGTTTGGCTTAATATCTAACTGGTGTGAATTATTTTACACTTGTTCAACCCTAGTTTACAAAACACATGTTGTGAAATGATCATATATGTTCTATAATAGTTAAGCTGTTCCCTGAAATAGTTTCTGTGAATGAGCCATTGTAGCTCGTTTCCTCACTAATGGGGTGTGATAAAATACATCCATAAACAAGTCTTTGGATGTAATTAAACCTTCTTTTTTTTCAGTTATTATTGGTTTTAGTGAACATTTATAGGTAAATCTAAGAGTGCTCATGGACAGATCTTGCAGAAAGGTGTTCTGGAGAGAGAACAGAGAAAGACCATTAAAATTAATCCATAAAAAGTCTACAAATAGTAGTCCAGCCATCTTAAGGAAACATCAGGGCCACTAGTTGATTGATCAGCACAGGCTTTATAAAGAGCTGGTATGTGATCTTAGGGGGAGTGTTTCTGCATCAGTGTTGCACATATTTAAGTTTTCCACATTATGAGGAGAAAAGCTAACAAAAATAAAACTAGAAAAGTGCACACAGTAGAGTGCAGATTTCCACCAGGCAGCAACTTGCCCCCTCCAGCTGATCACAACCACTTTAGACCGTCCTTTTAATTTTAGCAGACACGGTTCAGCATGTTTCAGAGGCATCCCAGAAACTAATAAAAATACGTGCCTTGTCTGTTTTTGACAGAGTTGCAGTACATTGCACTGAGCAGATTGAGTTCTCCTGCTAACAGGCACTGTATATGAAATAAAGATAGGCTACAATATACGAGGATAAATATATTTTTAATAATAAAACACAGCCACAACTCTTTGATTTGTGTTGTTCATATTGTTCATAACTGGACTTTCAACAGTAGGCCTACTGTCTTTGTCTGTTGGCTACAGCACAGCAAAGAAGGAAATGACAATAAACACATTGAAAGAGATAAAAAAAAGAATCAATTTGACTTCATAACCTGCTTACTTACTTATGAGCACAAATATAAAAAAAACGGAGCAAATCAACAAATTCAGGCAGGCAAAATGCATTGCTCCTAAATGAGTATGATATGAAGCCATGCGGTGGACAGAAGAAAACTGGGTTTAAGCAGAGAGCTACGGACAGTGGAAGTGTCACCTGCGGCTCCCTTACAGTCAAAATGGAGGCAAAAATAACAAAAGAAAAAAATGGTGTATCATAACATATTGGGTATGGAATCAGTGTAGGGATGCTCTGGTTGAAAATGAGACCAAACTTTTCTATGGATATCAGTTTTTGATCCACAACAAGGGGCCAAAATGTGAGCTTTAAACAGACAGTAAAGCTTGTTGTTTTTAGCCATGACTATTTCCGAAATTCTTATGGCTCCTACTGGCTGGCTGGGGGAAATGAGGAGTCAGCAGCCAATGACAGTGTAAAACAATCTATAAAACAAGTTTGTCAACAATTTTGAAACACTGCAACCACAAGAGGTTCTTGTGATTCTTCAAGATACAGTCATAAATGTGCACACAAACTATTAGGCTGATGGGACAAGTAGTTAGTTCACACACACACACACACACACACACACACACACACACACACACACACGCAATCCCCTCATTTTCTTAGCATGTTAGCATGCTAAAATTTGCTACTTATAACTAAATACATGTTCAGCTGAGGCTGAGGGAATGCCGTTTGTCTTGGACAAAATCAAATTTTGACCAAATAATAGCACTTTATGAAAAGTCATGGCTACAAACACAGGCCTAGATGTGATACTGTACATACAGTACAGAAGCTTCATCAAATAGTGTCCTGTTTTGGTGGCTTCTTTGGACACCTGGACTGAATTAAATCTGACAAAGCCAGGGGAAATAATGACTGTATTGGTCTCCCTGACAGGCCCCAAGAGGAGCATCTAATTGATGAAGTCCGTTCAGATTCCACGCCTGATCAATACCAGCACAGAGTGACTGACAAATTCAAAATGCAGAGGGCTACCTCTCACTCTGCCCATCATTTTAACGAGCACATGCAGGCTTCCACTGCTATATTGATGTGCAAAACTGTCCCTTACCTCCGTATCTGAAATCAGCCTGTCACCATATAATTGTGATAGAAAAGAGGTTTGGTTCTCACTTTGATTATTTTTGTTTGAAAGCAAGGTTATTATGTCATATGTTTATTTTACATTCGGAGGGGGAAAAACTAATATCACAATTCTAAATACTGTATCTGTGCTGGTAATAATGATTAAAATGATGCGTGTGAAAATACCTGCAAGTTTACATTCAATAACACAGTTACTTAGTGTTTTTTTTTAAAGCGCCTTTGATATACTTAGAGTCACCATCTTTACATTTCACAGTTTCTTGATAACATATTACTAGTTTGTTGTTTGTTAGTTTCCTGACAATTTATTAAAAACAAAAATATTAAAGAATATGCACAAAGTAAGCATGATACCAACAAAATACTTAAGAGGCCGAACATAGATTTTTGAGGGCTTTTTAGTGCAACAAGAATAGGTCAAAATGATAAATGCCCTTCTAATTTAAGTTTATATTGTGCTTTGGTGCATCTTACCAAACAAATTCTAAACCTAATAGAATTACACCAAAGTAGCCTACTGGCACATTTAATCTGGGGCCTTCGGAGCCCTTAAAAGGCAAGGCCCCTGGGCTATTCCCATTTTGCCTAGTTCAGCTTTGCATGTAGAGAGATAAAATGTACAAAAACTAATTTAACCATTAAATGTATAAATAAATAATGTGATGATTTTACAATCCTTTCTGGTGGCTAATCAAAAATTGTTGCAAGAGGTGTGTTGCACAGGGAATGCTGGGTAACAACTTTCCAAAATAATCACCATGACAAAACACAATTTAGCAAAATGAGTCAGTTAACTGGTTTTAAACAATCAGCCAGTCAGCAGCCTGACTACTACAAAAGTGAAGAAGGGCCTCTAAGGCTCCAGTTTAACTGTTAAGATATTAGTTTACAGCAGGGGCGATTCTAGGATCAGAGGTTTAGGGGTGCTGAGCACCCAGAGAGCTGCCCGGCCAGGCAAGATAAATTTCACTGTTTTGTACATTTTAACTCAATTTCATTCCCACATTTGTGAAAAAAAAAACACTTTTTGGGAAAGTCTGTGACTAAACCATCAAATCTGATAAAGGTTATTTAAATGCTGAGGCACAGCAAAAGAGGAATGGATTGGAATCATAAAAGCAACATATCATAACCCTAATTTCAGGGGGAGAGTTAACTCATTTTGATACAGCAGCTCCTCAACATACACATAAACAGTATGTATGTTTCTGCAGTAAACCAGCCCCTATAGCAAGCACCAAAAATACCAAAAATGGACCTTGGGCTTACTTTTTGGACTTTTATTTGAAATGCAATGCACAACATGTAACATTAGCACATTAACAGTAACTGACTTTTTCAATGTTTGTCTCTGCCTTTTTGCCTCTGCCTTGTATTTTTGTTGTTAATATATTACGTTGTAACCAAGTACTGTATGGTTTTGACACTTTTCTAGCTTGTTAAAAAGGGACATACAGTTAAAAAAAAATCTCTCAAATTTTAGGGGTGCTGGGATTCAATTTAGGGGTGCTTCAGCACCCTCAAAAATGTGGTAGAAACGCCTATGGTTTGCAGCAATTAAAATAGTTGGAATGTAAGTAATTGAAAATATATTTCCTTATCCTAAATGCAGAACTAACATAAATTTGAGACTGAATTGAAAGGGGCCTTAAAACAACTGTCTTATAGAGGGGCCCCAAGTTCAAATCTAATTTTACTGCTTCAGTTTATATGGCTCTTGCATGATACATATGAATAAAAACTAGTAGTAACTAGACCTAGAAAAAAACACACTAACGCCTGCTAACATTCAGCTTTTAGTGTAATGGGTTAAAATGAGCATACACACCGAGGTAAAATGACTCTGCAGTAGTCACGGGTATTGGCTCTGGCTCTGATCAGCAAATGCAACACCCAGGTAACAGTGCTAATTTAAGCTGTTGAGATGCAATGACACGCCACCACAAAACAACGTCCATCTCAACCCGAGCAGCAGTCAAACTAAATTAAAACCAAATTAGTCTGCAATGAGTTTGAAAGAGAGAATGAATAAGTAGGAGGTATATGAAAAGAAGTAACCACTGTTACGTTTTTACAGACCTCTATGCTGCTTTCTACTGTTTACTAAGATGTTTTCTAGCCTGTTGAACATGACACACCAAAAAAACTAACACACACACACACACACACACACACAGAAAGGCATACTTGTCTGCTGCAGAGCCATGTACACAGCTCTGCTCCAATGCAAATGGGTCTGTGGCCTAAAAAACCCACTCTGTTTAAAAATCCAGCTCTGCTTTCAATGACTCCAAAACTGTCCCATTTACTTATTTGATGTTGAATTGCTTCAGTGAATCTAAGACTGGAGTTAGTGTTCAGTCTTGCTAACACCTTGCACCTTTAGTGATATCTTCCACACTTTATAAAGCCATATGTGAAACTCAAGAACATACTGCCTCCTCTCAGAGAAACATGATCACTTAATAACTGAGAGTTTGGAAGACTTTGGTGGTTTTGACTAATGTAACAAAGGAAACACTGTTTTAACACAAAACAGTGTGTGTGTTTGGGTTGTTTTAGATTACATTTCTTACTTTGGCCAACAGCACCAAACAGCCCCTTCCTTTAGAATCTGGAGGCTGTAATGTGTGTGTGTGTGTGTGTGTGTGTGTGTGTGTGTGTGTGTGTGTGTGTGTGTGTTTGGTGTACTGAGTTGTTGCTGTTGTTGGCCTAAAATAAAGCCCCTTTAGCCCAGTCAGCCTTGCAGAAGCCATTAGTTTCAGGCAGCTCTACCAGCAGAGCGCTGACAATGATGACAGGCAGTAGCAATGCAAGCAGGCCCCGGGGGTGGGACTCCAGAGGCATCGCTTGCTCCGGGTCAGCCAGGGCCGACGTATTTATCTGGGCAGTAATCTGAAAGAAAAAGGACAGAATGCCCGACCCTAAAACCTCAGGGACATCATCAAAACAGCTCCTATTTCAGGTCTACCATAACTCGCAGTGTCGCTCCATGCCTGCTCTCAGACAGTAGACAGAGAGAGACCAACTGATGAATAACAGAGCAGCAATCAGCAGTGAGTGTAGTAGTGAGGGTAAAGCATTAGGTAGAAGAAAGACTGATCACTTTTGGATCTGAACTCTGAGCTGAAACTGACCCAAAGCTGAAATGGCAATATGGTTACCTCACTACTGACTCTGTGGATGCAGTGATCTACTGCAGACTGGGGACACTTCTTTACTGTTAGCTTGTGTATTTGCAATGCTGACAGGTGTTATAGTTTTTCTTGTAAATATGTTAAGTACTAGTGCAGTTCTTTAATAATATCAATATATGTTAACCACAAATTGACATTGTGAATTAAATTCCAAACCAATTATTTATATGTTTTAGCCATGAGGCTGGATTACCAACTAGGCAAAATTAGCAACTGCTCCAGGGTTCCAGATCCCAAAGGACTACAGATGACTGTGTATTAATTGATCTGTGGTTTGGGATACATTAATTAAATGCAAATTTGTTTTCCAAATTTTGGAATATGCACTACTAAAACACGTAACTGAAATATTTAGGGCCTTGATGAAGTTCTGTATCATTACTGAGGAGGTCTTTCTGAATTTTAGCTTTTAAGAATGAATAGTCACTAGTCTAGTTGATATTGTGCACTTTGAAACTCTAGGCTGTTTTAATCCATTTTTACTTTTTACTGAGTCACTACATGTCTTATCTAGGCATGCTGTATCTTTTTGACGTAAATGTCTTAGCACAAGGTTAACTACTATTATTGAGCAAAATTCCACATTTAGGTCACATAATAACAACTGGAACAAAATGAGCTGGGATTTCTTGTAAACAGGAATGCAAGAGTAAGATGGACTCTGAACTAGGAGGTGCTCTTTATTTGATACTACTGATAATACTGATTGTATCATAAAACCTACACAGACGGATGGTCACTAACCATGTGAACAACTTAACTCATGGTGCAATGCATCTTTTACCACAACACTGCAACCCATTACAACCATTGTGAAATATATAAACATTAGTCACTGCAGAATAGGTAACGTGATTTAGAATACATTTAAACACAGTTTCCATTTGCTTATGGCCTTAAAAACATTGTCTCACAGCATGCTGGGAAACTCCACCTATAAGCCCCAACACGCCACAATATTTCTTATTTACAAAGCCAATAAAGAACCTTCAAGCTCAATGCCATATATTATCACATACAGAATAATTCAGGCTACAATGAGTCTAATACATCCATCCATACATACATACATACACACATAAATACATGACAATTTCACTAAAAAGGAGAAGTTAAGAAAAAGCTGTTGAAATGTGAAATTACACTTTCCCTGTACATCCACAGGTTTTCAACACATAGCAAACAGCTGTTAAAGTTTAAATTTAGATGAAACTTCACCATAGAAATACTTAAACTTCACCCTGTCTGTTTGCACTGTAACACTGGATGACTGAAAACTAAAGAAAATATGTAAGCATGGTAAGCGGGGCTGAATTTCTGGGACTTGTGCATGACGTAGTCTTTGTGCATAATTTAGTTATGGCACTAAATACTTAGAAATAAAAATAAAAAGAGCACATATCAGTCTACCAGCTTGTAGAAAACACAGATGAGACCTACTACATCAACAACAAGGCGCTGTACAATTTCTGTTTCCGCGCCCTCAAACTCACAACCCCCGCATAAGGTGACCTCAACCAGTTGGTCTCCACCACCATGAGTGGTGTCACCACCTGCCTCAGGTTCCGGGAACAGCTCAACGATAACCAGTGTAAGCTTGCTGTTGTACCCAGGGCCCCCCTCACATTGGGGCCCTTGGTAATCAGCACCACTTTCCCCCCACTACGTCACCCTTGATGAAGATGATGATTAATATTATTATTATCTGAAAAAACAAAATGTGCATTTTTTAAGCAAAATGTTTGTTTTTAGGCAAAATACAATTTTGTTGCCATGTGTAATGTGCTGTGCACAGGTGTATTTGAAAGTACTGGGGTCAATAAGACACCTATTTTATCCACAGATTGTCTTACTGTGGCTATGATCAGCCCACAAATCATGTTAAATTTACATAACTGCTGAACATTTTCCAGAATATGTATTCCTACTTTCTACTTATCTATTTTTTGCCATTTATTTCACTGTAAAATATAAAATTAAACATACAGAAAATATACAGAAATTTGGAGCTGTAGTATCCATCACAGTGAATGTCACGTCTGCTTCTGCTGACTTACTGCTGTGTAGCTGTAAATGCAGATTCATTTGAAAGGCTTGTGCTGTATTAACAGAGCAGACATAAAGATCAGTGTGAGGGTTCTAGCCTGTGCAAATTGATTTTCATACCATGCAGCCATGAATGGAAACAATTGGCTGCCTGGAGAGCAGAAAAACAAAGACATTCAAAACAGGAAACAGTGTGAAATGCTTTGGAGGATGGTCATATGTACAATATTTGTGATCTGTAATGAATGGGATAAAACATGCATCATCAGATTCCTCTTGTAAATTGTATGTTTTGTAAAGGAAAACATAATGTTAAAGACCCTTGCTGGGAGACTGTCGACCTTCTAGAGAGGTCAGAGGTCAAGGTCAGCCCCAGATCATCACCCCTGCAGTCAGCCATGATCCAGAAATTGACAGTGTCTCTAGCCTCTGCCATTCTGCTTCCCCCAAAACACTATATTTGTTTCAGGCAAGGTATTTTTTTTGAGAGTGAAGCTCTGAAAGAGCGAGCTGTTTTGTGCATCAGTGACAGTGAAGAGCTTTGAATCAGTATCATAGCAAGACATAGAAGCCAGATGAAGAGGCTGCAGGGTCCTGGCACTGCTGATTACAGGCTAATCAGGGGGCAGGGTGAAGGATGGCCATTGTTAATGTGAAGTATCACTTGCCTTGGGTGATGCTTGTCTATTAGAGCAAGAATAGCATCTCATAAAGCTGATTAATCTAAACAGTGCTGATGATGGATGAACACTGACGAGTGAGAAGACTTACTGTACATGGCCAAAACCTAAAAAGGCGATGGAGAGGATGCTTTGGTATATATTGTATGCATATTACTATAACAGGGGGTTCTAATGTTAAAAAATGTGAAAGCTGGGGCACACAAACAGAGGCCTAAACCATTCAAATCATGTCACACTGGCGATTGCTCTAAGACTGCAAGGGAAGCTGAGCTTCCCCTAAAATGTCAAAAAATAAGTGGTCAAATATGTTCTGTTGTGTTTACATTTCATTGACTAAATATGCGCTAGAATGCGTTGAACTTTTGTTCAGAATCAGCTACTTATCACAGGTCACTGACGCGACTTTCTTCTCATTCATTCCCGTAGCGTCACAGTGCATTAAACAGTGTAGAAGCTCAGCGTCCAAAGACTTCAATGGGGAAGCACAGAGTGGGTTGTTCCACTGCAGCGAAACTAGACAGTCATTGGATAAATGCTCGGCTTTGTCCCGCCCATCGGACGCTCAGCATCTCTGGGGGTCTATGGGGCAGTGGGCGGGCCTCGGCTGGCCTGGACGCTGGGCTTCTGCATGATGATTGGATGATCTGTCTGAGGCTGAATCCCTTTTTGATTGACAGCAAAATGAGCGAATCAGCGATCTTGAAATATTAACCACCACCGGAGTGATTTTCAAGTTTCATTCCGTTGTTACGAGTTGATGTGGAGACTTTTCCAATCCTCCTAGTGACTTTAACTTTGTTAAAAACGACTAGCGACAAATCTAGCATGTTTTTCTGGTGCTATTGGAGACTGTATTCGTGTCCGGAGACCCTGACTTCTGTTGCTCTGCAGTTACCGGCCCCCACGAGCAGCGGGTGCTGCTGTGAGCCCTCCACCGTCCCAAAGCACTCACAGGTGGTCACACTAGCCTCGCACAGCAGCCCCAGAGGGTAGAATTTACGTGTAAATAAACGGACACATTTTATGATGTAGGCCGAAACTTAGCTTCTCCTCCTTGAAAGATCAGCAGCCACCACTGTGTCACACCCACTAGTAGGTAGAGTCTTACAAGTTGAGCAGCCAAGCATTGTTCAGATCCACAACATGTAGTTTAACATTCTCCGTAGGATCCCAGTGTTTCCAGTGATACCAACATGTCAGGCTAAAATATATGGAAATGTGTCTAAAATGATCCACAAAGCAGAGAGAACACTCTAAAAAAAGAATTCCAATGGTTCAACTAAAAATTTATAACAATAATTTTAAAAAAGGAAGGTAACAATTTGCTTGCATCTTTTTTAAGTAGTTCCAACTCTGGCATTATGGAGTCAATCCTTTGAGTCTTTTATAATCTGACAGCATGATTATTTTGCTTTGACCTCTGAAAGCTTTAATAAGTTGAACCAACTTAATATTAATGCAAAAGTTGCAATGATATTTAATGGTCAAATTATTTTAGTTAAGATAATTTTACTTAGTAATTCCATCCTACTCAAAAATATCAAAAAATCATGTTTTTGATCATGACAGACTTCTTAAAATGTTTGTCAACTGCCAAAACACTTTAATGAAACAAACGTTATTTCTTTATGCTGAAAAACTTGACTTTTAGGGTTATCCACTGACCCCGTAATTCATTTTTTAATATTTCAGCTGGGCGTACCAGTGAAGCTGTAAAAACATGGCCAAATCTGGGTTTTGAATATTACACTCAGTACACAAATGATATGTCTTCAGTAAAGAATTGGAACAATGTGAGAGTGTCACGCATTGTGTAAAACTATGTTATTTTTTATTTATAGCACCAGTGTTGAAAGAGGTCAATACTGCGCCTGTAAATGAGTGATGTAGTGCTGCTGGATCATTTATATTTGTCATTTAGTTTTGAGAAATTGCACATTTTCTGGACCCACTTCTATGTTTCCAGGGGGAGACTCAGGGTGACTCTTCCAGTAAACAGTCTGACCTCTGATCTTCCGCAGAAGGGCTTCAGATGGGCATCATCTGGACCAAAATGAATTAACAACCAAACATTTATTGCAGCAGACTGGATCCATTATTATAACCATTTATTAATGACTTGGTAACATGGCACACACAGATGAAGCCAACCCAAAGTTAAACTATAATGATATTAAAGCTGGTATGATATCAGATTTTCACTACACAATTATCGTGGCCATGATAACAACAGTGTGATATCTATAAAACAATTTGTAATGGAAATAATTATAATAATGCTATCAGTCAATTCATCTTTAACTTTGTTTGTTGTGCATTTTGTCTTTTTTTTTTATAGCAAATGAATTACACTCAAAATACAGTGTGGGTAGGTAGAACAGTGGCATTGTAAGGCCTGGGCGTCTGAGGCTCCAGCCCCAATTGTTTTATTAAAAGCTGCAGATCTAAATATATAGGCTTTATGTATATTCCAAAGATAAAAAGGGACCAAATAATAAAAACAGATCTGATTTATTTGTCTTTTGTCCATGTATTAAAGCCCTCAATAATAATATAACAGCGTTAATCAAAAACGTGTGTGGTGTGGAGTCCTCTGTTTCATAAAAGCAGCATATTTTGTGTGAACACATGCATGAAAGAGAGAAAGAGAAAGTGCATCAGTAATCACTTTAATGTTAAAGACTTTATATATTCTGCTGAGTAGTTTAATCTATAATGATGCATCATATTTTATTAGTTGATCATATTTTGTATTTGTATTGAGTCTTTAAAGTATCTTAAGCAGACAAATCAATGTAGTGTAGTAAAAAATTTCCCTCTGAAATGTAGAGAAGTAGAAGTATAACAGCATTGAATAGAAATACTCAATTACAAGTACCTTAAATTCTCTTATTTTCAATGATAGCAGTTGCAAAGTATTCTGTTTCTACTCAATAGTAAATATTAATTTTAAGATATAAAATAAGATGCCAGTGCATTTAAAAAAGCCTCACAATAGAGCTTGCTCATCAAAATATTCCTGTGGGAAAATCCACCCAGACCCCCCACAGAGGACAGGGCTAAGCCCTCAAGGTCCTCAAATTTTAGAACCACCTCTGGTGGAGAGACAGTCTGTAACCATAACCGTACAAAATTGTACAAAAAGAGCAGTTACACTTAATGGATAGTGAGAAGGCGACCAGATGGTATTGGGGGAGGGAGACAAAGTGAGAAGGGAAAAAAACGGAAATGATTTAAGAGGTGCTGGATTTTTTACAACATATTAATATATGTGTATTATTAACATGGTACCCATATTTCAATTTTAAATACCAGGATTATTGTCAATAGGCTACCTGTTTTATCACAACACCCCTAAAGCATCATTAGTTACAGGTATAAATCATTCGCAGTGGGTGTCTGATGAGAAAGTGTCACCGATTTTTCTCCACCCAGATCCTTTGGATCATGTAACGTGTGTCCGTATTTTGTTAGAAATTACATCTTGTACTTTCTGTGAAATTTTACTAATGTAAGTGTACAAAGAAGTGGTTGAAAAAATAACCAGATTAAATATGACAATTTAAAACTCTGCCAGAGTTTTTATCATCTTCTTGTTTAACTGAAGAACGCAGATTTCCATTTAGTTATTCAAAGATCCTGTGAGTTCCCACACATCAGCCCACAGCCTGATTAAACCCTATATAGGCTACTTATTGTATACAGTAGAACATACAGTACTAATTATTGTAGTGTTTTGTTTTGCAGTTAGTAAAAAAGGACTTCTTCAACTTCTCATTACATTTCTAATGGTTGATTCTGTATATGAAACTCGCCTCCTAACATCAAAATCATCAAGCCTTTAAGTATTTGAATATAGACTGAATAAAGTAGCCAGCTAAATCCATCTGTCACAATGAATCACCTGCTTTGTGTACACACTCACTAGCATGTCAGCAGTCAGACTACAGACCTTAATGTACAAAACCAGTCAACACAATTCTATGTGATTATGCAAACACAAACACAGGCGTAAGCATCCATCACAACCTGAATTACAAGGTTGTGGAGTCAGCTGGTGTCAGCTGTGTCTACACAAACACATCCAATTAAAAGATGCCTGACAGAGCAGGAGTTTGTCTTCAGACAACTTCTTCCCTTCGCAACTTTATTTCTTGTCATCTATCCAACACAAAGAGGAGTTTGTATGAAATTTTGGATAATCATTTCTGATGCACAGACTATGCAGTGTGAGAACTAATTTAATAACAATCTCTGGGATGTAATTTGTAGTGCAGGGAAGGAAAAAATATTGAGTGATTGTTCAAATTGCTGCAACTATCCAGGGAGATGACTTTCTAACATCACCCATGTTTTGTAGCCTTCTCTGTTTTGTCAGGGGATATGAATAATGCAGGGAAGCTGCAAAAAACACTATCAGCCATTCCACTATTGTGACAAGAGCACTAGGAGATAGGCTGCATTCATTTGGAGCACTTCTAGTTTTTTTCCAAGGCTGGAAAATGACATTTTTATCAGCCTCTTTGCCTAACCTACTTGAGTTGTCTTCCCTTGAAAATTGAAAACTGATAACTAAACCATATAGTAACCATATAAGAAGTTGTAACTGTTATTAGACAGTAGGTTTTATTATGTGAAATGTGTTCTGACTGAACTTTAATAGGCTTTGAGGATAGGTACCATATCTATGCTCTGCATATACTATCTGACTGAATTATAACAAAATAGCACATTTCTATCAGTGTTGATGTGTTGGTCACATTAAGGAGTGTGTTTTGTGAGGAAGATCAGTGAGCTGTGTGAGCACATGGAGGACAGACTGACAAAAGGAAACGGTGAAAACGGAAAGCTTCCCGGGCGTAAAGACAAAAAAAATCCACATGAAAAACATCTCATTCAGTAGTAACGAGGTCGAGGGCTGAAAAGCTCTTCTGAGCACTCCAGAATTAAAAACCACTGAATTAGTATTTTCTCAAAATTCTTACCTTTTACGTCCACGTCCGTCACCGCCGCCACAAAAACAAGCAGGAGAGGATAATAATCTCTGATCGCGTTCATCACGTTTTTCCTCCGTTTTGCGCTTCTCAAGCTTTTAGTAGTGAACGTCCTTGGGATCAACACTTTTCCTGTGGCGGACTGAAACACTGAGAGCTCCGCCGAACACCGACTACACACACGAAGCGCTCCTCTCGGTGACTTCAGCCCGGCTTTGCTGTCTGAATTTACTCATTGACAAAGACGATGGGCTGTGAGTTTTTGTACGCCGCCACGGCCACAGATACTGAGTGCACTGACTCCAGTGAGTGAAGCCTGTGGACTGTAGAGCTGCTGCCGCCGCCGCCGCCGCTGCCCCGCTCTGAGCTTTGTGCTGGGAGCCTCCTCTTCAGGGCAGCGCCGCCGCCGCCGTGCATTCAGCACCACAAACAGCTCCTAGCGTTGGCCAATGGAACACACTAAAAGCAAATGAAGCTCAAAGTTGGAAGCTCACACGTAATTATTGGTCTATTTTAGGTACTAAACGTGGGTTTTTAACATGGATTCACTGAATATTTTCCTGAAAGCACACATTCTTTGCGCGTGTTTTTTCCTTCTTAGTATTTACTTCTACCTTTGAATGCCGATCATTTGAGGTAGTATTGTGATGCTCAGGTAAAAGTAATCAAACCCAGGGTACAGCACCAATTCCTGGGCGCTGTGCAAAAGCAGTTTCTGTGGGCCCCCCGCTGACCCTTTCTTAATTCATGTCTCTTTCATTCACCTTTTGGATTTTATTATTGTTGTTGTTGTTATTATTATCATTAATATTACAAAGTCAGTTTGCTTTCTTTCCCTTTCCTTTCTTTTTTATAAATCTTTTCTGGTGGAAAGAAATGACAGTGTATGTTGGGGCTCTTCTCTTGATGCTTATCAAAATACTATTTTTTTAACCATAATTCTTGTTTAGGCTACAGAATTGACCTGTTATGGTTGAGACGAACCTGATAGCAATATTATTTAATGAATCTATTATAAAAATATAAATAAAAAAAATGAAAAGCTTACAAGTACTCGAACAGCATTAGAAACCAGGAAGTGACACAGGAGTTCTTGTGATTTTGCTAACTCCTTTATGCCTGATTGAATTATGTTTTTGTAGAAATCTGACGTATGTGACAAAAATCTTGGCAACATTTTTAAAGGGCTAACATTTTCACACAACAAAAGTTATCTTAATAAAACAGTTATGATTATACACAATTTGTCCCAATTCTCAAGAATGGGAGACGACTAAATACACTAAGTTGCCAATCTGTTGGGTCAACCTAAAACCCTGCCGTCAAATACAACAGTTCTGCAATAAATCCTACCCTCATATATAATGTTAAAACACAATACATATCATGTTAATGTAATGTATATAATGTTCAGTTAGTGCTGAAATGGTTTAAGAGAGGTGTTGATTCAACGCTCTGATTATTTTGGCTGCCGTTTAGAAAAAGAAGAAGAAGAAGAAGAAGAAGAAGAAGAAGAGGATATACTTCAAACTTACATATGCAGTTTGTGGTGGTGTTGAACTGTACTGCACTATGATGTTATGATGTTAATATTTTTGTAAACTATTCGGAAACAAACAGCTGCCTGAAATGTAGGTCAAACATTTAATACTTAAAATATACAGTTATAGCACTGATGCCATACCAGGGACACTCTGCTGATATCACACATTAAGATCAGACAACATGGTGAGAACTTCTCAGCCTATGTAATATAGAATATAACCCTGATGATGTCACAGTGGTGTCATCAGGGTTATCTCAACCTCAATTTGAGACTGGGGGTCCACAGTTTTAAAGAAATGGGTGTTAACCAGTGATCAAGGATGAACCCAAAGACATCTCTGAGCTGCATTATGGGAACTGTAGGCTCTAACATTTCTGAAGCTCAACTTCAACAGGAATTCAGGATATCTCAGCTTCCTTTTTTTTCTTTTCTTTTCTTTCTTTCTTTTTTTTTTTTTTTAAAATATGGCTTTCACAAATCCCCCATTACTTAATCCTCAGAACTGCCCTTTAACTTTGTGGACTTTTACAAAATTCAAATACCTTACAAAACTTAAAAGTGGCAACTGGATTCTAAACTTGATTAGTTCACTGGGTCTTCCAGCTCCGGTGTATTAATTTGTGCTCCTCACGGTGCCTGACTCACACGCCATTCTGTTTGTTGTGCTAACCTCAACATTTGTCTATTGTGTCTCATATAATTAGGTAGGCAAAAATATAGATCCCTAATTCATAATTGGTCAGAGTTTGATCCTCTCCCTGACCCTCCCTGTGTCCAAGGCACTTCATTTCTAATCTATTAAATTATTCTATATCATCATGCTACTATTAATATAAGCAGGGGGTTCTAATACAAAGTGGTAACCACTGTATGTGAATGCATGGATGGGTCAGACCTGCGCAGCACTGGATTTAAAATGACTATAATGCTTCAGCTAACGGCTACAAAACATCAGCCTAATTCATTTGTAATGCAGTATCATACTTCTGAGGTTATTTTGGTGAAAGTAACATAAAAGTACTGTAAAAAGTAGCTTTTTTTTAACCAAAAATGACAAGTTTGATATTTTGACTTTATTCTTATAAATTTATGACTTTATTTTATGTGGCCCTCATCCTCCTTCATACTAAAATGGTCCCATGTTGAGGGCTGGGTCACGGAAAGTGTACCCAAGATAGCATTACATTTGCCAAACACATTGATTGGTTAGTCCTATAGCATTTCCACTTTTGACATGAAAAGTGAAACATACTGTTTGAAAATACAAATGATACGCATGCAGGCAATTTAGAATCACCAATTAACCTAAACTAGATTTGTTTGGAATGTAAGAGGAAACCAAAGCCCCTGGGGAAAGCCTGTTCTATGCTATGCTGGCTTTAATCAATTAGAAATTATTCCTGCATGTGATGTGTCAAGTCCTTCATGTGAACTAAATGTGATGGGCAATGAGCAATCTCATGATTAAAAATGTACAAACTGACTATAAACACTCTATAAGGATGGCCATCATTAAGAGGTCAGTATGCAAACCATGGACACACTGTATTTTACATTATTATGTGTTGGCTTGAATTCCTACCAAAGGAAAACATAATAGACTATAGTTCAATGTAAATGAAGAGCTGTCAGTCCTTTACAGAGATAGTCATACAATGACCCACACATCAACATAAAATGGCTAAATCTGCATGAAAGATAAGAAAGACTTAGCTATGAAGCATACAAGAGTACAGACAGTGACCTAGTATAGTGACAGTGATTGGTATAGGATTGTTGAATGTGTTGCTTTACTGTGTCAAAAATGTTTTCTACTGAATGACGATATGTGTGTTTGCATCTCATATGTGATCTTGTGCTTGGAAATCTACATATTTCCTGCCACTGATGTGTCTCTCCCTGCTTTGACTCACCGAGCATGGGTTTGATCTGACAGTGTTGCATCAGCCAGCCTCGATCAGCACAGTCTTTCACATCTGTTGGTGTTTGAGTCATCTTACTACTGCACCTCTGGCTATTTAAAAACGCAATGAAGACCTTTGGGTGGCTGATCTCACCTCTGAGTTCTGAAGCTTTCGCAGCCAAGGTGCTCCACATCCTTCCAGCCTGTGTCCAGCCTTGCAGCTGCTGCTCACCTCGCTGAGAGATGACTCACTACGTCAATGCGGGAGAAAGTCTCCAACACAGAAACAGTGCTGAATCTCCTCAACACATTTGCTTTGATTCATGCACCTTTGCCTCACGGCACATAAGCTATTCATAGGTTCAACACTCTGTATGTAAAAGGCAAGTCATGCACAGGCAATACTCATCACATTAAAGGCTCAGTAGGCCATCTTTTTGACCACTTCCATCCACGTACACACAGTAATTCACCTATGTCGTATAGTTTACCAACAAAGACATAATTTATTTTCCAATATGTTATTTCCATGGTCTAGGAACGTTCAATCAATATTTGTGAACATGAGCTACTCTCTGTCAAAACCAGACACCAGAGAAGTAAGTCTTAAATGTGTGATGTCATAGGGCATAAAGTGTGAAGCTGTTCCACAGACAATGAACGGGAGACTGATTTTGTGGATCCACAGTATTTGTTTCTTTTTTATACCCAAATGAGCTTTATTCTAATGTAGTGTTCTCAGCTCTGAAACAGGAAATGTACCCATAAACTCAGAACATTCCCCTGGGTCCCCTTATATATCTCTTGCAGGCCACATCAATTTTATTAAAAGACAGTACTTCCCAAGTTCCAATTTGTATTTCACAGGACCTCTGACTCAAGAACATTCTCAACATCAGTGGGAGTGCCCAACATCTTGGCATCATCTGGGACCCTTGAAGCGGGAATATTCTTGGCATTATCCGGGGCCCAAAGCAAAAGCACAAACAGGACAAACAGACAGGATTTTGTCCAGATCCCTGACGAAAGTACAGACTTGGCGTCAGCTGGGACCCCGGACAAAAGAAAAGACAGGACTGAGTCTCTGTGGCACAGGGCAGCTTAGGGTGTTTGCATCTTTGAGGCCTTTGTCTCCTTTTATGTGCTAAGGCCCCAGATACCTTATGGAGATGGCCAGGTGAGTCTCCAGGAAAGGGGGCTGCTCAAGATCTTCAGGGTCAGGATTTTACAAGAGGCTAGCTGACTCGTCCGAGCTTGAAAATGGATGCTGAGAGATTTACCTCCGTTTTATCAAACGTGTGCTCAGTCCACAAGATTGTGGAAATGAGGGATTTACAGCGACTTGTTTAAAACTTTTAACGCAGTCGGACTATGTTTACGAGCACAAGAGTTCAGCGAGCCACCGAAGGACCACCCTGCAGATTTACTATTGGTTCTGCAACGTAGGGAGTTTTTTTAGACTCTGTATCTGCCCATCTAAACACAAAATCAGGGAGAAAGACATCAGTCTTTAGTTAAGCAAAGCGTCTAAAGACTGACTTGTGAGTCTAATGTTTTCTAGCTCTTTCTGTGGGATCCTGAGACATTCCCAGGCCACATAAGATACATAATGTTGCCAGCATGTTCTCAGTCTATTCTGTGGTTCCTGCCAGTTACATGTGCCCAGGCAATGGGTAATACTATTCTTATTATATCAAACCCAATTTCTGATACTACTCATGACCATAACTATTTCCGCAGATATGTTTTTATTACATTCCGTAATAGCAATCTACTATCCAGATAAATTATTACTGGCAGAGTGTGCCTCTCTCATGCAGTATTCAAACATGAGAGCCCCACATCAGGGCATCAGGGTTCATGTCCAGTCCCTGACCTGCAAGTAATGTTTTTGTTTGTTTGTTTGTTTGTTCTTTTCACAGTAAGGGGGGCTCCGAAAGGGACAGGAAGCACTTCACAGAAAATCAGCATGCTTCGCAGCACTTCCCCATACAGTGTTAACCTGAGTAAAGTCAGTAAAGATGCCAAAAACAGTTATTTGGCTGAAGTGTTACATATTAAGAGCACTGACTAACACACTGCTGCCTCCAGCCTCATACTGGAATATTACCAACTATCTTGCTTACAGTGTAAGTGTGTATACCTGTGAACAGTTCAGACACTATAATTCCTTCAATTTCAAGTCGTCGTCAGAGCATGATATACTTTTTTTTTTGCTGTGTCTTTTGTTGTCAATACCTTTTTCATTATGTTGTTACAGTTAAGTCATGAAATAAAAGTTGCTGACAAAATTAACACTGTGATAAAGAAATCACAACACAAAAGGAGTAGAGAGAAGCAAACTTATTCAATCCTATCACCATTTCCCTACAACATGATAAAACTTAAGCATCCTAAAGTAATTTGCCACTATATGCTTTAAAAGTGAACCAAAGAGAATGTGGAAATACCTAAAAAAAAAAGGCAATTAAACCTACAATGCACTTTGATTATAACAAGTTGTATGTCATCTATCAAAGACAAACAGTTAATTCAAATATGAGAGTATTTGCACATATCCAAACCTTTAAGCTGGATATTACATGTCTACAACAAACACATCTTTGTGTAACAGAATACTGCAAATTTAAGAAGAACTGGGTAGCCCAGATGTATCATTCTAAATTTAATGTAAGATCCAGAAGAGTTGTGATACTCATAAAGAAGAACATTCTATTCATCTTCTCTAATATTAGCTCTGATATTAATGGCCACCGTGTCATTGCTACTGGCAAATCGCACAACATGCCCTTTATACCTGCCAATCTTTACACCCCAAACTGGGATGTTTCATAATTTTTCCAAAGTTCACAATGACATTATCACATCTTAACACTCACTCATCCTTGGTATAGATTTTGATTGTGTCTTGAATTCAAGCTTGACACCTGACTCAGGTGGAGGAGTTTGAGTATCTCGGGATCTTGTTCACGAGTGAGGGTAGGATGGAGCGGGAGATTGACAGGCGTATTGGGGCGGCGTCAGCAGTGATGCAGGCACTTAACCGTTCGGTTGTGGTGAAAAGGGAGCTTAGCCAATGCGAAGAACGCCTTAGAACGTGAAGCTCTTGATTTACCAATCGATCTACATTCCAACCCTCACCTATGGTCACAAGCTCTGGGTAGTGACTGAAAGAAGGTCATGAGTACAAGCTGCCGAAATGAGTTTCCTCCGCAGGGTGGCTGGGCTCAGCCTTAGGGATAGGGTGAGGAGCTCAGACATCCGGGAGGGACTCGGAGTAGAGCCGCTGCTCCTCCACATCGAGAGGAGCCAGTTGAGGTGGTTCAGGCATCTAGTAAGGACGCCTCCTGGGCGCCTCCCTTGGGAGGTGTTTCGGGCATGTCCAACCGGGAGGAGACCTCGGGGCCGCCCCAGGACACACTGGAGGGATTACATCACCCAGCTGGCCTGGGAATGCCTCAGGGCCTCCCAAACAGCCATCTTTTTCAACAAACATGGAGATTGGACCTTTGAATGCTGTCAGATGAGGACTTCAGTGTTTATCCTACAAGACAAATAGGTTTTTCCCCCTGGAATTTAAGGATATACCAGACATTGCTGAATACACAGTCTGGGAATCCCTTAAGGCGTTCCTGCTAGGTCAAATTTCATGTACCGCATACCAGATCAAAATGCCATACTTAGAGACTGATAGAATGGACTTGGCTTATTTCAAATCTTGAATCTCAATATGCAGATACACCCTGTGTTGATTTCTTTAAACAGAAACTGGTGCATCAATTACAATTCAAAACTCTCTCTATAAAAGACACTGAGAAACTTGTGCTTAGAACAAGACAGCACATTTACGAAACATTTTTTCTCTTGACACCAAGAAGGCTTTTGACAGAACTGAATGAGAATATTCATTTTTTCATTTTCGTTACAGTTTTTTGGCCTACATTTTATTTTCTGGATCAGGACTTTATACTCTTCACCTCTGGCATGAGGTTACACTAACAAACAATACTGTATCTGAATACTTTCCACTACACACAGGAACCCGACAGGTCTTCCCACTCAGTTCCCTGTTCTTTGATCTAGCTATCAAACCCCTTGCCATTGCTTTGAGATTGGACAAGGAGATGAAAGGGATAACTAGACACAATATTTTGGCATGTAGTTTTGGCAAATGTTCAGGTAATAAACTGAACCTAAAAGTTTGCTCTTTCGTGTTAACCAGATGGCAGTAGATGATAGTTTTACCCAGTTCCCATTCAAAGTGCTTTTACTCCCCTTGTGTTACAAATTACATGCAACTTCTTTGTTTAAACATTATTTAAAACATTTCCTTAAGTGGACCAAAAAGGACCTGATAAGCTGGTTAATTCTACTCATATCTATTGCAGGCCACATAATCTTCATTAACAGACAGTATTTGCTAGAGTTAAGGGAAAAAGAAGCCTCCCGGGTGAAGATCAGTGGTTGTTGGTTCAACTGTAATGGCAACCAGTTTTTTTTATCATACCGAAGCGAAAGGATGGTTTTTTACATCAGTGTCTGACACCCAAACAATGAACACTAATGGAATTCCGCTCTGGAAAGGTTCCAGCTGGTTGCAATCTGCAACCCTCACTACTAGATGCCACTAAATTCTCTTAAATCTTGCACACGGTTCTATATTTACTAGCCCATCTCACTTACTATGCTAAAAAATCTGAGACCATCATTTTCTCTCTGGTAGCATTTGGGTCAGTGCAATAGTAACTTGGGCTTTGTGTTTCACATCTTCAAAGACTCTCTGTGTCATTCTGTCAGTTTAAACCCACCTATGCTACTCACAGCTTAATTTCCTCCCTACTGTGGAATCTGCCAATCAAAGAGTCAGTTGCTGTCTGAGCTTTTCAAATGGCCCAGTCAAATAAGTGCTTAATTTCCTAGTGCTATACATAGCTTCTACCAGAAAGAAAGAAAGAAAGAAAGAAAGAAAGAGGAAATTTAAAGACACAGGAGTTTTTTTCTTCATATACCAATATTTAGGAGCATGTTACATTTTACCACATTTGAACAAATCATTTTGGAATAACACGACATACAAATATAATGGCATTTCTATTAAAGCTTCTTGAAACAAAAGCACACACAGGTTGGTCTCAAAGAAAGCAAAAGAAAATCTGAGTTAAGAGGACAGTGAAATTAAAATGCAGTCCTCTTGATATGTGATGAGTGAGATGACATCTAGAACTCAGATCAGCACTTGTGAAAGAGGGAGAAATGTAAGATTTCTCACCTAATGAGAATGCAATAGGGCAAATAGACAGTGCATATTTATAATTTCCAGAGGATATATCCCCATGTTTTTGGTGACTTCTAGAATACAAGCTCTAGTACAACATTAAGATCGAATGTTCCAGCATTACAGTTTGTGGGTTCATCTAGCACCACAATCAGGTCAAAATTTCAGTTTGTTCCATATTTTGTTTAACGTATGTAACAGTGGCTGTCTTTATAGTGAGCATTTCAGCCTCACAGAGCAGCTAGCATGTTTTGGGTTTTTTTTTTTTTTCGTTTTTGGTCAAACAACTGTTTCTGATACCAAGAATTTGCTTTCTCATATTCCAGCTCTGCTGCTGAATTTGGGTTGATATGGAATTGAAATTGAAAACTTTTTTTTTTTTTTTAAAGATAACTTTTTGGGCATTTTAGCCTTTAATCGACCGGACAGACAAGTGTGAAAAGGGGGAGACAGAGGGGGAGTGACATGCAGGCTCACTGCAACACTCGATTCTGTAGCACCTCTTAAAAAAAAGGTTAATGGAACAAAGAACGTTAGCTCTGTGGTACAACTCCCAAACATGAAAATTAAAAGAAATATCACAAATAGAAGGAAGAATCTCATTCACTCTGGGAAGATAGTCTTAAAAGGTATAGGAGGGCCCTCCGCAATGCCAGAGCAAAATTACTCAGCATTAATAGAAGAAAATAAGAACAACCCCAGGTTTCTTTTCAGCACTGTAGCCAGGCTGACTGAGAGTCAAAGCTCTATTGAGCCTTGCATTCCTTTAGCCCTCAGCAGTAATGACTTTATGAACTTTTTTTTAACAAAATTCTAACTATTAGAGACAGAATTCATGACCTCCTGCCCTCAGACAGTACCAATCTGCCTTCAAACACAGGGACCGTAAACACAGCTGTAAGACCTGATATATATTTGGATTGCCTCTCTCCAGTTAACCTTCAACAACTGACCGTTAATGATTTCCTCATCTAAATCATCAACATGCCTCTTCAACCCCATCCCAACTAGGCTACTTAGAGAAGTCTTACCTTTCGTTAACACCTCTATATTAGCTATGATCAATATGTCTTTATTAACAGGCTATGTACCACAGTCCTCAAAGGACTTCTAAAAAAGCCCACCATGGATCCAGAAATGTTAGCAAAACTAAAGAACCATATCTAACTTTCCCTTTCTTTTGAAGATCCTTGAGAAAGTAGTCGCAAACCTGCTGTGTGACTTTCTCCATGACAATAATTTATTTGAGGAATTTCAGTCAGGATTTAGAGCGCATCATAGCACTGAGACAGCACTAGTTAAAATTACAAATGACCTTCTGATTGCTTCAGACAAAGGACTCGTCTCTGTACTTGTTTTATTAGATCTAAGTGCCGCATTTGACTCAGTTGACCATCAAATTCTGCTACAGAGACTAGAACATGAAATTGCCCTCAAAGGTTCTGCACTGAGCTGGTTTAAATCCCATTTATCTGGTTGAGACCAGTAAGTTCATGTTCATGATGAATCATCTTTACACAATACAATTTGTTTTGGAGTTCCACAAGTTTCTGTGCTTGGACCAATTCTGTTCACTTTATATATGCTTTCCTTAGATAACATCATTAGAAATCACTCTGTAAACTTCCATTTTTATGCAGAATATACACAATTGTATTTATCGATAAAGCAAGAAGAAACGGATCATTTCACTAAACTTCACACTTGCCTTAAAGACATAAAAACCTGGATGAGCTCCAATTTCCTGATGTTAAATTCAGACAAAACTGAAGTTATTGTTCTTGGCCCTAAACACCTCAGAAACTCTCTATCTGAAGACAGATATTTTCTCTGGATGGCATTTTTCTGGCCTCTAGCACAACCATAAGAAAGCTCAGAGTAATATTTGATCAAGATTTGTCTTTTAACTCCCTTTTAAAACAAACATTCTTTCATCTTTGTAATATTGCTACTGCTTGTGCTGTTTCTCTCCCTGTCTCTGTCTCAATTCTGTTCTGTACACACAACAAAGATTGCATGTCTGTACATCCTAGAAGATGGATCTCTCCACAGTTGCTCTTCCTGAGGTCGCTATGATTTTTTTCCCCATTAAAAGTTTTTTTGGAGGTGAGATTTTCAAGGACGGAGGGAATATCGTATGCTGTAAAGCCTTCTGAGGCAAATTGTGATTTGTGATTAGGGTTGGGAACGATTAACCGATACGACCGGATATGCGGTTTGAAAAGCGAGAGATACGGCTACGTCGGTAGCAGCCTCCTCAACCAATTCATTCAGCCAGTCATTTTTTGGTCCATGTCTAAAAATAAATACATTTGACATGTGATTTTGTTGTTGTTTGTCTTCTTATTTTATTTTTGCCAGTGCCATACAGCAACAGTGCTTGGGGATGTGGTCTTTTACAAATTTGAAAATACTGTAAGAGCGTCACTTTTATAGAATTCTTTACTTTATAATGTATGATTAATGTCTACATCAACAAATGTTAACCATAGAATCATATCGAAACGTATTGAATCGTATCATTCTTACACTGTATCGAATCGAATCAAATCGTTCTCTATTAAAAATATATTGTTTTTGAATCATATCGTATCCCGTGTATCTAGATATGTATTGAATCGTTTATCACAGAGAGATTCTCAACCCTATTTGTGATATTGAATTTCTCACACAGGCTCCACCCTCTGGACTCTATGAGTAATACTCTCCTCCAGTCAAAAGGATGTATCGCCCACTGAGATTTGCATAAATGTAGCCGGCCAATCACAACGTGCCCACCCAATTACATGTGGACCCCACAGCATATAAGGCAGTAAACAACGCTATCTGTCATCCTCTTTCTCTACAGCAATCAGGGATTAGCCCACTGACCAGCAGCTAGGAAATGACAACTAACTTAAAGGGATAGTGCACCCAAAAATTAAAATTCAGCCATTTTCTACTCACCTATATGTCGACGGAGGCCCTGGTGAAGTTTTAGAGTCCTCACATCCCTTGCGGAGATCAGCGGGGGGAGCGGCTAGCACACCTAAGGGCTGACGGCGCCCCAGACTACCGTCCAAGAACACAAAATTGAATCTACAAAGTATCTCCAACATGCTCATCCGTAGTGATCCAATTACAATTTTGTAATCTATAATATGTTCAGTATCACCATTTTGCAGCTAACTGTGTGTCAAATATTCAATAGAAATATTTACTTATTTTGTTAAAGTTAAGTTGGCAACACATTTCCCACAAAATGCATTTGTTGTTAAATAACTTCTTTAATGAATCTTCTGCAAAATTGAGCTGCATATAATAAAAGTCAGACTGCTAAGAAATATCTACTCACATTCTTGGTCCCAAGAGGATAAACTTTTTTTAAAAAAAATTGCAAAATGATCATAGGGACTTTCCTCTACATTTTACATAGCACAACAGGTAAAGCCATGGACATGCCAGAAAGTCATATTGCAACATTCATCTGTCCGTCGTCAAATAATATGGGCCTCAGGAATCGAGAGGGATTGTATTGGGGGAGGGAATCATATGTGGGGTAATAGGGCATTCTACTATATGCCAGGACTGGTTTCAAAATGACATTGTTTTAAATGGTGGTATAACTGGACCAAGATGTTGTTTGTTCAGTCCAACCCTTCTGTATTATGGAGTGTACTAAATGCTTCAACCTCCTGAGGACACGAGCAGGGCATCAGACTGACAATAGACCTGCTTCACAAAAATTGGTGTATTCCTCTCTTTGTTCACTTCCTCTTTTAGGCAACCAGAAGTGTGCGAGACAGTAATTAGCAGGATTTAGAACAAGCAGTACACAGCATAGTGACAGATATTTCCATTCCCCTCAGATCACAGTAGAGCAACTTTATTGGATGCGTTGTGAAGTAAGGCAAGTGGCTCAGTTCTGCTGCCTCCTAATAACAGCATCATATTAAGGCCCCTCTGCACCTTTGCTCTGGCACTGGGGCTTATTTGTCTTAATAAGCAATAGTGTCGTGGCTGCCTCTATTAGACATGCGGTCAGGCTGAATGCATTTCCTTTCAGAACCAAGGATAGATTGCCCAAGTGGCTCCTCCTGAACTTATTCTGGCAGTCCAGACCTGTCTGCCAGGACAGGGGAATTAGGGAAAAACATCTAATCAAGGTTTTATTTTTCACTATATGCTCGGGGTATAAATAGTAGGCACATTGCTTATTCATAGTTTATTCTTGTTCTGCCTCAGTAGGCATGGTTGTCTTGTTATATAACACAAGGCATGTATGTGACAACAGACAGTGATTGTAAATTTATGGTTATCACATGTAAATATATTAATACTTCACATCGAACAACTTTTTTTTCTGTGGGGCTCATTTATTTATTAGCTAACATAACATCAAAATGTCTAACAACACTGAACAAAACGTCTGAGTAACTGGTGATTTCAACATTGTTCCAAAGAAGGTGCAATAAGTTATTTTAACAAATGGGCTCTGCGTGCTTCCTGCTGAACTGTCCAGCCATGCTACTGCCCAGTGAGGTGAGGTCAGCTTATTTTCCTAGCTCTCTACACCATGACCAGGTGTGACCTGCACGCAGGAGCTTTCTACCGTCGTGTTCACACTGCGGCAAAAAATGGCCCTGTGTCGCTGTTGTTTTTCCCTTATGTAATACAGATCTGATGTTTTTGAAGTAAGATATAACACACGCTTCATCGTACAATAAAACTAAGGGTATCCTCAAACATAAAGTCTGTTTTTATTCACCCCTACACAGCCAATGGACCAATTGTCCATAAGTTAGTTGTAAGCTAGCAGGAAACAGGCCATGTGTTTGTGGGCCTGTGTGTGCATGTGTGCATGTGTGTGCATGTGTGCATGTGGCACCTCAGTCTGACTGAAATCAGAACCCACCAGAAACTTTTTTTCATGTTTCTCCTTTGTCTCTTCTTTCTCCTCTCATTGCTGTATGTTCATGATGAACATTCAGAAACATACTTATGCAGAGGCAAGGTGGAGCCACAATTCACACTACCTAGTCTGGATTGACATATGAATCTGCAATACCAAAAAAATCTCTCCAAAGACTACTGGATCTGATTTTATAAATAAAGCAGACACAATAGAGCTCGTAAGTTGGTGTTTCCGTTTCCAGTACATGGGACCTTAAAAATTGATTTCTCATAATGTATTTCAATGGCTAGATGAAAATTATTTTCTAGTCCCGTTTGAATTGTGCCATGAATTTCACATATGTTTTTTGTGAATTTTTAATATATTTTTTGTGCAAAGAAGGCTACAATTTAGCAGGAAGTGTGAGAGCGCTTTGTCGTACACTTTGCCTTGAAAGAAAATCGAAAGAAAGAACAACCGTTCTTGTTGGAATGGTGACATTCGGGTACGAAACACACCGGCATCTTGATCTGATGGCTCCGTAGATCGTGGCAGAAGACGCAGCAGCAGCACTGTGAGTTGAGAAGTGTGATGACGTTTCTCATTACGTTGTTTCCAAAGCCTTTAACTGAAGAATCATACAATAAACTGTCAAACTTTTAAGATGAAAAAATATTATTTAGACCCACACAAAACATTTGTGTGATCCAAGGCATTTAATGACTGGGACCAGAAAATAATAATTTTCTCTCCATTGACTCCCATTCATATTTTCTGAGCCTAAAGGTCCGATGAGGGCAGGGGCGTCACTAGACTTAAGACTGTACTAGGGCACAGCTGGGGCACAGAGAATGCATGCGAGTGAGCGAAGCGTGTGAGCAAAAAAATTTTTAGCACTTATTTATAGTGCTTTAAACTATACGATCAGATCAGATTATGTTGTTGACTGGATCTTTGATTAACCACCTGAATGAACTGATGCATTTGGCCTTTTGGCCATTTTTCTGGTGACAAAACCAGATATTTTTAGCAATTTTTCTGGTGACAAAACAATATATGAACCATGATGGTGGGACATTCTGTCACTTCATAGCTGTCCAAAACATGTGGTTTGTGCCAGGTGGACATGATTGCCAGTATTTTTTCAAGAAATTCCATTGACTCATTCACAAGTCAAAAATGTGTTTTATCTGAAAGAAACATGCAATAGTTACATCTAAGATAATAGAAGAGCAGGGCGGCACGGTGGTGTGGTGGTTAGCACTGTCGCCTCACAGCAAGAGGGTTGCCAGTTCGATGGTAAGATACGATATTCCTTACTATATGAAGTGACTGATAACAAGATCTGTATAATGGATTGTAAAGAAATTCGTCAGGTTTTTATTTTGTAGACAATTAATGTGGATTTATAGTGCGATGGGATGACTTCACATTGATGTGTGTGGTATCATTGGAAAGCTCTGCTCCAGAGCTTTCATTTAATATGCGTGGCATTTCTGTGCGAGTCTGCATTCGCTAGTTATCCATCCAAGAGTAATGTGTGTGCAGAGCTGTATGAAAGCTTTGTTATCTTTTTTTTTTGTTTGGCTGTAAAAACATTGGACTACTGACAAGTGCTTGGTCTTGTCGGAAAGCTGCAATTCTGCTGTTTCATGTGATATGCATGGCTTCTAGCTATGACACACGGTCGCAGAGAAAATCCATAGAGAAGAACGGTTGTGAATTTGGACGCACTATGCGTGGTTCGGGCCCATAGCCATGTGCGCACTGTGTACAAGGAGTGAATGGAGTAGCACATGAATGAATTACCATAATAAGTAGCCATGTCCACACTGTGTATGCTATGTGGAGTTAAAACTCTGAAGTGAATTTTTTACTGGTGAAATTTTTACTGGGGCACTGCAGATCAATAAGTAAAATCTGTCTGGCGCCGCCAAAAGCCCAATACTACACAGAGCTAGCCTTGACTTAGTGGTAACTAAATCAGGAAAGAATACTGATCAAACCTATGATTAAAAAAAACATCAATGCAATTTGGTAATTCTGAAGCAACTTTTGCTCTTCAAATCATTAAAGGAGCAAAGGACAGCAGAAAAGCTTTGACCAACTACTGAGAAAGGGAAAAAACCAAAGAGTGGTGGCATATGGCTTAAAATGAATGGCACCACTCAAAATGATAGTCTATCTGTAGCAACAATTTTGACAATTAATTTAAGTAACTTAAGTAACAAGTACATTTTGTCCTGAAATTGGGTCAGAACCTTACAAAAAATATCCCCCCCCACAAGCGTCAGTTACTGAAAGATCTGCTTTAATTCTGACACAGGCAAATGAGACAAATATCAACAAAATCCTATACTTAACAGCAAGGTAAGGGGCATTAGTGATATTGATTCTGCTTTTCTGAAAATAAAAGATCCATCTGATCAGGATACTTCCTGCCATTTCAAGGTTAATGTCATTGAAAAGGTTGTAGCAGAACAAATGGAGTGGTTGTTTTGTCTCCCCAATGTATAAATCTGTGCATTCCTGGCTGCACTGAACTGCATACACTGCATTACTTGAGACAACTTCACACCCATTCACCCCTGGTCCCACCTGACCCGAACCACTCACATGGTGGCTAGGTGGGTCAGCGACTCACATTGTGACCTTAACAAATCTGAAACTAAGAGCTCACGTGACCCCTACGACTCTGCAATGGTTCACACTCAAACAGGGTTTATACCCTGCAACTTTGTACCAGTCAGTTAGAACTGAAGAAGCTTCTTGGATGAGAGGCAAAGCGTCTTCAAAAAATGCAAGCAAGTCCAGTTGCCTACGATATAGCATTTACGATTTCTTGAAGTCATTAAAGCAAACCTACTTAAAGTAGGGGTGGTGGGAGCAGTCTTCCTTGACCTGAAAATGTGTTTGTCACAATAAACCATCAAATACTACTCAACAAACTGGCAAACAGCAACCCTTCAACACCTACAAAAAAAATCCAATCAAGTCATATTTTAGTGGCCTGCGGTATGCATGGAAAAATCATCACCCCTAAATCTTGCACCATGGGAGGACCACTGCTCTTCAGTATACATATATATATATATATATATATATATATATATATTGGTGGTGTGTCTTCCTCAAGCTCGGGTTCTAACAGCTCGAGTTCTGCAAAGTCTTTTTTGCTGTTCTGGGACTGCACTCTTCTGGACATAGACCTCAGATGTTATACCTGGTATCTGCTGGGGCCACTCTCCCAGTTTTGGGGTCACAGCCCCAAGTGCTCCGATTACCACTGGCACCAATGTTGCCATTACTTCACACATCTTTTCTTGTTCCCCTTTAAGCCATTGGTATTTTTTGAGCTTCTCATGTTCCTTCTTCCTGATGTTTCTGTCATTCAGGATTGGTACATCTATCACCGCTGCCTTCTTCTGTTGTTTCTCCTGAGACTCTTGAGACTTCCAGCCCAAACTCAGTGCAGAAGTTCCTGTACACTATACCACCCACTTTGTTACACCCCGCTATTATGTGTTGAAGTGTCTCAGGAGAATCTTTGCACAGCCTGCACCTTGGGTTCTGTCTTGTGGGATAGACCCCTTCTTCTATTGATCCCGTGCTAAGTGCCTGTTCTTGTGCTGCCATGATTAGTGCTTCTGTGCTGTCTTGTCACTGGTAGGATTTCTTGATGTCAGCCACCATGTTATACCAGCGGTGTATCTGATGACTGGCAGGGTGTACATCTTGAAGGCTTGGACCTTGTTCTTTCCATTCAGCTGACTTTTCAAGACCTACCTCACTCTGTGTAGGTATTTGGTTGTGGCTGACTTTCTTGCGGTCTCCTCATGGTTCCCCTTTGCCTGTGGGACCCAAAGGTATTTGTAGCTGTCCTGAACATTTGCAATGCTGCCCTCTGGTAGTTTACCCCCTTGATTCGGATCATCTTCCCTCCCTTGGACACCATATGACCATACTTATCTAGTCCGAATGACATTCCTTGTAGAGGAGGTGACTGATGGTTGCTCCACTTCGGAACCAGTATCCATAGCCACTCACAAGAGGGATCCTAGTTCAAACTCGGGGTGGCTGTTCAAGGCCAAAAAAGTTTACATGTTCTCGCTGTGCCAGTTTGGGTTTTCTCCAGGTACTCCAGCTTCCTCCCACAGTCCAAATGCAGGTTAATTGGTGACTCTTAATTGGCCATAGGTGTGAATGTGAGCGAGTGGTTGTTTGTCTCTATGTGTTTCAGCCCTGTGATAGTCTGGCAACCTGTCAAGGGTGTATCCCACTTCTTGCCCACTGTCAGCTGGGATAGGCTCCAGCCCCCCGCGACCCCTAACGGAATAAGTGGTTACATAAAACTAATAAATGATTGAATAAATGATTAAATAAATGCAGAATTTCAAAATGCATGGTGGGGGGTTTGATTTCAGGCTTGGGGTTGTGGGGATGAATGTGTTTGTATACTTTTATTACCTTAACTCTTTTAATGTCTAATCCTCTTTTAAGGTCTAATTTCTTGTTCCATTTAAATATTCTACCTACCAGTGATGTGAAAAGTAGCTCTTTTCAGTGTACTAAATCATTAGAATCTGTTTAAAGATTTATTCAAAAGAGTCATTCACTGAATAGTTCATGGCTCACCAGGGCTCTGACTGTGTGTAGTCCCGCCTACTAAACCGATACCATTGTACAGCATGGCACAACTGTATTTTTGTGACACCAGATTATTAATTAAAATATTTGACACTACTTCTTACTTTGACACTTTAAGGAGGGAGAGGGAGAGCGGTGAGCTGGAGTGACTTAACAACTGTCTCTTAGTCAGGTCTCATGTTCAGTGTGTAGTGTTTTCAGTGCACTAATCACTGAACATGCACCATTCCCTCACAGTGAAAGGAGTGAGTCACTGAATCCCTGCACATTCACTCAAAGCTGACTAAAAGCTCAACTAAACTGAAAAATGAACAGCTTGCTTCAGGAAGTGATTCAGTTCACTTCACACCATGTTTTCGAATGACACAACATTACAGCAAACCTTCCCTGGGACTACAGGCGAAAAATTTTCATAAACCTTGTACATTGCATATGTCCTTGTTTTATGTAAGATTAATGGTCTTTGTGTATTGTCCCTGTTCAACATTTGTACCACATTCTGTGTCATTCCATCTTTTGCATATTGAGATATCTCATAAGACTTGTGAAGATTTAAACCTGCTGGTGGGGCTCGGGAAAAGTCAAGGTATCTTAAAAGCAGTAGGATTAATCTTCTGGAGACCATGATTATCTGTACAGATGTCTGTATAAATCTCATCGTGATCCATCCTGTAGATGTTTAGATATTTCGGTCTGGAGTAAAGGGCAGAAATACACAAACACACATATACAATATTTCTACATAGTGCTTAAACCATTAATAAATAAATCAGTTAAGATAAATTGTTCAAGGTATTTATGAATATGAAATCATATATATATATATATATATGCATAAAGTAAATACAGTGAGTTATAATTTAGTTCAGATTTCGAAAACTTTGGAGAGATGCTGTTCATATGACCGTCTGGGTTTGAACATAGCCATTTGCAGGCTGATGGGATACCAGCCATGTCTTTTTCAGCAGAGACACTTTGCCTGTCTGCCAGCTCCAGAGGGAGGACTATCGACAGCTGTCTTACCATCCCCCAACAGAGACTATAGTCTAAAATATGCTACAGAATCCAATGAGAATGGCTGGGTGAGATTTTTCTAACAATTGTTTTATTCTAGAAAACCCAATAGAATCATGTAGAATATCCATCTATTCAGATAAAAAAAAAACACGAAATGTATTCAGCAAGTTCAACATGTCCACACATCATTGATAACCTCCATATAAAAGAATAACCAGGTAGTTATGACTTTAAGGCCAGAGAAATGTATCTTGATTCTGGCATCTATTGTACACACAGATAAAGGGAGTGAAATGAGCAGTCTGAGCTTTTATCCATAAACACCCTTCTGAAGCAAAGGTAATCCTGTTCCCCCTCAGTGAGCCCACATCTATCTGACGAGCAAAGAGCAGCCATTAAAGTTGGCAGCAATAGGGGCCACAGAGGGAGAATGAGGCAGCTAATCCTCCAGCAATTCATGTACAGGAGAGAGCGGTCAAACAGAGTCATTAACACAGCAGAGGCAAAGTGGAGAGACTATTCTTCAGGTCAGAGGCGTCTCTCTGCCGTGGCCACTGGAACTATGCATTATCATGACAACAAAGAGGACGACACTTCCTGCTGTCTGCAGAGTTTCTACCTGAAACTGAATCAGTGGGGGAAGAGCTGTTCATTATTCATGAGGCTTCAGTTATTCATTAGATGTTCCTGAGCATACTCTTGTCCTGTTGGTATGGGCAATCGTCATGAATATTTACAAGAGGTGCTTGATATTTAAACATGACTCAGAATACATTGCCAGCAGTAAATGCCAGGTAAATAACAGTGGAGTAGTACCTGAGTCTCAGGGAGTACTGTCTTTTTTGCGTGACCTTTTCTCAAATGAAGCTTATGTCACTGGGTTGGATTTTCTGCCAAATAATCTATTCAGGCAGCCAAATGGCAGAGGAAGAGGAAGCTTTCAGTGGGTGTGTCATTAACATATGTCAAACATCTCAAAACTCTAAATCCATGCTAGAATTTAAGTATAATCCCAAATATTTCCATATCAGTCAATGTATTTTGTTGGTTTCACTAAATGATAAAAAATGTCAGTGATTCAACCTATGAGCTCCTAAAGCACCTGGTGTAGGGCATGCTATGCTACAAGAAGTGTTACTAAGACGAAAACATGTGCTGGAAGGAATTTTATATTTCCAAGAAATTAGTTTGCATATGCAGCACTGAAGGGCAAATACGCCACATTCTGACAAGTCATTTGCACTACAACCCAGCTACCCAAAAAAGTAGGACACTGTGTAAAATATAGATAAAAACACAATGAAATGACTTTCAAATCCTATATTTAATTGAATACAGTAGAAAGACAAGATATTCAGTGTTCAAATTAATAAACTTAGCTATTGGTTTATGTGAATATAGGCTCCACTCATTCTGAATTTGATGCCTGCAACACGTTCCAGAAAGTTGTGACAGGGCAATTAAAGACTGGAACATTCAACAGAAAAAACAGGTTAAGTAGTATCATGTTTGGGTATGAAAGGGGCATCCTCAATTATACAAAAGCAAGGATGCCGTGAGGTTCACCTCTCTGTGAAACACTGTGAGGGCAAACAGTCCAACAGCTTTCACAACATTTCACAATACACAGTTGCAAGGACTTCACCATCTACAATCTGTAATATCATTAAAAGATTTAGTGAATCTGGAGAAATCTCTGCAAGTGATGGTGAGGCTGAAAACCAACATTGTATGTCCGTGACCTTTGACCCCTCAGTCGGCACTGCATTAAAAATCAACATGATTACATAAGGGATATTACTACATGTGCTCAGGAACACTCTAGTTAACACAGTTCATTGCTCAAGTCAAGACTCTACCATGCAAAATGAAAGCCATACATCAACAACATCCAGAAACACCTCAGAAGTCTTTGGACAGTATCTAATTGAATATAGCTCTAAATGGTTTTGCAAGTCATCGCAGTTGGTTTTTATTAACATACAGCATCCCAACGTTTTTGGAATTACTTGCAATACTGAGAAGACTTGTCTCTAATAAAGACACCCAGGCCAGAAGGCACCAAAGGACACAGCAAAGACTGAGCCAAAAACAAACAAATAGTTTCCAGTTTATTAGATCCACCGAGCTAAAACCAATGCAGTGTAAAACAACAATGCTGCAACAAATCTTCCTTCATGGATGTTCTAACGTTGAGTCTGTGCTGTTTCAGAGAGATGTTGATTTTACTACATGAACATTATGAAGGCTACAGTTTGCAGTGTCATTCAGCTGCGTCACACTGACAGCTGTTTCTATAAATGTATTTTGTCCTCCCCACTTATATTAATGAGGGTAGGCTAAATAGCAGAAACATATCTCCATATAATTGCAAAGCAGTTCAACAGCACCACAAACTACAACCTTCACAATGTTCATACAGTTGAATCAACACTTCTCAAAACAGTTCATCCTTAGGGGATGACAATCAGAACATAGCCTGCATTATAGTAAGTATAACCAGTGGTGCAGTGGTAGTCAACCTGGTCTCACTCCGAAGTCGTCGAAAACCAGTGTTTGGCTGGTGACTTCCACACACAGACAAAAAAAAACACGATACACAAGCAGCCTGGCGGTATCAGGGGGTAACAGGGCAGGACAACAGCAAAAGTTAAGGCAGTGGAAGTCCAAGTAGGGTGGATGGGAGAGGTGGTGGATGGGTCGGACAACCACCGACTTTCACCTCATAGGCCGATGTTTACTTACTGAAAGATTGTAAAGCCAAACCCTGCTCTTTTTTCCTGAACCCAACCACGAGCTTTTGTTGCTGAAATCCAACCAAGTATGTGTGTTGGGCAAAAATTAACCACATGCCTTTGTTGTTGTTGTGTTTATTTTGAAAGAGACTGTATGTATATTTCCTGTGAAAATGAAGTGCACTTTGAAAACATGGTGTTCGACATGAGGCCTGTTTCCACCGCAGGAACTTCAGGGTAATTTTATGGGGCTGGGGCCGTTGGTGCGTGTCTCCACCGCAGGAACCACCCCTGAAGGACAGAGTTCCGGAACTTTTACAGGCGCTAAACAAGTCCCTGCCTCGGAGTAGGTGCTCAGAACGGCCCCGAGAAACTCCTGGATGGGGCTTGGGGGTTACTTGGTGCTGACTGGATATACTCAAGGCGGGATGTGACGATTTGTAATTAATAAAATGGTTATCGTAGATTAGCTGGGCTAACCGTTAGCTGTTAGCGGTATCTGTACAAACTTAATAAACGATCTGTGAAAAAAAAAAATCCAGCGGATATCTTAGTTACAACATGATTGAGCTAGCAAAGCAGTTTTGTGTTGTTATGCGTGGTATTTATTCAGTTTTGGGAAATCACAATGTTTAGAAAGCATCAGTGGCTGCAGCTGACAGAGACAGCTAACAGTGGCAGCAAAGCTAACATCAGGACGTCATCTGTTAAAAGCCTCCCATTGTTGGATATGACATGAAACTACTCCAGTTAGCTCATTCATGTTGTAACTAAGACATCCACTGGAAAAAATATTTTTTTCATGGAACATGACAGGAGTTATTACAGACACAGCTAACGACTAACGGTGTCCCTACGCTCCTACGTTGCCCCGGTCAAAATGGTCGTGCAATGATTACGCCACATACAGAGCCCGGTGACTTTACAGGAACCTTCCTCCTACTCTGCTCTCTCAGTGGAGACACAGCGGTTGAGAGAGCCGAGCAAGAGGACGTTCCTATAGTAGTTCCTGCCCCCCAAATAGTACCAGGAACTTCTTCAGTGGAAACGGGCCTATGGTGTCCCAGAATGTCAAGAACCAACGTACCTAGGGTACCTTGCACATCATATCTCAGCATATAAAGTCCATGAACAAACGTTGATATGTGACAACATCGGAGTGAGAATGTGTTGTGGTAGTTAATGAGGTGGGTGGACTACAAGGTAGTTGGGTAGGTTACAGAGGAGGACATGGGAATACTCTCCTACAGTTTATATTCCAACAGCTTTTCGGCTGATAGGTGAGTCTGTTGTAAAAGGCCAGCCAAAGAGGTGGGTATACACCATATACCTAATTATACACTGAAACTGAAAGCTGCTTAATGATCTCATGGAAGTGAGGCATAACTATACTGAATTGAAAACTAAATTACACTGTGTGAAAACTCTCTGATTTTTCATTATAGTATCTGATTAGGATTAAGAATAATAATAAAAAACTTTACAAAATATTCCTAAAACCATAACAATCAGACAGAAACATAATTAAGTACCCTCATTTTTGTCGAAGTCAATCTTACATGGAGTGATGAGAGCATTTTCAGGTGGAGAAACATAATTTTTCCTGACTGCTTCCTGGATCCCTGATGTCAGGGACTGTGGCAGTGCTTAGTGGAAATGCCCTGACGTTGCATTTTCTCCCCCACTGCAGAGCAGAGGGTTGTTTTAGAAAGCAAGGAGGCACACCGTTCATCATATTACACACAACTGAGGGACGTGGACTGCTGGGGCCTCAGCGGCAAGCCTCTGCCATGTGCACCAGGGGAATAAACTTTCACCACCAGCAGATGGTGATTTTAGTGCCCCAGTAAGACTCACACATCATAAACAGCACACTGATGTCTCATTTTATCTCTCTATGGAGCTTTTGCGAGTCAGTGAAAAGGCTTGTCTCATTTCTACAAACCAGAATTATGAAAATCATATTGCACTGTAACTCACAGGAATTATTGACATATTAGACAAAAGTACATGCAAGCATTTTGATTTTTCATTAATGTTGCCTTGATCTATTGGTTTCTAATGAATGCAAGTGTTGAGGAATCATGGTGAGTGATATGCACGGGGTAATCCTGAGAAGGGTACACAGCATTCGTCACACTTACCATGGTACATCTGCAATAAAAATGTGCCCATATTGCGTTCTAGATGTACAGTAATGAGCCTTTCAGATATCTCAGGGCAGACAGATCAAAGGTACAGTGCCCTCCTCACAAACAAGAGGCTAATTTGAATGGAGCTGTCTGCATCCTGTTTTTATGAGTGGTTTGATTTGATGGAAACAGACAGGAGCAATCACTGTTTGACTGCAGCAAGGTAAATCCTGACACTCTACAGTACAGACAATGTAAAATACTGCTGACACATTCATCATATATGGCTTCATGCACAAATATTTTCATCACACAGAGCTGAACATATATACAGACCTATTAAACCCATTAAAATCATGCACACAATAGCCGCAGGGGACAGGGAGTCATGTCCCCCTCAGAACATTAATTTTTACTTTCTGGTGACACAGTCCTCTAGCAGCTGTACTGTAGTAATCATGACGGAAGCAAGGGAAAAAGTCTGGTGATGTTGTTATAGAGCTACAAAGTCCACATGGGGAGGGGGTCAGTGGCAATGATGGGTCAACAAAACAACAGATTTCAACAGACTTCTCTTAAGTGTTACCTTAACCACATGGTAAAGTTAGTTTAGGTTCATAGTTTTTTTTCTTTCAATATTTCACTGCAATGTGCTGCTACACATGCTGCACGTCTTTTATTTAAAGCTCTTCCTGTCCTGAACTCCTTTTTTTACAGAGCTGAATAATCCTCAACCAAAAAGATTCTTTACACACATAAAGTATATATTTAAAGCCCAGTTCACACCAATGATTTGCAATGAGACAAAACCGTTCTAGAGAGTTGCAGAGAAAAGTTGCAGCAGTGTGAAGTGGCTGGTCTGAGCTCAAGTCAAGGATGATGGAGTCACCTGCAACTCAGCTGGTCAGCTGGTTATAGAGCATAAAGCACATCACCTGTTTCTACAGCCAATCAGCTTGTAGTGAAGTCTGCTGGTCAAGTCAAAATGATCAATGATGTCATGTTGGCTTGCTGTGGCAGGTGCTCTGTCCCCACAGAGCCTTCTGTTTCCGTCCTCACATCCACACATTTTAAGAAGCTACAAAACATATTCAGAAATCAGAATGGAGATAATACACTGCCTCATAAAGTTGCATTGGTATGAACCAGCAGGTTTTTAGAACATCATAGAGCCATATATTGCATGTAGTTGCCTGTTTCAACTGATCTTGTTGTGAATCTTTGGTCTGAACTGGGCTTAATATTTAATCAGCAAGCACTGACTAGAAAATTACTGGATGACTTGTCTGAAAAGACCATCAAAATTAATGAACCAGTGTATCCTGTAAAATTCACCGAAATTCACCTATAATGCCTATCCAAGGCATACCCTCAGTAAATTTGCTCTCTTGTTCCATCTTTAGTATATGTACATGCATGGTCTCATTTCACCAAGTTTTAGAAGTTTTCACACACTGATATTAAAGGTTGTTTTTGGTTCTTTTATCTCTGCCTGAATTTTTTCAGAAAAAAAGATGCTGTAGATGACTAGAACTGAGAGGAATTAGCTGGAAAAGATGATGGGATCATATCATGAAGTCATATAGTCCAAATTCACAGTAGATAACGATATCAAAGAAAAGAAACATTTTACATACATTTTTACATGTCATACTCCCCAATAAGGGGTTAAAAACTCCTACTGGCTACTGATTGGCTAAATTACCTGAGAAGTGGCACAGAACCTAAAAGCAAACATAGGCCCTTGCTGGCTATTACAGGCTATGGGGGAGCCATGAAGGCTCCTGTTGGCTCAAGTGAGGTGTCAATCAAAAGGTCAGAGTTCAGATACCTTTTTATACACAGAGTAGTCGGCATATTTACATGCAAATGGAAGAAATCTAGGTCGTATGAGTAAACCACTTAAACAAAGCAATTACAGTTGTTTTTTACATATCATAAATCTTCAAATAAAACCTTACTGGGGCCTGCAGATGGGTCATTGTTTGATTTTTTTGCCAAATTAATACATCTTACACTTCGATTAAATAAATGGACACCAACAGCTGTCTGAAAGGTATTAAAACAACACAAAAAATCTAAACCACTACTGCATCCTTTGTAGTTGCTGATACATACAGTACAGACTTTGAACTAAATGTGCTGAAACATGAAACATTACTGCCATGCTCCTTTAAGGTAGAGCTGTACTCAGAGGGTATGAATATGGTGTGTGAGGTTAATGTTCTGTGGCGTGATGTAGTAGGGTGGAGGCTGTGGGGAGGTTCACACTTCATGTGTGTGCGACACGGTGGAACAGCGGGGTGTTTGACCAGCTGACCCTCCACAGGTCTGTCCTGCCTCACCATCCATCTGCTCGGCCTGCTGTCCTTAGACCCCTGTGAAAGGAACAAAGGCCGTCTCCCACTAAGCCCACTGTTTATCCACAATTCATCTAACATAACCTGCTCCAGGTGTGACTACAGCCTGTTTCATTAAAGGCAGTAATAATGTGCAGTCAGGCAGTTCAATTACACTATGGTGTACATTTTGTTAGTGTATTGTATTTATATTTGACATTTGGCCCCATTAAGGGCATTAGGGGTTCTTGTATACCTTGATTGGCTACACATTTAAGCATGCATAATAGTTTTTAGTGCACAATACAGGGGATTTCAGAGGTCTCAGACCCCTTACTTGATACCTTTAAGAAACCCTCAAAATCTAACTTTAGTAGGATCTCAAAGTCATGGAAAATATGTTATAATCATACATTTCACAGTACTTAAAAGCAATATTGAAGCAGTTATTATATTCTATAATAACCACGTAGCAAATGATAACATGAAAACAAGGTGAAAGGGTCTCTAGTGATGAGAATGATCAGCTGAATCTTTACGGAGCTATAGTGAGTTTCAGCAAAACTCCACAAACTGCTGCTGAGTCAAAAAAGAAGATTACCATCTGCACTGCGTTTATGGACCTGTAAAAACCTCAGAATTTAGAGAGGGGACACAGACACATACTCAGGGACACATAGGCAAGAAAAGGAAAAAAAAAGAAAATGTCAGCTAGCACCACATATACAGTACTTTCTAATTCTGTGGGAAACTCTGTGATGTTATGTATCTGCAGTGTTGGGCAGTAACGCATTACAGTAACGCCGTTAGTTTCGGCAGTAACTAATACTCTAATGCGTTAGTTTTTAAATTCAGTAACTCAGTTACCGTTACCAAATGGTGTGCTACTCTGTTATTTTTGGCCAGGTGTTAAAACAGCGCCCAACGTGCAGTATTCCTTCACAAACTTAAGTTAGCTTTCACAAAAACATTGTAGCCCTTAACAATAAAAGATAGTCAAGTCAGATAGAGGTATATGAACAATTCTTACCAGAGCATCTTAATGAAACACATCTCTCACTCTCTAAAGTCACTGTCGACCTGCTGGCCTCACCACAGTGCTGTGCATTAAGTGGTAGGGCTTCCGTAAATTTTTAGTCCCAGTAACGTTATATCCAGTGACGTGATATCCATTGTTATCCCGAGGAAGCTTTTGCTGTGGACAGATAACGTCCGTGGTAGGTGACAAACTCGACATCATCATGTAGCTCTTCAAATGTTCTCTTTAGCTCGTTTTCCATATTTGTATCCAAGTACCGTAGTTGTAAAATGTTAAGCTGCCTGACAGCGAGTGACTCCACTGTAGAAGACGGTTGCATGTTTCCTACACCGTTAAATTATTTTGTCAAGTTGTAGTCTAACAGCCCCTTGGTTAAACTCCATCTGCTTAGGCGATGTAGCTACGAGCCAATACAGTTAGGAAATGTTTTGTGCTGCAGGGCTGAGTTTCCCAAAACATGATCCTTCTTAGCAATGTTGTCTTCTTTGTGGCTTAGAAAAACTACACTGCAAAAAAGAAAAGCTCCTAGCGCCCTCTAGTGTCCCCACTCAGTTATCTACAGCCAGGACATATTCAGAGTATAGATGACACTAGTGCGCGAGTGTCAAGGTCATGGTGTGTCAAGATGAGAGTCCTAAATCGAGGTTTTTGTTGTTTTTTGGGGGGTTTTTTTTCAGTAACTAGCACAACACTGTGTATCTGTTGGTATGAGGTATAGGCTTAGCCTGTTCTGAAAGTACCGCACATAGCACAGAGCCCCTTGATTGTCACAAAAACAACACAGGATACATGAGAAAACAGTGTGCAAAATAATCTGTTTGTTTATTTGTTTCTGAAGTATTGGATGTGCACTTCAGAAATGAAAGCTAGGCATGTGCAAGATACAATGAAGCGTTCACCATTACCCATGTTTATATAATGTCTATTACCACTACCTTTTTTTCTGCTGTGATATCAGTATTAATAGGAATCTGATGACCTATCCATGGGCCCACTTAAGGTTTTATTTGATGATTATGATATATGAACAGCTGCTGTATTTGCAGTGTCTGAAAGCCGCGCAATTCAATTGATGTGGACCACCTGATGATACAGCCGCAGGTTCTAAAAACATTATTACATTCATAGATATCCACAAACTGCCATTGTATCATTTCAAAGGTGCATACTTCTCTACATATTACCCACGATTTCTTCAGTTTGCTTTAAGAAAAAATAGTCTTTAAAAATGACGGATGTAGCTACCACGATGTCACCCACTGGTTTGCGGTCTCCTGCTTTAAAGCCTCGAGTTCAAAACTATGGCCTTTGCCATCTTGTTTGTTTGGAGCCAGAAAGGACCATATATAGGTGAGAGACTGGAGCTGTGGAGGAGCAAGGGTTGGATCTGACTGAAAACCCGAGGACACTATCAGCAGACAGCCTGTCACTCAAAAACCACCCGCCCTTAATTATATGGAACTTAAAGTCTTGATGAAATGTAAACAGGGGAGTTATATAAAGATTCACCCCCTGTGCAGTTGTCATGAATGTTGAAAGTAGCTATAGAGACCAAAACTGTTTTGTTTTCGTTTTTTTTTTTTTTTTTTGTACCATGTTGTAAACATGTTTAATTCTGTTGCAAAGTTGGGCAATTAGGGCAATTTGTGTTAAAGCAGAAGCCCTTCCTTACTTTGTAAGACCTCACAGCCAAGCAATAACCAGCGAATGGCCCGATGGCTCACGGATCTTGTAGTTAATGATACTCCTGACATTCAGTTTTTACCTCATTCTTGTAATTTTCGACTGGAAAAATGTACAGAAATGATAAACAAATGTCTCTGTTGTCTTGAAGTTGTTAAAGTGTTTTTATATATTTCTGTCTGCGTTGATATATTTTTCACTCATATTCACACAATCAGTACATGTTTTACCCTCCCTTTTTAAAAAGCATCGAGATAAACCCTTCAAAATGTGTAAAATGTTTATTTTCTGTGATATTGTTATCTTCTTTTAATATGGATTATGTGAGGCTTTATGCTGTGATCCCATTGTGTTTCCAGCTAATACCTTCTGGTTCTAGTCATCTGCAGCATATTCTTTTCAAGAAAGTATTCAGGCAAAGATAAACAAAAAAACAAAAAACCCTTTTATTTCAGTATGTTGAAAATTTTATAACTTAATGACAGAAGCACTTACAGTGATTCTGACTGCTGGAGAAAACTTGTATGGACTAGGGTTGGGAATCTCCCTGTTATAGACGATTCAATACGTATCTAGATACACGGGTTACGATACAATTCAAAAACGATATATTTTTAATACAGAACGATTTGATACAATTCGATACAGTGTAGGAATGATACGATTCGATATGATTCTATGGTTAACATTTGTTGATGTAGACATTAATCATACATTATAAAATAAAGAAGCCAATTCTATAAAAGTGACATTCATTACAGTATTTTCAAATTTGTAAAAGATCACATCCCCAAGCATTGTTGCTGTATGGCACTGGCAAAAATAAAATAAGAAGACGAACAACAACAAAATCACATGTCAAATGTATTTATTTTTAGACATGGACCAAAAAATGACTTGCTGAATCAACATAATTTTGTTGGATGGGATCAATCTAAAAATGAGAAGAAGTTTTAAACTTTAAGTGAAGTGAACTTTAAGTAAAATTTAAGTGTTTTAAACCTACTTGTTGTGTTGTTTTTATTGTATTGTCTGTGTTTTTGTATGTATCTTATATGGACTTGACTCTGGAATAAAGTTTATCATAACGCAGTACAATATAAACATAAAGCAGAATAAAATAATAACATGCAATGTAGGGGCAGAATCTGACATCTCCTGTTATTAGTTGATATCATGGACTCTGATGACTAGCAGCTTATCACTGACAGCATGTCAGACTATTTCTCTGTGTTTGCTACACTCTGTGTTTGTCATTTATAAAAAGATAAATCACTTTTCTATAATACATCAATGATATTTCAATGGAATAAATTACTTATTGTCTTATTCATACTTCAAAAACAGCATCAATAAGTGATTAACATATGGGGGATCAAAATAAAATAAATAAATAAAATAAAAATCAACCAGCCACGCTCCTCCCTGACAAGTAAAGAACAGTCCCTAAAGTGCGGTGAGGTTTGTGGAAATGTGAACGGCTCGTTTCTCCTCTGACACGTCACATACCTGTGTGCTGCCACGGCTCGGCTGTTCAGGTATTTCTGGGCAGTCATGACACCAACAAAGACTTCTCGGACCTGGAGCCGGGTTTCTCGGTCACCGGCTATCTTGCGCCGCGGAGCACTATGGCCGCTGTATTTGACAGGAATACATATTTCTGTCTGCGTCTGTGACCCCCGTTCAACCCACAAATGGCAGGATTCACCTTTAGTTTCTGCTGCAGCTTGGCTGCTCTCTGGTTTATCCAACCAGCATTAGCTTCTGTTCCTCATCTCCACCGGTCAAGCTGGCGCTGATGTTTACATCCATTATCATTGTCAGTAATGTCTGCTACGGAGCATGCTGCCGGCTCTCGCGCTGTTTTAGAGATGTTAACCATTAAAGCCAGTCAACCAATTGCTAGTCTCACAATACCCGATCCATAACTCTACATCGATTCATGTAAGGATTCATGGCTGATTCGTATCGGTTGAGGAGGCTGCTACCGATGCAGCCGTATCTCTCACTTGTCAAACCAGATATCCGGTCGCATCCGTTAATCGTTCCTAACCCTAGGATGTACATGTACAAAAAATGGAACAAGCACAGCTTCCGGTTTATTTTGGGTTTGCCTTGGATAGGCGTTTGGGTGAATTAAGGTTTACCTTAAAGTAGCTACATGTCGTCTTCGTCCTCTGCTTATCCGGGTCCAGGTCGCGGGGGCAGCAGCCTTAGCAAAGAAGCCCAGATGGTTCTCTCCCCAGCCACTTTCGTCAGCTCTTCCGAGGGAACCCCGAGGCGTTCCCAGGCAAGCCGGGCAATGTAATCCCTCCAGTGTGTCCTGGGGGCGGCCCCGAGGTCTCCTCCCGGTTGGACATGCCCGAAACACCTCCCAAGGGAGGCGTCTGGGAGGCATCCTTACTAGATGCCCGAACCACCTTAACTGGCTCCTCTCGATGTGGAGGAGCAGCAGCTCTACTCCGAGTTCCTCCTGGATGTCCGAGCTCCTCACCCTATCTCTAAGGCTGAGCGCAGCCACCCTGTGGAGCAAACTCATTTTGGCCACATGTACTCACGATCTCGATCTTTCGGTCACTACCCAGAGCTTGTGACCATAGGTGAGGGTTGGAACGTAGATTGACCAGTAAATCAAGAGCTTCGCTTTCTGGCTAAGCTCCCTCTTCACCACAACAGACCGGTTAAGCGCCTGCATCACTACTGACGCTGCCCCAATCCGCCTGTCAATCTCCCGCTCCATCCTACCCTCACTCATGAACAAGATCCCAAGATACTTAAACTCCTCCACCTGAGGCAGGACCTCCCCCCCGAACTGGAGTGGGCAATTCCGGCTGAGGACCATGGCCTCAGACTTGGAGGTGCTGATTCTCATCCCAGCCGCTTCACACTTGGCTGTGAACTGTCCCAGCAAGAGCTGGAGGTCACTGTTCGATGGAGCTAGGAGGACCACGTCATCCGCAAAAAGCAGGGACAAGATCCTCCCGTCACTGAACCTGACACCCTCCACCACTCGGCTGTGCCTAGAAATTCTGTCCATAAAAGTTATTAACAGAACTAGTGACAAAGGGCAGCCCTGGTGGAGTCCAACCCTCACCGGGAACAGGTCCAACTTATTGCCGGCCACGCGAACCAGACTCTTGCTCCTTCAGTACAGGGACTGGATGGCCCTTAGCAAGGGGCCACCAACCCCATACTCCCGGAGCACCCCCCACAGGATGCCCCTGGGGACACAGTCATAAGCCTTCTCCAAATCCACAAAACACATGGACTGGTTGGGCAAACTCCCATGCCCCCTCCAGTACCCTGGTGAGGGTAAAGAGCTGGTCCACGTTTCCACATCCGGGACGAAAACCACATTGCTCCTCCTCAATCTGATGTTCAACTATCGACCAGACCCTCTTCTCCAACACCCTGGAGTAGACCTTACCAGGTAGGTTGAGGAGTGTGATCCCCCTGTAGTTGGAACACACCCTCTAGTCCCCCTTCTTCCAAATGGGGACCACCACCCCGAACTGCCACTCCAGAGGCACTGCCCCCGATGTCCACGCAATGTTGCAGAGGCGTGTGAGCCAGGACAGCCCTACAACATCCAGAGCCTTGAGATATCCGGGGCGAATCTCATCCACCCCCGAGGCTCCGCCGCTGGGTAGTTGCTTCACTACCTCAGCGACTTCTGCCCTAGGAATTGGACGACCTGCCCCCGAGACCCCCGGCTCTGTTTCCTCACTGGAATATGTGTTGGTGGGATTGAGGAGCTCCTCAAAGTATTCCTTCCACCACCCAACAATGTCCCCAGTTGACGTCAGCAGCTCCCCGCCCCCACTGTAAACAATGTGAGCAAGTTGCCACCTTCCCCCCTGAGGCAGCGGACAGTTTGCCAGAACCTCTCTGGAGCCGATCAATAGTCTTTCTCCATGGCCTTGCTGAACTCCTCCCAGTTTTTGCCTCCGCAACTGCCGCTGCTGCGCTCCGCTTGGCCTTCCGGTAACCGTCAGCTGCCTCCAGAGACCGGAGACCCACAGACCAACCATGCCCTGTAGGCCTCCTTCTTCAGCCTGATGGCTCCCCTCACCTCTGGTGTCCACCAGCGGGTTCGGGGATTACCGCCGCGACTGGCCCCAGCGGCCTTGTGGCCACAGCTCACATCAGCCGCCTTGACAATGGCAGAGTGGAACAAGGCCCATTTGGACTCAATGTCCCCCTCTGCCCTCAGGATGCGGTTGAAGCTCTCCTGGAGGTGGGAGTTGAAAATCCTCTTGACATGTTCTTCTGCCAGGCGTTCCCAGCAGACCTTCACTGCTCGTTTGGGCCTGTCGGGTCTGCAAGGCGTCATCCCCTGCCACCTGATCCAACTCACCAGCAGGTGGTGATCAGTTGACAGCTCTGCCTGCAGGTCAAATGATACAACTACAAAGTTAATCATTGACCTGCGACCTAGGCTGTGCTGGTACCATGTGCACCGATGGACATCCTTATGCTTGAACATGGTGTTAGTTATGGCCAAACTGCAACCCTCACAGAAGTCCAATAACTGAACACCACTCGAGTTCAGTTTGGGCAGGCCGTTCCTCCCAATCAGGTCCCTCCAGGTCCTGCTGTCATTGCCAACGTGAGCATTGAAGTTCCCCAACGGAACAATGGAGTCCCCAGTCGGGGCACTGTCCAGCACCCGTCCCAGGGACTCCAAAAAGGATGGGTCCTCTGCACTGCTGTTCGGCGCATACGCACAGACAACAGTCAGGACCCGCTCCCCGACCTGAAGGCGCAGGGAAGCAACCCTTTCATCTACTGGGGTGAATCTCAATGTACAGGCAGAGTCTGGGGGCTATCAGAAAGCCCACCCCAGCCCTCTGCCTCTTACCTGGAGCAACTCCATCAAAAGAAAAAGTCCAATACCTCTCAAGGACTTGAGTTCCAGAGCGGGAACTATATGTCGAGGTCAGTCAATCAATCAATCAATTCTATTTATAAAGCCCAATATCACGAATACAATTTGCCTCACAGGGCTTTACAGCATACGACATCCCTCTGTCCCTCTGTCCGTCTATATCTAGCCGGTATTGCTCAACCTCTTCCACAAGCTCTGGCTCCTTCCCCGCCAGAGAGGTGACATTCCATGTCCCAAGAGCCAACTTCTGTAGCCGAGGATCAGACCGCCAAGGCCCCCGCCTTGGTCTGCTGCTCGATCCACATTGCACCGAACCCTTCTGGATCCCTCTGCGGGTGGTGGGCCTGCAGAAGGACGAGCCCATGTAGCCGGTTCAGGCTGCGCCCGGCCGGACCCCATGGGCGAAGGCCCGGCCACTAGGTGCTCGCTCACGGGCCCCAACCCCAGGCCTGGCTCCAGAGCGGGGCCCCAGTAACCCTCCGGGCCGGGTACACACGCTCTCATTGATATCCATCATGAAGGGTCTTTTAAACCGTTCTTCATCTGACCCTTCGCCCAGAACCAATCTGCCATGGGAAACCCTACCAGGGGCAAAATGCTCCCGACAGCACAGTTCCTAGGATCATTAGGGCACTCAAACTCCTCCACCACAGTAAGGTGATGGTTCTCGGAGGAGGGAGCTATATGTAAGAAATCTAAAGCAAATAGTCTGAAAATCATCCTAATATGTACAGAAAAAAACTAAAAACTTTCACTAAAAATTTTTTTTGTGGTCTGCAAATCATGTTTATGTGTTGAATTTGTGTTTTGGCCTGTTGCGCCACCCACCGCCATCTACCAGTCACACAGTCAGTAGAGTCTCAGCATCAGTTACAGTTACAACTGAGCTACAGCAGCACAGCAAGTAGCATTAGCAGTGTCCCAGTACATAGCATTAGCAGCCGGCTCCTCCTCAGCTGTATCCCGGCAGCAGCGTTAGCAGTGTCCCAGTACATAGTATTAGCAGCCGGCTCCTCCTCAGCTGTATCCTGGCAGCAGCGTTAGCAGCAGAGAAGCCGAACTTGCTCGAATGGTCTGCCGGAAAACTGAAGATCAAGAAAACGGCGATGCGGCCCTGCCACGGCAGCCACCTGTGGGCAAATAAATCAGTCTCCAGTGTGCCGCTGTCCAGCAACCTCGAATCCGAGTCGACACGACTCGCGGCAGCATTTTGAATTTGAGTGCAGTAACCGTTTTGGCCACATTCTTACATACAGCGTCTTTAAAGAGGTGCTAATGAAATAATTATCTTAAGTGATGCAATGTTTAGGCATGTTTACACTGTAGAATTTGGAACTTATCAAGGTTGATATTCTGGTGACCGCCAATGATGATTCAACTTTGATTTACTACCTTGTGTGTATACTTTTGGGAAGTAATCAACATTCCAGCCTCTGGCTGAAGATTTTGATGACCAGCGTTACTTACATATGAAATACTTTCAAATTTCAACTCCCAAATTGCCTATTTTATTGGCATCATTTGAGGTTACAGCCTGTCCCAGCAAGGTGACTCTTTCAATTTACCTTTAACAATGCCTTATGTTTTGTTGTCATGTAGCATGTTAAAATAACGTGACAGCACCACAGAAACAAAACCAATGAAAAGTCAATCCTTTGTCACAGTGGACATGCAAATTCCTAGGTTCAGTAATGTCACACAGTGGCCAGTGGTTGATGTTACAACCCATATGTAGTATAAAGACTGAGAAAGTGTGTGTAGGGAGGAGGTCAGGATGGTGAATGAGTCAACAAATAACAGACAATCACCCAGGAGAATGCTCCTCAAATCAGCATTCATTCATATTTACTTAATAGGATCTATTAATGAAATGTTCATGTTCATTCATACAAAAAAACCCCTCACATTAAAATAACTGAATGATTAATGTGATGGTTTTTATTCTAATGTACAAATGGAAAAAAATGTTTCCTCTCAGTACAAAGTGCAAAGTAACTGTACAGTATATGACTTACAGCTTAGGTCAAGTTGTGATTTTTTCTCTGCTTTACCTCTGTATTCTTGTGTTGCAGAGGTCGATGGGGATGAGCTATCTCAGCACTGATCGATTGCAAATGAGAACTGTTCAGACTGAGGCTCCAGCTGTCCACAGAATAAAGGAGGAAAAAAATCAATGAATGAATGCTTGAATTTCTGAACCGCCATCAGTGAAAGCTGTTGTGCCTGGGACAAATCACTTTTAGTAAAAAAATTTAAAAAAAAAAAAAAAAAAAGAGAAAAAATTGTTTTACTGTATTCAGAAAGCTAGTAACATCAGAACCAAATCTGTGAGCTTACCATTATATGTCCATATGTAACTGACCTCAAAGTATGTTCCTGTGGAACTAAACCTGCACCGCCCTTACTGGACAAACCTAAAGACTGCTAAACAAACTCGGTGGCAAATATTAGTGACATATATATATATATTTCATATAATGATATATATCATTATATGAAATGTGAATAAAAACAGAATGCAAGATATTTAATGTTCACATTGATAAACTATTGTTTTTTTTTTGTAAATATACATTTAGCAGATCTAATGTCTGCAACATGTTCAAAAGTTTAGCACAGGGGGCATGTCTACCACTGTGTTACATCACTTTTTCTGTTAACAAGATTAAGTGTTTGGGAAATGAGGACACTAACTGTTGAATTTTTAAAGGGAAATTCTTTCCATTCTTCCTCGATGTATGACTTTAGCTGCTCAGCAATCTTAGGTCTTAGGTCTTTTGTGCTTTGCTTGTTTTAAATTGTGTCTTGTTGCTTTTAATGTCTCTGTAAAGCACTTTGAATTACCTTGTGTTGAATTGTGCTATATAAATAAACTTGCCTTGCCTTGCCTTGTTGAAACACGTGCAGAATATGTTGCATTGTCTTGCTGGAATAAGCAGGGATGTCCCTGAAAAAGACGTAGTCTAGATGGCAGCATATGTTGCTCCAAAACTGGTATGTACCTCTCAGCACCCATCGTGCCTTCACAGATGTGAGAGTTATCCATGATGCCATGGGCACCAACACACCTCCATATAATCACAGATGCTGGCTTTGAACTTTGAGCTGGAAAATCTGAATGGTCATTTTCCTCTTCAGCCCAGAGGACACAATGTTCATTATTTCCAAAAACAACCACAACACACTTTTCCACTTTGTGTGAGTCCACCTCAGATAAGATCTGGCCCAAAGAAGCCTGAGGTGTTCCTGGATGTTGTTGATGTATGGCTTTCACTTTGCATGGCAGAGTCTTAACTTGCATTTGTAGATGCACCGATTAACTGTGTTTACTGACAATGGTTTCCAAAATATTCCTGAGCCTGTGTAGTAATATCCATTATATAATCATGTTAGATTTTAATGCAGTGCCATCTCAGGGGTCAAAGGTCAGCTTTGCCCCTTATGTGCAGTTATGTGCAATTTAGCTTAATAAGAACAAAGCTGCCCTATATTCAGCTTGGTTTTGTATGTGGATATGAGAATGAGGTCAGAGAGGATTCTCAGGTCAAAGGTTTGTGGTTTGTAAGATTTAAAACAGATAAACAAAAATAAATAAAACATAAAAAAATGTCACAATATGAGCTGCAGAGACAGAGATATAAGTCTTAGTCCTTTCGCAGTCTTTAGTATGAGAAGCTCCAAAAACTGGATCCTACACTTCCTACAATGCACCTGGACAGAAAAAACAACAAAACATCAGTTTTTGCTGAGATCTTTCTGCAGTCAATGAACTCATCAGGTTATGTTGTGAAAAAACATAATGCTGTAAATGTCACTTTCAGTCCTACGTAAAAACAGGATGTGAGTGAGGGTGACAGAGAATATGATATATCACTTGTATACTGTTGTTGTAATTTCAGGTGCATGCTATCTGTCAGAGTAACGCTGACCAAACTTCCAGCTGGCAGGGAACACTGTGTAAAGATTGAATATACTTTTTAACCATTCCAAAAATATTAGATAATGAAAACATAATCTTCCTGTGCAGGTCTGTTTCTGAGGCTGCAGACAAATGACCTCTGGACTGAGCAAACTATTCATGGTTACATAAGTGTAACAGGTGCACTTTGATCAGTTTAGAAAGCAGAATTACAGAAATGCTGGAACAGGTCAGTTATAACTAGAGGAACACTACCACTGATGATCTGTGTCAGTACCAGACCAACACGCCTGCATACAATGAAACAGCAAGGATCACGTTGTGAAAAAAAAAAGAAGTTTATTTGCAACTTTTAAGAGCCATTTATATATCTGTTTTGTGTCATAAAAAGGTCTTGCATTTCATATACAACTAGACCTACTGTCTGTCTTTACAGTGCTAATTAATTGATAAAGCTGATTTTCCTGAAATCTTGTCTTATTTTGTTCCTGTTTTCCAGGTTTGGACACATAAATATAACCCATAGTTCATAACCACTAGTTTAACAGCTTATATAACACCAACTTTTTTCTCTCTTCCATTCTTTAGCGTTCCCTCCACACCAAATGGGCCACTGTAGTTACTATGCTTTATTTTTGAGTAGAATGTAATGGTTCTGTGCTGTGTAGCACTAAATTATAAAAACATTGTGAAAACGGCCATCCAATAAATATTAACTTATTTTGACGTTTTAGTCTTATGGTTTATTCTATTTTTGTCATTTTATGCTCTTTCAACTTAAAATGTATTTTCTATTGGAATATTATTAATAATAGTGTCAATTTCCATATCAGAAAGGAAATAAACAATATATTGAAATTCCGTTAAAAACACAGGAACAGGCAACATGATTGACATCTTAATCTTATCCATAAATTCCGTTTATAAGGTTACATTTTTATACCATGATAAAATGGCTAATGGGTATATGCATATATATACACGAGAGGGAGTGATGTTATACTCGTATATCGTCACAGCTGTGATTTACTCATAGGCACGAGGCCGCAGGCCGGAACTTATACTGTTATATAAATATATACATATATATCTATATATATGTTTATATATCTATATATCTTCATACACACACACACACACACACACACACACACACATATATGTATATATATATATATATATATATATATATATATATATATATAGATATAGATATAGATATATATGTATGGGGGCCTTTACCCTCTGACAGGACTGCCAGGCACAACTGTCTTGTCAATCTCCGCCTTACAAATCCAATTTCCTGTCAGACTGCCACTAATCCCAGCCCCCAACAGTGTCCCTGATACCCACCATAACTATGTATAATCTGACTTTAAACAAAGGCGTTCAATCAATGAAGTTTGTTCCGCATGGAACACATCTTGAGCCCCTGGCAGGTGTTACTCGGGTCAAAAAAAGACCCATCTCCATGTCCCGCCTTCACTTTAAGTGGGCGTTTGTTTTTCATCACACTGAAAACAAGTTCGTGTGCGTTCTATCCCTTAGTGGTAACTTTAGGCAGAATGTCGACTAAAACGGAGTATGACTGCATCGTGATCGGGGCCGGAGTTCAGGGCTCTTTCACGGCTTATCAGCTGGCAAAAAAGAACCAGAGGACTCTTCTGCTGGAACAGGTGTGTCACACACTGAAGTTTGCTGCACAAGATTTGTGATTAACGTTACAATCACTGCTTAGAGACTTTTGGAGAGAGTGAAGAATTCAGACATAGTGGGTATGGCGTTAGAGTGATTTCCCATGAAGAATGCCTGCCCTATAAATAATCATTATCTGTGTCAGGGGTTGAAGACCCAATTTCCTACTCACAGGTGCTTTTGCTCTACTAAAATCCAACGTGGCCTGGTGGTTACACACGTACGTCATGTGACTTGTATCATTTATGACCTGTGAAAGTCATATGAGGCTGCTGCTCTTCACTGAGCTGCGGGCAGCATCTGTCATTTGGCATTTATATGTTGCCTGGCAGCTATCTACCTCTCCTCCCAACAAGCACATTTTTTTGTTATTTTATTTATGGAAACCATCACTGGAGTTAAATAAACTAGAATAAACATCAATTTACAATAGGGATGCACAATATTGGATGTTTTGCCGATATGCTGATACATAACATCTAATATTGGCTGATAATCAATACCGATATATCCTTTTTTTCACCACCTAATTTTAGTGATCATCAAGTCTCGTCTGTAGTGGAATTAACATAATCTGCATGCATACTCTTATCATGATGGTCCACCAGCAGATGGAGACATGAAATAGAATGCTTTTTAATGTACGTAATATTCATTCATTGTGCAAAATCTGAAAAATGCACTTTGTCCAATCCTGATTCTTTATTTTAAAGCTGATATCAGCCGATACTGATGGTGCCAATATCATTGTACATCCCTAATTTATAATGCATAATATTAAAGTGGGTATTAGTATACAGCACAAAATATGCAACCATCTTTTTCATAAGTATTGACTTCTCAAGTATGTGGACTGCCAGGTTAACCAGTTGGTCAGGCCCTATTTGACACCCTTGTTTCTCCCACACTCTGCGCATTGCATATGTACTAGTTATTAATCATTAATAAGTTCATGGTAAGTTGATTAATTTCAATTTAATTTAGCAAAATAAACAATTTAAGCACAATTTAAACCAGAATAATTGTAACTGACATTATTGTAACTCAGGATCCCAGTACAAGAAGGTGCTGTTATAAGGCCAACGTCATTTTAGGTTACAGTGTTCTTAGAATTAACAATCAAATTTGTAAAAAATTAAATTACCACAAACCAACTGTCACATCTGTGTAACTTCACTGACACTGATTTTGCAGAAATAAGGTTCTTTTTTTGGTAGATATATCAGTTTTACACACAATTCAAGAAAATGTGGAATGTGACAAGACAGGCCTGGCAACAGCTCAGCCAACAAATATGCAGTGTTGGTAGCTTTTTTATAGGTACTGTTTGGAAAGTGTGGAACTGGGTTAATGCAAAACAGTGGCAGCAAGAACCAATCAGCAGCTCCCCCACTTACTTTCTTGACCTTGTTGTGTGTGTTGTATATACTGTAGTATGTGTGTCTTTAATGTGACCTCACTTAAATGCTGGTCTGCTAATGCTGGTCTAATTTCCACACTTAAAACAATTGAGTGACATTTGATTTAGTTCTGCTGTACAAGTCACACGTTAACTATAACCTAAAACTGCATGTTGGTGTGGTTTGTGTTTAGCACAACTATGTTGGTGCGTGTGTTGTTGATATCAATGCAGGGATGCGCAAAAATGCATCAAAATGTATTTCCAAATAAAATACCAAATACCCAGCTTATAATTGTATCAAAATAAGCTACAAAATACACAGCCACAAAATGTATCAAAATAAAATACTTATTTTTGTAATTTCCAAATATAAAATACATTGCAAAAAAATGACTGGCAGCTAGGGCTGGGCGATATGGCCTAAAAAAAAATGTCCACATTTTTCACCACAAATCCGATTCATGATTTAGATGGCATATGTGCAGGCAGCCCAGCTAGGTTAACAGCCCACTGGCAGACTGCAGCCGAATAATTAAAAAGAGCCTGTTCTTTTGGCTCGGCTTACAAATAAGAGCTGGCAATAAAGTTTCTGTTATTTTTTCTAAAATTGACACTTGTGTACCCCTTATTGTTATTATTGTGACATTTCTATCATGCAAATAGATGGAGAAAAAAACAATATTGAGCCCAAATATCGGTTCAAATAAATCGGCAGTACATATCAGTCATAGGCTGAGGCTGATGGCAAAACATTGGTATCGGCATTGGCCATAAAGAAATTTTGTAATCTAGCTCAGGGGCAAGGCCAAGCAGGTTTAAACACCAACTGAGGAATCTTGTAAGGAATGCAATACCGAATGGGGTTCTAGTGCAGAAATGTGAGTATAGGTGTAATATGTCTCTTATTGTTACAATTGCAAAGGACTCTGGCCACAGCACTCTGTGGCAGTAATAAGTAGTGAATAGAGTCCCTGGTTGTTACCAAAATACAGGGAGTTGCAATAATTTAGTTTTGAGGAAATTACAACTTGGATGACTTTTTCTAAATTTTGAGGCCACAAGAATGTCCTAATCTTGCAGATAATTATGAGCTGAACAAGGAACTAGATTTGACAACTGCATTAACCTTCTATAAAATTTCAGAATGTTGCCCAATATTTTTCCAAGGTTTTTGCATAGGATCTTGTGTAATTGGATTACTGGTTGAGAATCTGGGCAGTCATGCTGGAGGAGTTTGGGAGTTAGAACAATAGAATCTTTGTTTTGGTGTCTTTTGTCATCCTGTAATCATCCAGACATTTAGTGAGGTCAGTGGGTGCAGTCTGGTCATTTTGTTGGATGGGAAGGTACAGCTGCGTGTCATTCATGTAGCAGTTAAATGAGATGTTGGATTTTGGACAGTTGGATATTTCCTGAAAACCTCTAACAGGAGGCACCCAGGGGGATCCTGATCAGATTCCCAAACCACCTCAATTGGCCTCTTTTGACGTGAAGGAGCAACGGCTCTATTCTGAGCTCTTTCCAGATGTCCGAGCTCCTCACCCTATCTCTAAGGTTGAGCCCAGCCAACCTTCAGAGGAAACTAATTTTGGCTACTTTTATCTGTGATCTCATTCTTTCTGTCATTACCCAGATGTAGATGGACCAGTTCATCAAAAGCTTTGCCTTCTGGCTCAGCTCTCTCTGTACCACAACAGTCCAGCGTGGGGCCTGCATCACAGGAGACGCTGCGAGAGATAATTGTACTCCTTCACTTGGGGCAGTAACTCCTTTCCCGACTCAAAGGGGCCAATCCACAATTATCCAGCAGAGAACCATGGCCTCAGACTTGGAGGTGGTGATGTTGTGCCCTTAAACAAGGGGAATAGTGACGGGAAAAGAATGAATGTGACACACATGCAGCTCTCGCCTTCACTCGTCTGTAATGAGTTTTAAATTTTAACATGGCAAATACAATGTACACATATTAGGCATAATCACACCCAGCTTCAGGACCACAGTAACCATGTCTAGCGTACATTTTTATCATATTCTATATTATCTTTTTAACACAAACTATTACATGGCCATGAGATTATGATACATGTTTTTAACCTCTTAACTTATCTTGCTGCTAACATAAATCCAACTTGGACAAGTGAAACAGTAAGCGCACAAACTACACAGTACAAATATGAGTTCATGAAATTATAAACAGTCTAACATGGGAGTCTAACTTCTTGTGTTTATTTGAATTCTGACGTAGCCACGAGGTACCTAGCTGCTTAGCTTAAACATCGTTTGCATTAGCAATACACAACAACTTCTAAAACACTTAATAAAATTATTTCTACTTGCATATGAAACCACAGTCACACAGAGGAAACTCTTCTCGTCACATTAACAAGTTTACAGTGCTTTGTGTACGATATTTACGTTGAACAAGGGGAATAGTGACGGAAAAAGAATGAATGTGACACACATGCAGCTCTCGCCTTCACTCGTCTTGTAATGAGTGAGGAAGAGATGCGCGCTCCCCCTACTGGATCCCCGAGACATTACTAATAGAGCAGCGAACAATTAACCCACACAGACGTGGCTCTACATCACCTGTCTGTACTCCTCTTTGAAACTAGAGACGCGCGGATGACGTATTTTTTCATCCGCAACCGCTTCTTAAAATCTCTATCCGCCCGCTATCCATTTGCACGAACGTTTTTTCACCAATTTTCAAAACCGAACCCGCCCGCCATCCGCCGATTAGTTTTTAGGTCTATTGAAGATGCCTCGCTATTAGTAGACCTATCGTCTTTTTCAAACAGTGCAGTTCATTATATCTTGCCAGTAAGATGATGAGCAAACAATTGCCTGATTAAAAAGTGTTTTTGTATCGTTTGTTTACGTTTGGAATAATATGTAAAATGTTGATTTTTTTATTTTATTTGAGTGCTTCAACTGCAACCCGCCCGAATTTTATTAAAATATTATTTTTCGTCGCGTCATCTGCCCGATCCGCGGTTTATTCGCGGTGTCCGCGGGTCCGCGGGTCAACCGTGCATCTCTATTTGAAACACAATATTATTAGTAATCATATATATATATATATATATATATATATATATATATATATATATATATATATATATATATATGTATATATATATATATATATATATATATATGTATATATATATATATATATATATATATATATATATATATATATATATATATATATATATATATATATATATATATATATATATATATATATATATATATATATATATATATATATATATATATATATATACATATATATATATATACAGTCATGGAAAAAATTATTAGACCACCCTTGTTTTCTTCAATTTCTTGTTAATTTTAATGCCTGGCTCAACTAAAGGTACATTTGTTTGGACAATTATAATGATAACAACAAAAATAGCTCATGAGAGTTTAATTTAAGAACTAAGAACTATTCATTTTCCATGGTTTTCTTGATAATAACCAAAATTACTTAAATTCTTACATCAATAGCTATGGCATTTACCGCCAAAAACACTACTTTTAAGCATTCCATGTTTTCTTTTCTGTTTGCTTTAAACACCTGATACACACAAGAGTTAATACTTGATTGCATAACCATTGTTTTTGATGACTGCAGCCATGCGTCTTGGCATGCTCTCCACCAGCTTCTGACATTGTTCTGCTGTCACAGCAGCCCATTCCTGTTGGACAAATTCAAACAAATTTTCTTTGTTTTTGGGCTTGTGGTTCTCCATTTTGAGTTTGATGATTTTCCACAGGTTTTCAATTGGATTAAGATCTGGTGATTGAGCAGGCCAAGGCATGGTGCGAATGTTGTGGTTCTCCATCCAGGCTTTAACTGACCTTGCCGTGTGGCAAGGGGCATTGTCTTGTTGGAAAATCCAGTCATTCGAGGCAGGAAAGAGTTTTCAGCTGATGAAAGAAGACTGTTTTCAAGGGTAGTCCTGTACATGACCTGGTTCATTCGGCCTTCACACAATTGCATTTGCCCTGTTCCACTCAGACTGAAACAACCCCAGATCATGACTGATTCACCCCCATGTTTTACTGTAGGGGCAAGACAGTCTGGGTTGTAAGCTTCTCCAGGCTTCCTCCTAACCAGTAAGTTGGCTGGAGTGGGCATCAATTCAAAATTGGATTCATCACTGAAGAGAACCTTAGCCCAATCATCAACAGTCCAATCCTTGTGGTCTCGAGCAAGAGTAACCGGGCCTTCCTCTGCCTTTCATTGATGAAGGCTTCTTGCGTGCTCTGTGTGACTTCAAACCAGCTTCAACAAGTCGGTTTCGAACTGTCCTTGCCGAACAAGTCACATTTCTCGACAGTGCCCACTCATTTTTAAGGTCCCTGGAGGTCTGACGACGATTCCTGACACAGGAACGGATGAGTGCACGGTCATCTTGTGGGGTAGAAAGACGTTTCCTGCCACGGCCAGGTAGCAATTTGGTAGTGCCATGTTCAGCTTGTTTTTTTTTGTTGTAATGAACGGCTGTCTTGGAGATCTTCAGTTTTTTCGCTACCTGTCTCTCACTCATGCCATTTTCCAGCAGTGCCAAGATGGCTGCCTTTGTGGCTTCACATAATTCTTTTGTTTTAGGCATTATGTGAGAGCTGACAACTTCTGAGTTGTGCTACGGCTTGAATGTAAGCAGGAAACCACTCTAGGCCTTTGCATGTGCAGTGCTGCTTGTGACATGAAATGGCCTCTTATATACCCTGGGAATCAATTAAGCTTAAGAATGTCAAATAGGACATAAAGTATTATGTGACCAGCTGCATTTTTTGTTGTGTTCATTGTATTATACGTTTAGTGGTACCAGATATTAGAATGAACAAGAAATTGAAGACAACAAGGGTGGTCTAATAATTTTTTCCATGACTGTATATATATATATGTATATACACATATTCACAATCAAACATGAAACTAAAACTAAATACAACAAACAATTATGAGGCATGGATCAATATAAATGAATAAAGCCCAAATGAGCGACTAGTCATGTCTGCCATATCACTTGTCATAGTGACTCATCCCGACCACTTCACACTCGGCTGTAAACCACCCCAGTGCATGCTGGAGGTCACGCTGTGATGAAGCTTTTCAATTTAAATTGCATGATTAATGGAGGTTCTTTAACTTCACCAACAAGAGGGCGACATATGGAAAGAATGAAATAAAGATTTGTAGAAAGAGAGAGGATTAAAAGATTCAACTTCAAGAGGGGGACGATTCAAAGGCAGTGTGCAGATTCAGATTCTGTGTGAAATATGTACTCATCATTCGAATCTTGTTCAGCATACCATATATGTATATAATAATATAATATATATAATTATTGTTATCGATCAATATGAACCAGGTATATTGTGATATACTTTTAAGCCATATCACCCCGCCCCTACACCAAACCAGAACTCTTTCTCCCCCCAGCTGCACCTAGAGATCCTCTCCATGAATATCACAAACAAAATTGGTGACAAGGGACAATCCTGGCAGATGCCAACAGATGATGAAATATTGTGGTTCTAAATAATTTTGTCTCATGGAAGCATAAGGATGGAAAATAGGAGCATGCCAAGGACTGAGCCATGAGGGATTCCACATGAGAGATATGTAAGGACAGTAAAGGGAGTAAAAGTGCTAACAATGACAGAGAAGGCCCTATCAGTGATTTACGCCAATAAAGAATTGTACCAGAGACTCCAACGCAGGTGATCGGGAAGCAGTGTTGTTCCTGCAAACTTGTCTTTTTGATAATGTTATTGTAGTTATGTTATTGACTTTGCCTCTATGCACCTAGCAAACATGCTTTTCTTATTTGTTTCTGTCACTACAGAGTAGTCTGTGTGGCAGAGGAAAGAATGCTGTGGTTTTCTTTCTACTAATATACACCATTTAAGAAATACAGATAAAAAATAAAGACTAGAGACCATTTTGAGATGGGATCACTCCAGCTGTGTGAACTTTAAACAACACTAGCTAGGAGTATTACTTGGAGAAGGCAATGTCTGCCTCACTACTTCCTGTCCCCCTACTTCCAGTGACCTTGCTTGGACCACACCTATCTTCAAACTCAGCTTTCACTGTGATCTCAACCACACCCCTGCAAAGTTTTGTGACTGCATCCTGCATGGCTGTGACACTATCATGGTGACAAAGTCTGTCCACAGAAGGACAAACATAGACTCCTCATAGACTGTGCAGTCCACATTGAAGAGGACAGGAACCTAAATATCAAAGTGTACAGAAAACCTGCACACACGCACCAATACCTGCTGTTTGACTCTCACCACCCACTGGAGCACAAGCTGGGAGTCATCTGGACACTGAATCATTGGGCTGAAAACATGCTCACTAGAACAGAGGGGAAGGTGAAGGAACAGAAACACATCAGGGAAGCACTTCAAACCTGTGGCTATCCGACTGGGCCTTTGCAAAAACCTCGAAAAGACCCAGAGCAGACAGAGGGGAAGAGACACAAAAACAAAACAACACCGTCATTCCTTATGTCGCAGGTGTATCTGAGAAACTCTGGAACATTTTCAACAAACACCACATCTCTTTTCACGCTTACCTGTCCTGTCCATTAAAGGCAAAAAATGCCCAAAAAATATCTTAAAAAAAAAAAAAAAAAAAAAAACCACATCCCTGTGCACTTTAAACCCAGCAACACACTGAGACAGAAACTTGTCCACCCCAAGGACAAAACACCCAGACATAAGCAGAGTAATGTGGTGTATGCAGTTCAGTGCAGTTAGGAATGCACAGATTTATACATTGGGGAGACAAAACAACCACTCCACAAGCGCATGGCACAGCACAGGAGAGCCAGCTCCTCAGGTCAAGACTCAGCTGTCCACTTACATCTACAGGAGAAGGGACACTCTTTCAAGGATAACAATGTGCACAGCTTGGCCAGGGAAGAAACATGGTTTGAAACAGGTGTGAAAGAAGCCATCTTCGTCACAACCAACAGAGGAGGTGGCCTACAACACCAATTATCACTCACCTACAATGCAGTCTTGGGATCCCTCCCCAAACTGGATGACTGAGAATCTTCACCAACATCTGGCAAAGTACTAAAAAATGCTTCTGTGATAGTTCTTGCTACAATAGGTCTCTTTGGGACAATATTTTGCTCTGACACTCAAACACACAGAAGCCCCTTTTACACTGCCTGTGTAAAGCAGGAATAATGGAGATAGTAACAGTGCTGAATCATGTTAAACGTGTTATGTCTTCGACCTGACCTTAGGAGATTTAAAAAGCAGCACGCAGCTGTTAGCAGCTAACTCAAAGAAGAAGAACAGCAACCAAAAATGCCCGCAAATTGTGAAAACAGTGAGGTCCAGGAGCTGATGGAGCCAGTTGCACAAAACACCTCAAGTTTTCTCCTCAAGTATGACGTTGAACACTATGACACTTAAGCTGAGGGACTTAGAAGATTTCCTTAGTTAAGTAAAAATGTTAAGGTATTTACTGCATTGAAAGAGATTCTGCAGTGGCAAACTACTACAGTTTCCGTGATAACCATTTGTTTGCTTGTCTTCAGGCTTGTGATACCTGTCTTTTGTGCAATGCTTTAACTAACTTTAAGGTATTACTTAAGTTTAAGACCAAGATGAGGAGAAAACCTTTAAAACTTAAGTGAACATTTTAAGGAAACCTGGAGGAAGAGACATGTTTTGTGGAACTGATTTTATTTTAAGAAAGCCTTAACATGGACTTGGAACATGGAACTTAAGGTGTTTTGTGCAGCCAGCCCCTGATCCTCCAAGCAGAGGACGAGATTAGTTATTATATAACAGGGACGGTAAATGATTGTTACTGCCATGTTATTGCCATTGTTAGTAAAAAGTGCTGCCGACACGTGTGTCAAGTCCATTGCCTCTTTTGTTCCCACGATGCCAGCATGCTATCTGAATTCACACACTGGAGAGGCATGATGCTTGATTGTTTAGTTCTGTGAAAGATATGCAAAAGCAGCATAAAGACGATACTTCATAGCCACCCTGTCGCATGACCTTTGTATTAAAATACCAGCCGCCTTGACGTTGTTGTGGCTTGTAATCAGATGACATGCTGTTGTACAGCCATTAAAATGAATAAAGTATGGTCACAGAGTATCTCTTAATAAATATGTCATACCAATAAATTGTAAACTTGTATTCAGTCTGAATATTAAACATGTTGCTGTTAAAAACATAAAAAATATATATATATATATCAGACGCTGCCTGTAGATGCTCTTTATCTGGAACCCCGTCAATGCCAATTGCGATTTAAATATAACAAAACCATAGCCCAACTGTATTGCAATGCAGATGCATTCATTGGCCATCAGGGTAAAATACCTTCCCAGAGGAGTAGAGGCTGTTCCAGTAGGAAACCCATGGTCTTGGAATCACATGTTCAGCAATCACATATAGTTAAAATATTTGGATGTTTACATACTTTTACTTTTGGTTTCTGTTATTCCCAAATCAAAGTTATTTAATTTGAACCAAATGATATTATGTATAACTTTTCCAGTTCGTCCTGCCCCACACCCGAGGGAGCTCCCATGGCCAGACCCGCATCATCCGCAAGGCCTATGAGCAGGACTTCTACACCCACATGATGGAGGAGTGCTATGAGCTGTGGACCCAGCTAGAGAGGGAGGCTGGTGTCAAACTGTACAGGTAAGCAGTCAGCAGAAACACAGAGAGAGAAAACCCATTAAATGGAACATAACAAAAGCTTTGCCAGAACACGGGGATTTGTCACATTCAAGGTGCTATGTACGCACAAGAGCAGCAACTCAATCTACGGGAGCCATAAATGCATGACTTTCTCATTACCTCCGGCATCACTGAATCACCCCTTGACAGCTTCCATGCCTTTGAATGAGGAACAGGGGCTTTTTTCATCTCGCTAAACCCCTGATTTTCATACGCAGACCGGGGTGGAATTTGTGTGTTTATAAATATGACAGTCGCATCAAACTGTGAGCAACCCTCCTGCAGCACTTTCAGTTTCCTAGTCATATTACCTCCAAGCAGCCCTGTTTGTTCTCAGTACCAGAGAGCTGAATAACACATGAATTCATTATTCATGTCTCAGGGTAATAGTTCATGGTATCAAGCCACGCCCACATTATGTTCCCAGGAAACAGTGTGACTCCCTGTCCCCTGTGCACCCCTCCACAGCTCATGACTGATGGGTCCACATCTGAAGGCCACCTGTGCCCTTGGGCTGGCAAAAAGTGTCTGCATCACAATGAGAAATGTCCAGGCCCGGCTGGTGTGAGCAATGCCTCCCACCTCTGCTCCTGCCTCTTGGACAGATGGAGCCATCGCAAAAGGGCCAGAGTGAAGCTAAAACCGTTTTATTTTCTCCCCATACATGGCAACACGTGTGCACAACCAGCAGCTGAACTAGTGCCACCAATCACTAAGTTTGACAGGTTGGACTAGATGAGGTATCATATTTACGATCCTACACTTGCATGGCTTTCCCTTCCTCCGTCACACACTCGTAAACACACAAGCACACAGGGAGACATAGTCATAAAATTTTCTGACGAATGGCTGAAGCCTTTAGCTTGGGTTGTCTGTGCCTTATGGCTGCTGACAGATGTCGGAGCAGCCTTTAGAAAACACTGCTGGCAAAGGGCGAGTCAGCCATCTATCAGGCAGATTACTGAATTAGACCCTGTGTTTCACAACCTCTCACTCTGGAACGCAGTAACTTCACACTGGAGCTGCTGTAATACTGTCCACTGGTCATATGATGTCCGGTCAAATGTCAATATTTAGATCCTTCTATCCTTCTAAAGGTTCTTCAGTTTCTTACAACCAGGGTTTTTAATTGAACTGCACTTCCTTGATTGTGTTTCATATCCTCATACAACATATTCTCATAGAACGGTTCGTATGATTTTCTACAAATATGTCCCCAGGAATGACATTTCATCCTTAACATACAGTTACGTCATTAACGTAATAAAATTAGTTAGTTGTCTTTAGGTTTAGGCAAGTAAATCTACATAGGTTAGGATTTAGGAAAAGAAACATAGTAGGGACGTATGACTTGAAGTTCACTCAAAGTTCACAGGGATCCGAGCAGGCGACTCCAGGGGAAAGGGCGAAAATCAGTTTCTTTGTGACCCATCTACCACTCCAAATTGCCTCTTTACAAGCACTCAGGACTGCTTCCTTGTTTACTGCCGTCAGCACATTGGTTACATCATCACAGGTTTTCAAAATTTGTGGGATATGTCAAAATTTTTGTGCATTCCTTTTCATAGGAAAACACACGAAAACATGCTTAACCATCATACCAAAGACGATAAAAATGGGACCCATTGCCTCCCTGCTTGGCAGTCAGCGTTAGGGGTTGGAATTGGGGGTTACATCACCACATGTTCCCCGAGCGCGGGACTGCTGCTGCTCACCGCTCCCTCAGGGGATGGGTCAAAGGGAGAGAACAGATTACACACACAGGTGTGTGACAATCAGTGGGACTTGAACCTCGCTCCCCTTCTCCTCTGTTAAATGGTATCTCCCAGGTGCACTACTTCATCAAACCATGTGATGATTGGTATTGTCAGATTCAGGAAGCTCTCGACTTTTCAAAAATAACATAGTTTTTCTTTTATTTCTTATGTATTTCGCACCAGTCCAAAATTGTGATGAGTGGTGACAAGTCATGTCATGCTGTTTTTCAAGGGAAAAGTTGATCTTATGAGCCGCTATTAGCGGAGACATAGCTGTTTTATAAATGGTAAGAGTGTCACTCCTACCACTATTTATGGCTGAGATACACTGTCTAGAAAGTGGGCTCATAACTTTCATGTTTCATATGGCTTTATTTTGTGATATTTTATGGTGTTTCTATGTCCAAAACAACATCAGCTATCACAATCACGCCTGATTTCAATCATTAAAATGTTAGAAGCTGGCTGAGTGTTGTTTGATCACTGACAGTACTGTTTTGAAGCCGAGTGACCGACTTGTCTTTTGGAACTCCACCTGGATCTTTTCATGGAAAAAACACTGTAGAATGGTCATACTTTGTGCTTTCTTCTTCAATTTTGAAACAAGTGTTCATTGATAGTGTGCCTACAGCCCCATACTGTCATTTACCTGCACAGATGAAGCCACAGACAGTTATTCATCCTGATGAACATTTTTACCTGACATACCTGTGCAATGAAGAATTATTGCAGATGTTTCAGGTACATTTACCACCTTTTCAGAATCTCCGAAAAAGTGGGTTTAGATCATCTGAATAATGTGTTGGTTTGTTTCCTGTCTGATCATCTGACTGCTTGTGTTTCTTGCCCCATTGGCTATTGTTGTAGCAGTGTCACTATGTTACCAGATCTCTGCACTTTTGACAGTTTTATTTCTATATAGCCAAATATTACAAATTTGCCACAAGGGGCTTTACAATCTGTTCAGCATATGACACCCTCTGTCCATAGACCCTCACTTCGAATAAGGAAAAACTCTCCCAAAGAAATGTTTTATGGTGAATTAAATGAGAGAAATCACACAAAGAGCAACTAAGTCCCTCTTTTAGAGATCCCTACGAGAGAGGGGGAGGGACAGAGGAAGGGAGAAAGAGAGAGGAGAGACAGCGAGAGAAAAGACAGAGCACACAGTTGTGCTTGTCGGACACAAACAGAGTTATTGACGGTGTCTGAAATGTTTTTTTTGACTCACGGGCCAAGGGGGCTGGTAGATAAAAAAATGTAGATTGTTGAGGTGGGAAAATAAAACTTAATGATTATAGAATAAGGCTGGACCTTAAAAGAATGTCAAAGAAAAGTGAAGGGGTCTGAATACCTTCTAAGTCCACTTTATTATTTCACAAGGACTTTATGTAATTACGTTGTTATTAAAACTTAATTGGTTTCATACATATAGAAGAGTCAAAAACTCCATGCCATGGTCCATTCAATATCCTGAGTATGACAATGAAGTCTTCAACTACAGCTAGTAAATAGTGACTGTAAGCAACACAAAACATTTCTCTGTTTCGCAGTCAAACTAGTTGGACGCAGTATTGTCCTCACAGTAACTGTGGATATTTTTGTTACTGAGCAGTTTTTTTTATAAGATCAGCAATGCCACCTTTAGTTATCTTGACATAGTACAGGGATAAAGTCTATTCCAACAAGTTGCTAACACACTGTGGGAAGTGTAACTGGTCTGACGTAACAGATGTCTAGTCAGGATGATACACGGGGATGACTGCTACAGTATTCACTATACTATTACTTTAGAATGTTGTGTCTTTTACTAGAAATAATTACCTGACTACTGTTTCACATGATCTATTGTTTCCTATTATGCTCACCACTGCCACATCCTGAGCTTTTTTTTTTTCAATTGTTAACCCTGTAAAACCCAAATATAGAAAAAAGAGCACCTCTCAGATGTTGTTTAAGGAGGCCTCTGATGCAGAAATTGAAGGGTTATTTCATTTTTTACGTTATAGTAAGTTTTTACAGAAATGTTGTAATATTGCAATATTGGGTCTGCATGGGAGCAAAATTTGTGTATTTGCACTCACACTGTCAGAACAAATATACTGAACAACTAAGGGTTCATTTTCAGTGTGGATTGCTTACAACACTCTATCACAGTATATATCATAAATAATAATCACACAACAGTTTTATGAACCATAATTTATTGAGCTAAAAAAAAGCCCAGAATGAAATCTTTGGGGCAGACCCAGGACACGCTAGCATAACCAGAATTAGTGGGAGAAGACAGCAATGACAACTTTGTTCAAAAACCAGTGCCCAGTGTTCATGTACAGTGGTACTCCAAAAAGCAGTTCCTTTCCTCTGAAAAGCAGAGACGGACACTGCACTTCATGCAGAGCGTGTTAGAGTAGCCTTTATTGCTGTATCTGCAGCATCCTCACTTTGTCTTTACTGGGAAATGTGTGATCATGTCCTTGCGCACATCCACTGGTGGTACACATAACCTCATCGGAGCAGTCACTGGTCTCTGTGGTGTTACTGTCATGGATATCAAAGGGTTCCGTGATGCCAGTGGTGATACAAGGCTTCCACTGCCTAAAGATGGTCGCCCTGTCCTTGGTGTGTTGACACTTGATTTGACATGAGAAAGTTTAATGACAATGTCAAACATACATTAAAAACGGTATAATCAGTGAAATATCAAATAAGGTAAACAACAGAAATGGATTCTTACCAGGATGAGAGAAGATGCTAGTTGCATCTGAAACCCTCTTCTGTTCAGCATCTCTTTCTTGGGAATACAGCAAGCTTTGCAGTCCCGCTTGTAGATGAGCCAGGCGTTGATGACAGCGAGGATGATGGTGTGCCAGAAGATGTAAATGTACGAGTGGTGCGATTTCATCGGGAACTTGTATTTTGCAGCAAATGAGTCCAACAAATCCACATCACTCATGTATTTATTGTAGGTACCCACAATGTAGGGCCTCTCAACTTCTGTGTAGGATTTGGTGCAAATTATGTGATGTATTCCACTGATGTATAGTATTCACACAATACTGTCTGGCTAGCCTAATGTACTCTCTAGTTAACATAGTAAAAGGAACCCCCAGACCACTCACACCCCCACAGTCCAGAACATTCAGACCTGTCCCTACACCCATACAGTAACCATCCTACACAACCAGTGTCTGGCTTTAGATACTTGAGCAAACAAACAAACAACGCTCAGAAAAACAGTTGTATATGTATTTTTACTGATAAAATACAGCCACGGTTTCAAATACTGCTACTGAAAGGGCTTGAAATACCACAACAAGAAATCATTTATTCATGCAGAATTACTCAGATCTGGTCTAAACATCCATCCATTCAGCCAGCTTATCCGGGGCTGGGTCGCGGGAACATCTCTCTCCCCAGCAACACTTTCCAGCTCCTCCTGGGGGACCCCAAGGTGTTCCCAGGCCAGACGAAATATGTAATCCCTTCAGCGTGTTCTGGGACTCATTTTCACGGCTTGTATCCGCGATCTCATTCTTTCAGTCACTACCCCAGAGCTCATGACCATAGGTTAGGGTTGGGACATAGATGGACCAGTAAATTGAAAGCTTTGCTTTCTGGCTCAGCTCCCTCTTCACCATGACAGACTGGCACAGCGGCTGCATCACTGCAAAAGCGCATCGACCCGCCGCTCCTTGAACTCCCTCGCTTGAGGCAGTAACTCTCCCCCAACCCGGTCTAAACAGATAAAACACATTTAGAAATTGCAAATCATCAAATACATCATATTTCTAGTAGTAATAAATAAGTATTTTACCATGTGAACATTTGAGAAGTGCAATGTCCATATGTAACGTGCAAGGTGCATATGCTATTATGACTACGATCCTCCCCCAATGTTGTAAAATTACAACGAAGACGTAACAAGCTGAAAATCTAATCTGATGCATGCATTCAACAATAATTCAGTATTTACATGTTCTAGACATTCTCATAATTACAAAAAAAAATATTTCAGGGATTTTACTTACTTCAGTGTTGATATATCCAGTTCAGTAAAACAGTTAGATGTGCATCCAGGAAAATTGTATGTGTTCATGGCATGATGGCCAAACCTATTTGCTTCCAATTTACCTTCCAATTAGCCTGAGTGTCAGACTTAAGCTCCCAGAACCTTCAGTCTGGCATCGCCTCCATTGAAGGTGATTTACAAGGGGGAGGGAATCAGTAGAGATCAACGACTCACCCAGAATCTGACGTCATGAGTATCCATGCCTCAGAGGTGCCGAAAACAAGAGAGCATTGCCCGTTTAAAATGTCACCGTCGTCGTGATTGCGCAGCTGCATCGCCATTAAATCCAGTTTAGCAGCTTCCTTAATTTGGTCCTCCATTAACGCGAGTAGTGGTGAAATACCTTGATAGCATCGTTAATGTGGTCTGTAGGATCTGCAGCGGTTGCCATTAGCGTGGCGCTGATTGGCTAATCGCTAGACCCGCCCCCACCCCCAGCGTTCATTGGTCCATCCATTGCTTGGACGAGATAAATCGCAAATTCATTGCAGTATGCCAGACCAGAGATGCAAGCCTACTCAGTTGAGTGGGCGGGGTCTATGGTCTGGAACCAGGCTACCTTCCAGTGGCATTGCAAGGCTAAACAATAGGACCTAATGAATATGTAAATATGGTCTTTTTAAAAGAAAAACATTTGGTTTGTTTTTGGGACAGCTAAAAGTGATGTTGTGGGAACTGCCCATTGATCTGACAGCCCATTTTTACGACCATATTAAACCCATTGTTCCAAAGTCCCGTTGTTCCGAAATTATCATGATGCTCTGTGGTTAAGGTCTGGTTAGGTTTAGGCACAAAAACCACTTGGTTAGGGTTAGGAAAAGATCATGGTGTGGGTTAAAATGAAAAAGAAAGTGGCAAACACATAAGCCGTGAGCCTGCTCCGCCTCAAGCCTTTCCCAGCTGACATCCTGTTAGTCCCACTGTCCGCGGTGCTGAACCAGAGCCGGTTGCAGGCGTATGGTGCACTGCGACCGGCTCTGGTACAGCACCGCGGACAGTCGGACTAACAGGATGTCGAACTAATGGGCTGTTGGACCAATGACATGGACCCGATGTTGTAACCGTTATAACAGTGGGCCTTACAGGGTTAATATTACATTTTCTGCTACATGCTAAAATGTTACCTTTGTGTCCCTTCACAGCAAATGCTTCCTTCTTCACTGGGCTCTGTAAATAATTTCAAATAAGTTTTCTTGTGAAGACAAATGTAAAACAGTATTTCTTATGATATACAGACAGGAGAGATGGGTAAATAAAGTAAGTAATTGTTTGTAACAGATTACCAGTATTGGGCAGTAGCATCACTACAAGTAGCCACTACAAGTTACCAACTTAACTACATTTCTCAGAAGGGTGGTAGTAACGTCACTACTTTCTGAGTTAAATAGCTTTTCAGTAGTGCAGTTAATAGTAATAGTTAATAGATCGAGTAGCACGGTAGCGTCCACAAAAGTTACAAGCTCTTTTTCCCAGGAAAAGGTCTGAAGTACAGCAGACTGTTTTCTGCTGAGGTCTGGATAGAAGTAAGAATAATAAAACTGAGGATAAGTAATATGACTGATGCCAGTACCACACCAAGGCATGTAGATGAGGGAAGCACTTCCATATGACATCACATCACATATAATGTCAAAAGTCTTCAAACAAAAAAAAAGAAAAAAAAAAGGAAAGTTTAAATTTTAGTCTGTTACTTTATAACAAACAGTTCAAGTGATCATTTGCCACCTATTTGTTTGGCTGACAGTTTTTCTTCTCACTGAAATAATGCTATTAAAGTTAAAAAAAAAAAAAAAGTAGCTTTGCAATTAGCAAGCTACTTTTGCCATTTTCTCGTGGTTTAGCTTGCTACTATAGCCTCCATGTTGTGAAACTTTATTTTGATGTAGAGCAACTGGTATCTTAGTTCAGTACATTTTCCAAGTAACTTGTCCAGCACAGCAGATTACAGATTAAACAGATGATATGTGATGATTAAAACTCTGGACTCTAGACTTTACAGAGGGATGGGAGTAGCCAATAACAGACCATCTTGTGACAAAACAGGACTTCTTTTGGAAATCTAAATGAAATTTAGTAATGTTTGAACAATTTCACCCGCAGTTTTTTGTGTGTGTCAGACACAAATGCCTGTACAGGAGGTTATGGCCAATCCACTGCAATAACGTCTTCCAAAGAGTTGGAAGTCATGTCTCTTATTGTCTTTCAGAACAGATATGCTCTTATCTCTGAAATATGCATGACATTGCAGGTCAATATGCAACCCTTCATGAACGCTTTCCTTTTTTCTTGAACACCTTGTATAGTGTAAATACCATTCAAGTCACAAGAATTTACAAGTTTCTCCATATTATGAACTGGTAAACTACTGTAAACCCACAGAAGTAGTTCAGCAGCCACAGGTTAACAAATAACATGTATTAACCCTTTCTGTCTGCTTCATAATACTCATACACCATACCAAAAACATTTTTGTTAAACAGAATCTTAGCTAGTCTGGTTAATACAGTTTGTTTGGCTGCTGTCCTCTCAGCACCTCAGGAGTTGTTGCAGTTGGTTTGACTGCCACTGACCTGTCTCTTTCTGGTCAGCGCCAAAGGTTAGATACTACTAAAGCAAAACTATAGCATCTCCAATTTCTCTCCCATCCCTTTGACTGTCCTTTAACATGAAGCACCAAAGACCAGCCAGGTTGATACACAAGTACACTTTAATGGCATGAGGTTACAAGTTTCTGGGTTAAGAAGTTTAATTTGTCAGGATACTGTTATGTGGAAATGGCAGTGCGGAAACTGGCCTGAACAAATATGTCAAGAATTGATCTGATTGGTGCTGCAAAAGCAGTAATTTGGATTAAATACACTTGGTAAAAAAATCTGAAAATGAAATTTGCAATGAAAATTGCAATTGCGCTCTTACAATAACACCTCACACCTAAACAACAAAACCAAACAATTCTGTATTGGCATACCCCATCAGTTTGACATGTGCAAAAAGTCTCCATATCTAAACAAAATAGAAATATATATCTAAGAAATATGGGTTACAAATAGATAAGTAAATTAGTTTGACCCGATGGTAGTGGGAGAAGACATTAAGTGGATCACCAAATTTAAGAAATACCATGAATGTATGCAATTAGCAATCAATTAATCAATCAATTTGTTACATGAAATCATGTAAGATATTAAGGGAAGCGTTGACCTGATATCAACAGGCCAGGTCCACTACTAGGGTTGGGAATCACCAGAGGCTCCGCGACACAATATTATGACAATACTTTAGTCACGATACAGTATTACTAGGTTTTAAAATGTGTTGTGATATGCTCAGTATTGTAATAAAATATACTGCAATATATTGTGGTTTATGACCTGTATAACTGGTTTATGAACTGCAAATAATGCCCCCAAAGGAAAACTTTGTCAATTCAAGTCACAAAAATAACAAGATAAAGTTTTCTGTGTGTTCATCTCATTTCATTTTTTGCAAAATGTATGTAGTGGACTGAAAAAGCAACTGATTGTATTATTCAAGAAGGCTACCCAAAGTTTCATTTGCACATTATTAATTTATCCATTTATCTCCATCGATCTCCCCTCTCAGGCAAACAGGACTCCTGGTAATGGGACCGGAGAGAAGTCAGAGTTACCAGATGGTTAAGAACACCCTGCAGAGGAACAAGGTTCCTATGATGATCCTGAGCAGCGACAACTTCAGTCAGCACATCCCCCAAGTCATCCTGGCTGAGGGAGATGAAGCAGTGGTAGACATAACTGCTGGAGTACTGTATGCTGACCGTGCACTCAAGGCTGTACAGGTACAACACAGATACTGATGTCATAAGCCAAGGCCAATCATGTAGCCGACTCAGGACATGAGGTGGACTACCCAGTATGATGCAATTTAAGACAAAAGCTCATCCTCATGAGGTTTTAATTTATGAAAATTTTGGCGGTTTGCACATTTCTATTTATAGATCCTTTCTTTTCTTTTTTTTTTCTTTTTTTTTAGTAATGTTGCAGTTGTTGACAAAGCTGATGCAAAGCTTGGTTTGCCTTTGAATTTCCTTCATGACTTCACGCATGACTTGAAGTCATGAATGAGTCAAAATACTATGAAGTTTAACAAAGACTAATCATGGAGATCTATAGAGTTTATTCACCTCACACAACCCATATCTTAATATTTTCCAAAGCCTTTTAAGGTCTGTCTCACCTTGTTATATAAAAGAGTGCACACAGTGTCTATGTCCTTCATGTGCTGAAAGGCATGGCCCTTTCAGATACATTTTGTGGGAAATTGCCAGCATTATTTAATGCATCAGTGCAAATTAGCCAGTCTGCTATTCAAATAGATATTTCAATAAAACATAAAGTGACCTTCATGTCTGTTCCAGGTAGAGAGTCGTGTCTTGATTTAAGAAATCTGTACCATACAAAATTTACAAAAGAACAAGTAAGAGAATTGGGCTGAAAAATACCAAGATGTGGATAACTAAACATATTTCATGCCCATTGTTTTAATCTTATAATAGCTCACACTGTTAATGTCTTTCAGCTATAAATTCACATTACTGGACTCTGTGTGCACTGAGAAAAGCCAGTGGAGGAGAACAGACATATCCATGGCTGCCAGGTCAAGCACAGAACACTGCTTTGTTATTTGAGTGAGGTGCCATTTTCAATTGACTGGACAGATTGTTCTGCTGCTTTTTTGTGAAGCAGCAATCACGTATACATTAAAGCTTGTAGTGACAGGTGTGTAACAGATAGATAGACTTTTCTATGCCATGACTATTTTTATCAGATCTTGCTGAATGAATTATTCGAGTGGAAAATATTTACTGATGCACATTGTATAACTTGTTGAGAACAAAATGATGGTTAGTGGAAACCAAAATCATCAACCCACGGAGGGCTGGATTCAAGATCACACTGAAAATCAAAGTAAAAATTGAAATCACAGGTTAATCCAACTTGCTTGAATTTTATCACAGTAACCCATAATGTGGGTGCTGGATGATGTTACAGGCAGCATAACCTTCATCACGGCATCTTCAGACTCTTTCACGCCTGTCACGTGCTCAGTATGAACCTGCGCTAATCTGTGGAGAAAACAGGACGCCAGGGTTGGACCTGCCAATTCTAGTGTTTTCTGGTGAATGCCAATCAAGCTGCACGGTACAGGCCTGTGAGCACAGGTCACAATAGAGGACCTTGGGCCCTCATGCCACCCTGATGGAGTCTGTTTCTGACAGTTTGGTCAGAAACGTGCACACCAGTAGCCTGCTGGAGGTCATTTTGTATGGCTCTGGCAGTGCTCCTCCTGTTCCTCCTCACATTAAGGAGCAGATACTGGTACTGCTGCTGGGCTGATGCCCTTTATGGTCCTGTTCAGCTCTCCTCACCGCCGGCCTCCTGGTGTCTTCTCCTTGCTCTTAAGACTGTGCTGGGAGACAGCAAATGTTCTTGTGACCACATGTATGGATGTACCATCCTGGAGGAGCTGGACCGCCTCATGCTACCAGTAGTGACAAGGACACTAGCAGGACACAAAACTAGTGAAGATTCAGTCAGGAAGGATAAGGAGAGAGCAACTGTCTGTGGCCACCACATGTAAGACATTCCCTTTTTGGGAATTGTCCTGCTTTTGCCTCTCAGTTGCACCTGTTGTCACTTTCATTTGCACCAAAGCAGGTGAAACTAATTCACCATCACTTGAGCTGCCCAAATGGACAGATTGATATACAGTAACTGAGGTTTAACTGACTTTGTGTGATACTGTGACGATCAAGAGCTACCTTGTTTTGTTTTTTTGAGCAGTGTTTGTCGCAGTGGATGTGGCTAACTTCGTATCTCAGAGTGGCACAGTTCATTATATTTTCTTTTTTCTCTCTTCCAAAACAAACTCTTCTGATTTTCCCTTGCTACTGCAGAGGAAGCTCAGGTCTGTTTGGGGCAGTTTGATGACCACACCCCAATAATCTTGATCAAGTGACTGCAGTGACGAAGGCATACGGCATACGTGGCATACATTGTTCATAGAGTATCCTAGACCAGTGGTTCACAATTGGTGAGTTGCGGGGCCATTCTGAATGAACCAAAAATTACTTGCAAACGTGTCAAGTTTGTAAAAAAAAAAACATTTTGTGCAGTAAATTTCCAGCACAGATCTTTTATTTTGAATTGCTATGTTCTCCTGTAGAACGAGTGACTAACCAACAGCTACTTGACAAACTAGTTTATCAACATGGCCAAATTCAAGTATGACGCTGAATGTATTAAAATGTGGGACCTTGAACTAATGTCTAAGGAGAAATCTCGGCCCTGTGGCTGGACCAGTTGAGAACCACTGCACTAGACCACACATACCACAGCACACACAACAGCCAACTTGGGTTTTGTACTGTGAAATACAAATAATGATGATGAAAACAGGAGAAAAAAATGTTCTAAACTTATTTATTTGTTTAATCATTTTAAATGTTCACCTATTAAATATTAAAGTCCACCCTAAATGCCCCCCCACCACACACACACACACACACACACACACACACACACACACACACACCTGTCCGCCTGAGCACACCAGGAGCACATGACTCTCTCATGCTTCACAACAGTTAAGTTAAGTTTTTGGATCAAGGAGCTGCTGGATATGGGTGGCTTGTTGGTAAGTGATATGATACAGTTTTCATATGTCTGCATTATATTCTGGGTGGGGGGCGTAGGCTGAGCAAAATGTTCCAGGGCAGATGAGATATATAATCCCTCCAGCATGTTATGGCTCTGCCCTTGGGCCTCCCACTAGTTGGACGTGTCCACAACACCTCGTAAGGTAGGTGCCCGGGAGGCATCCTGACCAGATGCCCCAGGCCACATCAGCTGACCCCTTTTAGGGCAAAGGGGCAGCGGCTCTACTCTGAGCTCCCTCCAGATGTCCGCACTCCTCACCCTATCTCTAAGGCTGAGCCCAGCCACCCCTTAGAGAAAAAAAAACGTATTTTGTCCACTTGTATCCTCGACCTCATTCTTGCGGTCCCAATCAAAAGCTTTCCCTTCTGGCTCAGCTCTTGCTTCACCATGACAGTCCGGCACCGCGCCTGCAGACGCCATGCCAAACTGCCGATTCATTTCCAGCTCCATTCTAGCCTCACTCATGACCAAGACCCTGGGCTTTGTATTAACCTAGCACTAATCAGATGTTCAACCAGAGCATCAGCCTTAACAACCTTTAAGATAAGCCGAGAAAGCTGCAAGTGATATAACGAGGAGGAGAGTTAATACAACTTGAGGGCTTGTTTTTAGGCAATTTCACTGATTTTTTGCAGTCTACACAGTGTTTCGTAAAAATTCAGTCAAAGGCACATTTTTCAGCCTTATTTTAAATTATTTTGAGTGATGTATTTTACAATTCTTTTTATTTACATTTGATCCGTTATCTCCCCGTTAATGGTTGATAATTTGCTCCTGAAGTCTGTTGCAACAGGAGCACTACGAATGAATCATTGATTGTCCTTGATCGATATGCAAACAGTGTTTAAAGTTGTTTCGACATCCATTTATGGCTCACTATGGGAGTGGAAATGAGCCCTGTGCATGTGCACTCAGCTCCACATTGATTGAGTACCATGTGTGTGTGCAGCTTTTTAAATATGATAAAAAATAATGCATTTATGCATATTTCTGTCATTTTAGTCATGAAAGTTTTATGCATCTAGGCCCAGTACTGCCAGGAGACCCTGAAATGTAGGTTCATAATTTTGTTCTTTTAGCTGATTTACCAGTGTTGTTATATGCCAACCACTCATCTATCAAACACGTTAATAATCAAATATTTCCCTTTGCTTGTGTGCTTCCTTTTTTTTTAGCTAATATTTCCTCAGACGTGAATAACTGTCAACTGGGAAAAAGCTTGCTGACGTTGCTGTCTGTTCCAGCTAAATCAAACAGCTGCTCCCTCCTCATCTTCTTTCTTCAGTTGCCCTTTTCTCACATTTCTCTTTTGGAAACCTGATTTCTTCTTCTGAAAATGCATAGCTGATCAGAGGGCTTGATCAGAATATGGACAGCAGTTTATGTGAAAAATAGCACTGAAGCATACTGAAAAGTCACAGAAAAGGAAGGTAATTGGAGCACTTTTTGTTTAGCATCACAATTTATAGAAGCTCATTTGATTTAGTGCGATAATGATATTAAAAATTTGTATTATAAGCATCTTTCTTGCTCCTCTACACCCTTGGAGCCTAAAAATTGGAACCCTTTGTCCTTTACTATGTAATTTACTGGTATTATCTTACAGTATATTGATCTTCTTGTTTCTGATTGTAGCTGTCAACCAGTAAAACTGCCCAGTACAGCATTCAGTTGAAAATTTGCTCTCTTACACACAGATTACATTATACTCATTATTTTATTCATATAATTAGGCAATGCTATTGATATATCTGCTAATTAAAAATGAGAACTTAATTCTAGTGATTCTTGATAATCATATATAATACTCCAAAGTACTGTTTTTATAACCTGAAAAATTCAAATAATTTGAAAACATTTTAACAGAGCGCTTAAGTTTATTTGTGCCTATGCTTCAGATAACATCTGCACGTTTTTCAGCTTAATGAGTATATCACAGCAAAATCAAAAGTAAATCATAGCACTATCATTAGAGGCCAAAAAAGCATTCAGTAAAGTAAACTGGACATTTTTTTTAGCACTCTGCACATATTTGATTTTGGAGAGTCATTCATCCATTGCAAAAGAACAATGTACACCTCACCTAGAGCCACAATAATCACAAACAAGGTCACCTCATCTCCTCTCTATTCACCTTTTTTATAGAACCACTTGTAGTAGGAATGCAGCCAAACAATTCAATTGAAAGAATCCAGGATGCCAATTCACAACATAAAATCAGCTTTGATGCAGATGATTAATTAAAATTAATTAACTCTTCCATTGACATGGAAGAGTTCTGTAAATATTATTAACAATTTGTCCACAATCTCCAGCTACATAATAAAGTGGAACAACGTACAGCTACACTACCACTGTCTGAAGATGCGTGGGATTCTACAGTATAAAATATTTAGGTATTTATATTTTACCAAGAGTGTGAGAACTCTTCAACCTCAATTACACCTCTGCTAAAAAAAAAACAGAAGACAACTTCAAACGCTGAACCAACATTCTACTCACTTTAAGTGGATGAATCGCTCACCCTCTGATTTTTTTTTTTTTTTATGCTACCCTCCACCCCCACCAACAAGTGGTTCACAACACTCATCGCATGAACTACTCAATTTTACTGAAAAAAACAAAACAAAAATTGAGAATCTTATTTCCAGCTTTTAAAATGGAAAAAGTGTGGCTTGGGAACCAGAGGGTCGCTGATTCAAGACCCAATGCAGACCAAGTATGGAATGTGGACTGCTAGCTGTACAGGTGCTAGTTCACCCTCACCTTCTGAGCACTGCCATGGTGCCCTTGAATAAGGCACTGAATTCCCAATTGCTCTGGGTTCCTGTCCAAGGCAGCCTTCTCACTCTGACATCTCTCCATTCAATGCATGTAGAGCTCCTATGTGCATGTGTGTGTATTCCAGGCCTGTGTATACATGCAAGAGTGAAAAAACTGAATTTCCTCTTTGGGATTAATAAAGTCTTCTTTTTCTTATTTGTCTTTTTCCTTTCGAAGGGGCAGTTTCAGAAGTTGGGTGGGGTCATAAGAGACAAAGAGAAGGTAATGGACATCAAGCCTGGCCCTGTTGTGACAGTGTCAACCTCCAATGGTGTTTATCGAGCCAAGCGTGTGGTGATCACTGCTGGACCCTGGGCTAATCAACTGCTGGCCCACACTGGCTTACAGTTGCCACTAGAGGTATTTAAACTGTTAGTGTCCCACAGTAATGTTCATACAGCTGCCTATGTATCAGTATTGTACTCAGGTGTGAATTGAAGAGGTTAACATACATGTAAATGATACAAAAAGCTAAGTTTCATTGTCAACACTTATATTTAACTGTATGTCAAAACTGTGAGATACAAAAGGTTAAATAGATCTACATGGTATGTGAACAGATTGCATTTGTGAGCACCAGAGTTGACCCCAGAAATTCTTCACAGGAGTGGCCAGATGGGGATACTGAATATCTTGGGTGGTACATCAAAACCAAAAGCAATAATGGAATTTTAGAAATTCAGTTATGCTGCTGATATATAGGGAAGCTGAAAAGAGGCATCTTGTAGGTCATTCCTCATTTAAACTTTGTGAATCAGCCATTCCTCGACCACTGTGGCACTTCCAACGCAAGCAACAGAATGAAAGTAGAAACACGGTGTCTGACGAAAGCTGCCAAAACCAACTTTAAAAGTCAAAACAAGTCGCCGCAATGCTTGTGGGCAGTTAAGTCAGTCCAATAGAAAACAGCGCAATCAAACTGATTTAGTCGCTGACACTCACTCACGTTGCATCCAATTAGGACACAGTGTAAAGCAGTTTCATGTTACAAATCAGTGTTACCTGACGCTATTTGGCATGTCAGAGGCAGGCCACTAGCCCAGGACCTGCTTATCTGTACTCTCCTGTTTTATCTGATAAAATAAGATCCAGATGTTCAAGAGGTTTTTAACTGGAGCTGAATTACCCTTAGAGGCCACTTCCTCTCCAAAACAAACGGACCCGGTGATTTAAACCGGTAAAAACACTAGATAAAGCAGTTTCATGTTATATAGTATTTCTGACCCTGCTTGTCACAGAGGGGCTGCAAACCATGGTGGCTAACACAAAAGCATGAATGTCCCTATCTAGAGCCAGCATTTGGTTTGTCCATTCTGGGCTACTGTAGAAACATGGCGGTGTAGATATAAATGGCCTCTTCTAAGGTAACAAAAACAGAATTCTTATTTTCGGGTGATTATACCATAGAGAAAACATAATAATTTTGAAGGGAACATTGATGGTAAGGAAATATAAAGTAGGGTAGAGCATGCACATCCAAGGTATTACAGGTGCAGGACTAACAAGCAAACAGACTTTTTAAAAAAAGGGGTGAAGTCCGCACACTGTTGTAGCTTAAGATCAGCGTTTCGATCACATAGATCTTCGTCAGGATAAAGGACAAAAGAGACACCTTACTCATATAAGTAATTGGTCCCACCCCCCAATCAAGCCAGGGTTGCAGCTCAGGTGAGGCAACCCAAAAAAAACCACATACAAATCAATACGATCTGAGGCACAATCATTATATAAACATTATGCACAACTACGTCACGTTTCCCATTAGACTCTGTATGTTGTTAGACACTGTCTTGCAACTTTAACTCATCCTTCTCTAACCAGTTTCACCGTCTTTCATCACTGGAATCTTGCCCTGCCTCCCCTTTAAATGACCACCTGAAGATGCCACAGAAACAAAAGCAATTCTCCTCCATATTTAAACAGCTCAGAGGCCTTAGTCAGCAACAGTATTTTCCATCTTGCAATATGCCACACAGCCTGAAAAGAGAAGGTGATGGGAAAACAAGCAGACAGCTGTTAGAGTGGAGAATTGGAGTTGATATTGGAATTGCATTATTCAGGCTAGCAGCAGGCTGGGGGGCCTGGGGAATGCCATGCCTGAGTGAGCTGGTAGAAAAGCACAGGCTCTGAGCTCGTTGGCTCGCTGGAGCACTTCTGTCTGAATTTTTATGGTCCCTGGGAATGAGTGCACGGCCGGTTAGTTCATTACATTGAAAGCTCCTGAACAATGTGTCCTTATTATTGCCACACTCAGATGGACGTCATTTGTACAACCATGTGTACATTTCATTAAATCCCAATTCTCACTTCACCACCGCAGAGCTACTTTTGTAATTGCACTTCGATGAGACAGAAAAAAAGGCGATGAGGAGGATGAAGTAGGTGTTATGGAGGTTTGTATTTTAGGTTTAATCAGCATGGGGCTTTTTTTGCTGCTAATTCTGTGCAAGTATGTATTCATTCAGGTGTTCTTCTTGCAGAGAGTGAGTGTAGTATTAATCAATTGTATAGAAAATATATAATTACTGAAGATCTGATCATCATCATCATATCTGATCATATCTACAGCTACCAAGTTTGCCATGACATTTTGTTTAAAGATTTTAATACCTCAGAGGTCAATTCCTAGGGGCTGTAATGACCCCCAAATCTCTCCCCTAGTGCCGCCATCAGGCCCAAAATCCCATTTGAACAACGCTTCTGCCAACATCTGGGAATTAGTGATCACATTTCCATCAAATTAGATGTGGATATTTATGGTCCCTAATGGTTTTTGGTGTCCTTGTGACCTTTCCTCTTGCACCATCTGTTTCAACACACAATTCTGAAAAAGGAATAAGCAGACTGGTATGAAATTTACTGAGCACAGCACATTGATACTGCTCAGAGGATGAACTCTTTGTATTTTGGACACCCTCTGGAGCCTTTCTCTTGTACTACAATCAGGATAAATTGTCAAGCATGTCTGGAGACCATATCTAATCGAACACGTTTATCAACAGTTTTCAAGTAGGAGATCAAGTTTTGATGCACAAATGGTGTGGTTTGGCTTATAATTCAATTTTGCATGTTAGTTGAACTTTTGCATAAATTTTGAAATATACATCCATTTGCGCTGGCGATAGCCGTGGCCAGAGGCATTATGTTTTCTGGTTGTCCGGCCATCTGTCTGTCTGTCTATCTCATTTTTGTGAAGACGATATCTCATGAATGCCTTGAGGGAATTTCTTCCAAATTTGGCACAAATGTCCACTTGAACTCAAGAATGAACTGATTAGATTGTGGTGGTCAAAAGTCAAGGTCATTGTGACCTTGCATCTGTCTCATTCTTGTTAATGCGATATCTCAAGTAGGCCTTGAGGATGTTTCCTCAAATTTGGCACAAACGTCCACTTGGACTGAACAATGAACAGATTTGAATTTGGTGGTGGAATGTTGAAGGTCAAGTCACTGTGTCCTCACAAAAGATGTTTTTGGCTCTAACTCAAGAACGTATACTCAAGTTATGATCAAATTTGACATCTGTCTAATAGAATATCAGTATCAAAGTGATGACATTTTTATATCCAAAAGGTCATTGGTCACCTTCACAGTAACATCATAATGTTCTGCAAAACATATTTCTGGCCATTATTCAATGTCATATCTAAAGAACAGAAGGGGAGACATTTGGTCAGACCTGAAATGATGACACGAATTTTGGTATCCACTTTGAAACTTCACCAGGTGAAGCCAAACTCTGTGTTCTATAAAGAAGATGCATGTGTTTTCACAGAAATGGATGTAGTGTAGGAGAAACTTGATGGGTTTGTGGAGGCATTCAAATGGGAAGCTGTAATTCTTGTTTGTCTTTGCATGACACTTCATGTCAACACTATGGCTCCTATTCAACTTCTGCAGTATTTTGTATGATATCAAATGTGTGCAAAGAGACAGTCTAGCCTCAATCAGAAAAATTGAAAAAGAAAAAATTCAATAATCTGTGCGTACAGCACTGTATGGTATATGGAGAGCAGCCCCAAATAAGTATGGTTAAACATTTCAAATGACCATAACATGTTCAGTAATTAAGTGATAATTTACCTGGTTTTGTTTTTCTTGAAACCAAATTTGTCATAACTATAATTTGATCACATCCATAAAAATATTTTTTCTCAGTTTGTGTTAAATTAAAATTTTGTCAGTAAGAGAGTAAATCTCCTGGTTTACTCTTGCCTCATAAGCACCTCTGGTGGCCATGGAAATTATGACTTGTGTGTCAGGGGCAAAGGCAGATGCAGCATATTGTTATTAGCACTGCAAAACATCATTGGGAGTAGGGCTGCACGATATTGGAAAGAAACTGACATTGCGATTTTTTATTTATTTATTTTTTTTGCAATATATATTATCCGCTGTGAGGGTCTAAAGGACAGAGGGATGTCGTATGCTGTAAAGCCCTGTGAGGCAAATTGTATTTGTGATATTGGTCTTTATAAATAAAATTGATTGATTGATTGATTGATATTGCGATATTAAAAAATACAAGAATTTTCACCAGATGACTTGAATAGCTCTATCTGGAAAGAATTAGGTTGACTCACCATGACACCATTGCATTTATATAATACCCTTCTATTAATCCAGGCTAAGGTCAACTATTTAACATGTCATACTCTAAAGTAAGGGAGTTCATCTGTGAATGGAGTGGATCATGTTTTTAACCTCTCTAACTCTAACTCTGCCAGGACGCTGACGTCCTCGCTCCCCTCCTCCTCTCTTAAATGGTATCTCCCAGGCGCACTACGTCATCAAACCATGTGATGTTTGGTATTGCCGGATTCAGGGAGCTCTCAACTTTTCAAAAATAACATAGTTTTTCTTTTATTTATTCTGTATTTCGCACAAGAGTAGCCTAAACACACAAAGTCCAAAATCACGATGAGTGGTGATAAGTCATGTCATGCTGTTTTTCGACAGGAAAAGTTAAAGGATTACTCGCGATCCATTCTCGGAACCCATCGGCTGTATTTGGCGTCTGACTTCCGGCAGACGGCAATACAGCCTAATGACCAATCGCGTTTGAGCCGGCCAGGGCTCTTCTGCTCTTCTTCCAGAGGCAAGATCTCCGGGGTGTGATTTTTTTTCGTAGGATGGTAGGGGATGGTACCGCCTTTTCCGCCTCTGATTGGCTAGAAGGGCTCTCCTCTGATTGGTTATTTGATTTGGCCGTGAAACCTCATCTCATGTTCATGGCATGCTGTCGGCTAGTCTGTTTTGATCGTCTTTACCACCAACAGAAGTAAACAAAGTCAATCCAACAGTGTGATAAGTGCATGCCGTCAGATTTATATTAATGGAGAGCACATTGCCGAATTTAAGGTTGACACCTAAAGTGTATGTCCACATCTTAACATATGTTCTCATAGGCACGAAAAGTATCCAAGGTACGAGGAAACAGTAAACTAAGCGATTTCTCAAGGCACTTTGGCAGCATGCTCTGGAGGACAGACGTGTTGCAACTTTTTCTCTGTAAGGCTGGACTCCTCAAACTCCTCCAAACCAGCTAACGAACTGTAACGGAACTGAAAGTTGGACTGTTTTGAACCTGTTTTGAAGTCGGTGTTACTGTCGTGTGTTGTCACATGTCTGTCCTCCAGGGCGTGCTGCCAAAGTGCCTTGAGAAATCTGACGCTGGCGGAGCCCAATGAGCCTGCCGGCTGCTCTCACACTGATGTCCCGTGACGGTCATGATCTGACGAGTTTCCAGGCCGGTGACAGAGCCGACCTACTGTAAAGCTGTGCTCCAGAGGCTGTCATCAAAATTATCAAATTCACGAAATAAATTAAATGAAACGGTTGCCTCTGCGCTGAATCTCTGTTGCTATGGTTACAAACTAGCAGTTGAGCCAGCACAATAATTTAGAACCTGTCATCAGGCAATTTGTCCGGAACGTCTTTTTAGCTGTCCTATAATATACCCTGCAGCCAGTCAGAATTGAGTATTCACCCAGACCATGGTATAAATTCTGTTTCCTAACAACAGTCAGTGTAGTTTCTTCTAACCATGACAACAACAAATATGACAACAATCTTTCCCTAACTATAGTTAATGTAATGTGCCCAAGCCTAAACAAAAGGGTGCGTTCATCTTTTTTCCAAGTTTTTTTAAAACTTTTGTCTTTGATATTCCCTGCAGTCACAGTTACAGTGGAAGGAAGGGGGGGGGGGGGGGTGCCTGAAGAAAAAAAAGGCATTTTGTGTTTTTGCAAACCACGGATACAATACATTTATTTATTACAGTATGTAGTAAATACATTGAAACTTTATGTTTCATCAGTGCTGTGATTACCATGTGGTTAGGTTTAGGCACAAAAACCACTTGGTTATGGTTAGGAGGCCATGTTCTGAATTCAAATACCTGGTTTGGGGGGCCCCAATTCCAGCTGGAGGAGCAGCAACGTCTTGGTAAAAAAATGTTTTACATGCCTAAAAAGCTGCTGGAAACACAGAAACTACTCCCTAAGTCACCACCTCTTTTGTTGTTTGTTGGTCTTGAAAAATGGTCTGCAGTTGTCTGCAGCTTGGCAGGCATCTCGCATAGGTGACACACCATCGATCATCTCCACCTCCCATTGACAAAGTCAGCTTATATACCATGTCACTTACGATACGTTGATCTGATATGTATGAACTGTGCAAATGTAAGGTATTTGCAAAAATGCACAATGCAAACATTTTCTTCTGGCCACTGAGCTCAATCTACAGTCATCATTCTGGGAAAAAATAATGCCAAAGTTTATCCTTTAGGAAGGGATCTTTGAATTGCCAGTGTGAACAAGAGAAATTATTACAGCAAATATTAAATCTGGCTATTGTTGTAAGGTGTTGTCAGGCAGACTTGAAAAATTGTGAGCTTGTCCTTTGGCCTCTTCCACTCCCCAAGGACAAAGGTGTCCTCAGCCGACTGTCCTGTCTGTCAGAGGCTGAGTGAGTTCTAAAGCTAGAATGAAGATACTGCTATCATTATGAAACTAGAGGACCTGAAGAATCTCCTGGTATTCATTGTCATGCTAGTTTGTCAGTGGATAAGGGTTAAATAATGCTGCAAATTTAGGCAAAATTTTAAACTGGCATGGCTAATTTCTAGGTCTGTAGTCTCCTAGTCGACTGGTCGATTATTTGGTCGATATGCTGTTTTCAGACCAAATTCTCATTGGTCGAATAATCACTGTGTTACTTTCGTAAGGAGAAAAGTGCTACATCAATAGCTTTCCTGTGGCAGGAGGGACAGGCTAAGTTACCTGTGAAAATTTCAAAACACCCCTGCTGTTTACACAACGTTGAACTCGCCCACCAAGCGTTAGGGTGCTTTGGAGGTTTAACTGCAGAGTGACACAGACACACCACCGCAGAAGTGAAAATAATGCGCAGATATTTTTTCCCCAAGACTAGTGGAAGATTATGTACGACTTCAGTCGACCAAGATTTTCTTTGGTTGACTACAGCCCTACTAATTTCAAAAGGGGCCCTTCAACTTAAGATGAACCTCAAGATAGTTGAATGAAAATGGGCTGTATGGATACCCACGAGACTACACTTTACAGACAGGCCCACTTTCTGCTAGTACCAGGCAGTTTTTGGCAAAAAGCATGCAGTGATTGTTATGCAGTGCAAAGCTGTTATTTTTGCCTGTTGTAATTGAATATTTCTGCATACTGGCTTCCCTAAACAGTGTTGGAATTGCTGCAGTTGGGTATAGCTGAAAAAGCTGAGACTCAATGAGCTCTACTGTATTCATGTGTTAGTCCCCATAGTATCCATTTCATTGTTGTGAGACTACTTTTTTAAACTTGACATCACTGTATAAAATGACCTGTTGCGACCTCTGGGATAATACCAGCCTCATAACACTTTGCGTTCACAAACTAGTAGGGGTGTGACGAGATCTCGTGCCACGAGATCTCGCGAGATTAAACTCGACGATATTTCTCGTCGCATTAAAAATCTGTCTCGCGAGATTTGTGAGCTATCTAGGGATGTAGTCAACCAAACAAAATTTTGGTCAACTAAAGTTGCGCATAATCTTCAACTAATTGATTAGTCGTGGGGAAAAAAAAATCTGCATGTTACTTTTACTTCTGCAGTGATGTCTGTGTCACTCTACAGTTACACTTCCAAAACAAAAGTCGGCGGTGGAGGACCGTGTTAAGTACTGTAAAGTTTAGTTCAAATCAAACTTTATTTATAAAGTTGATTCAAAACACACATTAAACATGGCTTAATAGAGACAATTCCAAACACAAGTACACAAATCAGCTTCACTATAAATCGCAGAACTGACAGACAAACGCTTGTCTTTATCTGGACACATTTCCCCCACCAATATAACATGCTAATATTTTTAGCACAAGTCTATGGCATTTTACATTGTATAAATTAGCCTAGCGTCTAGCGATCTTTTCCTCTTCTAATATAAAGCCAGGGACGACAGCAACATGTAACAAAGGTAACGGTGCATAATTTGGCTCCATTACAACTCACAACAGTCACCGACAAAACAACTGTCTTATACTAAACATGTTTTCCAAGCATACACAACACGCTAATGTTATTAGCGCCAGCCTATGGCATTTTACATTGTATAAATTCGCCTAGCAACTAGGGCTGCCACTAACGTGAATGTGGACATGCTAATATTCTTAAAAAAGTACATGGCTGTGTAGTTGCAGCCATAGACTGTATAGGTTGCAGCAAGTTGTCAGTGACATACTTGGTCAGGCACTATTTGCACTCTGTATTGACAGAGTAGAACTTTGATTTGGTTTTGCACATAATATTGTTTGCACTTGAAAAAAAAAGCAAGAAATATTTAATTTTATTTTAACTTTTATAAGTTTTAGTTTCAATTTGTGGAAGAAGTTTATTAAAAGCTCATGCTTACATCATGCATGTAAAGAGTTATAATAAAACATTTCAAAATGCATGTGCAACTTGATTAAATAAAAGTCTGTTGGTCCAGTCATATATTTTGTCATTGTAGTTTTCTTAAAATCTCGTCTCGTCTCGTTCTCGTGAACCCAATATCGTGTCTCATCTCGTCTCATGAGCTGAGTGTATCGTCACACCCCTACAAACTAGAGACCTCAGAGGATTCATTCAGAGGATGGATGGCTTTCATCAGAATATTGACAATAAGGTTGATTCTCAGCAGTTTTCCAGAACAGAGGTGCTCGCCATCCATTTTTGGGGGAGTTTTTCCTTATCCGCTGTGAGGGTCCAAAGGACAGAGGGATGTCATATGCTGTAAAGTCCTGTGAGGCAAATTGTGATTTGTGATATTGGGCTTTATAAATAAAATTGGTTGAACTGAATTGATTGATACTACAGGTGGTGAAGATTAACGTGTGCTACTGGAAAGAGAAGGTTCCCGGATCATACAACGTGAAGCAACGCTTTCCTTGCTTCTTGATGACTGAGGGCAAGGAAGCCAAAGAGCACATCTATGGCCTTCCATCCAACGAGTACCCAGGCCTGATGAAGGTATGTCACAATACTGAACCCTGAAGTGTGACTATACAGAGGAGAAACTCTACACTCTGTACAGACCCCTCAAATATTCATGGTAATAACATAAAGTAGACTTTATTAATGATAATTAATTGTATGATGCAATTTCAGCTATTAGCTTTTCTAGTTGAACATTTGACTTCATTATTCATTATTAGCATCTAAACAAGTACTGTGTGTGCACTAAAGCAAGACTTTTTATCAAATTAAGATATATGCATACACTGAAGCACTAACTTCTGAAAGATTACCATAGCATGTGGTGTCTTCTAACCATAAAAGTGCTTTTCTAACCAGCAACCCGTAACATATTTTAAATGCAGAAATACTTTTTGTATGATTTGTCAAAATGACCCTATTCAGCTTTTGACTGAAAAACAATACAAAAAGAAACATGTAATATAGCCGCAAGGTGTTGGTTTTAGGCCAGCATTGACAGTTTTGGCAGTTTAAAAATAACCAACAGGTTGTTTTGATGATTGGATAGATGCTTATTCATTTACATCCAAATCTGTGCTGGCAACACTGATATTTCCTATTGGTCAACTGCAGAAAGCTTTTGAGCACAGACTTCAATAGCTTAGTTAAATATATAAGTTAATAAAAGTTTGGTGCTGTTTGTACAAACTGCCATTGACTGACCAAACTTTTGTGAAAGGCAATGCAATAATTTGGAACTATTGAGCGATTTCAAAATACTTTTACACAGTATTCAGTGTTATTATTCAACAACAAGACAATTTGATTGGTCAATTTGGATGAAATCTCCAGGGTATATTGTAAGTGACGTATTTGGACATATGCAACAAGTTTCATGATGATTGGCCCCAGTGGTTGGGGAGTTGGAAAATAAATTGTTTTCAAGCAGCATGTTTTTGCAAACTGCTTATTTTAAAATTAAAGGGAAACTATACCAATTTTCAAAATTAATGCATGTTGTTCCTATGGTCTATAAAAGTCCAAAAATTTGAATAAACATGAACAACTATCTTCAAAATCCAAAAAGTAAATTGCTGAAACTCAAATTTGTGATCACATCATTCTGCCCGGAATGTTACTTTTGAGAACCATATAACCACGGTGGTACAATTTCAGTCCACTTTAAAATAAAAGCAATGCTGCAAAATTAACTGTAAAATATGATTTGTCCTCCCTCAACATTAGATTAGTTGTGGGAGTTGTGCTGGGTTTGATGTCATCTGATGGCACATCTCTATTTTGGGCATTATGGCGGGCCAGCGGGAGCTCACAGCCTAATAGCAGAACACATGCATGGAAGAGAGGGGTGGACAGATGGTGATGCCACGTCACATTATTCACTCTGAGACACAGTCACCAGAGCTACTGTATGACCATTAACATAGTTTGAAATAAAACCCCAAATGAAGCAGAGAGGAGTTTGCTTTTGTTGTTATTTTTACTGCATGGACCTGACTGAAAGTTTTCTAAATCAGAAAATCCTGTAGATAAAAATAAAAAACTGCAGCTCTTTTAAGTCCTCAGCCTTCTCGCTGTGCCTCTAGTCTCTGGTGACACTGTATGTGTCAGACCTGGCTGACAGGAGCAGCACACAAAAGCAGCTTTGGAAGTGTGGAGTGTGTGTATGACAGTTACTCCTCCTCCCCTTTTGTCATTTACCTTTGAAGCTAGCAATAGGGGCCTAAATAAGTAACATAGATGTGTAAAACAAATCATTTCCTGCCTTATTACATAGCTGTACATGAAACAGCTAATGACTCCCTGAAATAGCCTCATTCAGCACTGCACAAACATAGCTGTGGGACTCTGCCTTAATACCATATTGCTATGTACTTTAAAAGAGTTGTTTTTCCAACTCAGGCTACTGAGGCCCTGCATTAAGATTTAGTGAGCATTTTGGTGTGGTTTAGGGGGAGGAGGACAACTAGAAGCATTAGTTTCATTTAACGACTGTTTTCTTGCACACCTGAATGTCTAGTGTGTTGGATTTAGTGGCATCTAGTGATGAAGTTGCAGATTATAACCAACTAAAACTTCTCCCGCATGTAGGAGAACTACTGTAGTCGATGCTAAATGGTCCTGTCTAGAGCCGGTGTTTGGTTTGTCCTCTCTGGGCTACAGTAGAAACAACACGATGGAGTTAGTAAAATAGGATCAGGCCTAGAGAAAATGCGCCGAACTTTGAAGCCAGTTTGAGAGAGGCTGGCCAAACTGTACTCCTGTATTTTACTTTGTTTTTATAGTTAAATTCTTTTTATCTTATTGTATAAACATGCTCTCAATTTTGCCCTTTTATACTGTCAAGGATAGCTACCCCATTTTGTTTTATTTGTGCAATGATAATTAAGGTCTGCCTACCTACCCACTGACCTACCGACCATCCTACCCACCCACAACTATATATATATATATATATATATATGTGTGTGTGTGTGTGTGTGTGTGTGTGTGTGTGTGTGTATGTGTATATATATATAAACACACACACACACATATATAATGTGTAACATTAACGTTAATGTTCTTACTGAGAGTGCGACTCATTGCACATCAGCTGTAAAATTGTCAGTACAAGAAAGGTTATGGATTCATGGGATTACTTACAGCTGTTGAAGAATCTCTTGCTTTGCTTCCCTGCAACATGACATGATAATCCCACATGGGAGCTGCTGAATGGTAAACAGAGTAAAAGAGCTCATGGTGCACCTGCTCCTTTAAACAGGAGTGGGTTTGCAGTGGACATGTGCTTAAGGAATTCCAGTCCGTGTCTGTTAGGAGTTATTGTCATGCAAATGATGATGGTGGTGGCAGTACATCAAGGCAGAAATGACACAAAGATAAAAAATGAGTTATGAAATTTTGCTAGAAGCAAATATAAGCATGCAAAAACATGAAATTATAGAAAATCAAATAGCAGTAATTCTGAGTTGGATCATATAATATACTATGAACAAACTACTACTGCTGCTGCTTTTCATTTGAAGTTTGCAGGGCTTCCAAGCTCATAGTGTACAAGACCGAAATAATATTGATGATGTCATTCTGTGTACAGATATGCTACCATATGGGCAGTGAGACCGACCCAGACCAGAGAGACAAGCAAACTGACAGGTCTGACATTGACATCCTGCAGCGCTATATTGCCCGCTGTTTTCCTGGCCTGGTCCCTGAACCTGCTGTGGTTGAGAGCTGCTTGTATACGGTCAGTACTAACACTTACAAATCACAATGCTCATAAATGTCATCCTCCCATCAAAGTTCTTAAAGGTAGAGGAATGTGATTACATATGTGGCTCATCAGGAAATATAGCAAAAAAATCAACAAACTACCAACATTTATGTAATGATATATTTGTTTAAGGCATGAGCTACATTCATGAAACTTCAAATGCTTCTATCCAACATGTTCTCATCCAAAGTCGTTATATATTGCTGCTTTGTCAGTGTACTCTCACATCTACATATTATGAGCTGAATATCCTGCATCTGCGTTGGTGCCTGACTAAAATCACTGACAAAATGGCGGTATCTGAGGACTGGAATGAGAATGGGCTGTTCAATCTTGTTAAATTTCAGACTGGTTTCAAGTTACTCTTTATATTGTTGAAAAATATTAATCATGATATGTTTTATAGTAATACATCTTTAATTTCAATAACATTAACTAACTATTTTAAACAGCTTAAGTATGTAAATATGAAGAACACTATGAAACACAAAATAAGCTTCTGGCTGTTGGTGACTGATAAGAATGATATCAGTGGATAACAGTTTTTGGTACACTACTTTAAAAAGAGCCACCAAAACTCTGATGTTTTTTCCAAACCTACAGGGAGCCTTTTAATTTCAGTTGCTGCTCTTATGCAACCTGATCTGCAGAATTTTTGGGGGGGCATTTTGTGTTTCTGCAGATAGCAGAATAGGTAGCAGATATACTGAATGCATTACAACACTGCTGTGGTTATATTTAGGCACAAAAACAGACAAGAGATCACATTTTGGCTTAAAATTGCCAGTTTTTGTGGCTAAAAAGCTGCTGGAAATGCAGTGATGCCTCTTTCAAAAACAACTGATTTTGTTGTTGATTGGTCTTAAACAGTGGTGTGTAACTTGACAGGCGTCTCACCCAAGTGTCACACCATCCACCATCCCCTCCGCTTTCCAATGACAAAAGCCCCTTTCACACTGCCTATTCAGGGCAGGAATATTGCACCGTTATGCTGCTTCGCTGTTCTGTATAAAGGGTACGATCCCGGAATAGAGGGACAGATCTTACCTTCTCTTGTAGTGTTGCATGGTCTACTGGTACCAACGGTAGACCGCAGCACTAAAACACCACAGTAGGCCTACATATGATACCATAATGTTGGAGTACTGTAGTACCACGGTACCTCACGGTACCACTACTGTGGGATAAGTTCAAAGTCCAACCACAAGAGGGTGAGTGTCCATGCGCCGTCCAATAACAATATATACAAATTTATACTGTGGCCCTGTAATATTTGTACATGCTGAAAAGTTTACATGCAAGTTTGTTTCTCTCTTGCGCCTTATTTTGTTTTGCAAATTTCAACGTATTCTCATAGAACAGTTTGTATGATATCCTACGAAAAATGCATGCACAACAGCTTGTGGATATCCCACGAATTTGCGCCCCACTAATGACATTACATCCCTAATGTACAGTACTGTGATAAACGTAAAGTTGCAGAGGTTAGGTTTAGGAAAAGAAACATCGTGAGGATGTACCATGTACATGGTTCCACACAAGCAACTCCAGGGGAAAGTCCTTGGCAAAAGTCAGTTTTTTTGTGACCCATCCACCAACCTAACCTGCCTCCTTACAAGCACACGGGACTGCTTCCTGGTAACTGCCATCGTCCTTTCAAAATACATGGGATTTACAAATTTGGATGCATTGCTTTCCACAGGACAGCATATGAAAAATCTGTGAGAACAGCCTGAAAAGTTCCACATGTAGTGGGCAGATTGCCATCACATTAATTCAGAATTTAGGTTGTGACGCCAGGTGACCAATATTCAATGTCAGGACAATGTCTAATGCCAGCGTCAATTTAACATAAAGTACTAAAGACAGATGACATCTTACAATTCAATTCAATTTGACTTTAATATTTTTTAATTAAGCCCAGTATCACAAATCACAGTTTTCCTCAGAGACCCTCACATCATACAATATTGCTGTGTCTTTACAGCAGACAGGGAACTCCACCCCCGTTCTGTCCAATATGGCCTTACTGTAATGGACAGTGCAGCCTCATGGAGCCATTTAGACCTTTAATCCTGTTTTCTATACACTGTATGTCTTGTTGCAGAGTCAATAATGTGTTCAGTGTATTATTGGGCAGTTAAACTGTTAATATACTGTGTGTAATGCTGCCTGTATTTAATTTACTGCTGAATAGCACTCTCCAGTGTCATTCTTAGGTGTTAGATTCTGTGCGTGTGTGTGTGTGTGTGTGTGTGTGTGTGTGTGTGCGTGTGTGTGTGTGTTGCAGGGGTGGGGGGTTGTGCAGCTGCTCTGCCCTCCAGCAACACAGCAAGCTGCTTGTACCACGATCACATAGTGAAGCTGTAGGAAAACATAATTTCTATGACCTTGTCCAATGCCCCTGAAAATCCTGACAGTCACGCTCGTTTCTCACTTAACAGCCAGTGTTTTGTTCTATTACCAGTGATTCTTAAAGGAGGACAGAGAGTTAAATTACATGTGTCTCTGCAGCAGTGGTAGAATGTTGACTTATGTCAGATGTCATTATGTATTCTACGACGGACCCTTTCATCCAGTTAAACACATTTTCCACAAAGACTTAAATAGGAATGGAGATGGAATATGTTTGTCCTTGTCAAATGGTTCTCCGGATAATCTGCAATGGCTCTGTTCAACATTCATGTCACCATATTGTGGAATGAGGAGGCAGGAGAAAGAAGGCTGCAGCACTCTTGACTGAATGTGCACAAAGCACTTCACTTTCATCTGACAACAGCCAGAATCTGTGAGTTCCCAACTCAGCTCTGTGGTTCCAGACCTCAGAGGTTCATACTTTTCAAACCAACTGGTTTGCAACTATGGTTTAAAAACTGACAGCTTGATCAGAGCAGCATATTTTCATAGAACGAATCATATGATACCATGTAAAGAACGGATGAACAATAGTGCGTATGATATCCTATGGATTAGCACCCCACAAGTTATGTTATGTCTGTAATGTACAGTTACACAATTACCGTTAAGTTACAGAGGTTCGGTTTAGGTAAGTAAAGTTACTGAGGTTAGGTTTAGGAAAAGAAACATGGTGGGGATGAACCTTAAAATGACTAAAAATTCACATAGTTCAAACACATGCGACTCCCGGGGAAAGTCCCGTTGTGACCTATCCTCAAGCCCAGCCTGCCTTTTTACAAGACTGTTTAGGACTGCTTCCTTGTTCACTTCTGTCAATTCATTGGTCACATGATCACAGCCTTTCAAAAATCATGGCTTATGTATGAATTTGGATGCATTACTTTTCATAGGGAAATATATGAACAGTTTGTGAGAACAGCTTGATCAGAGTGAATCAAATAGTAAAGGATGCTTCCTTGGTAGGACAGATCTTTCCACGTTGGACCCTGCAGAGACTAGGCAAGACTCCTTCCTAGCATTCAGTGAACACACATTGACAAAGGCTGGTGAGTGCCCAGGTGTGCGTCATTGAAGAGGTCCTGCCTTCTATTTCAGCAAATCGTACATGAAAAATTGTGGGTACTTAATGCCCGCTGAGGATACACAAATTTATCCTTGGAAATTTTCTCAAGGTAGAACTCAGTCCTCGGTAGAATTTGACGGATCAGTGGAACAGGCCTTTGGCAGGATTCGATGACGTAGCTCCCTTGAAATTAAGCCGTTTAAGGATCCTTCTTTGACTCTGAGAAGCATCAAGTTTCTTATAATCTGGACCCTTTCAGTTTTGGGTGAAACTTTGCTTGCTTTTTGTGTTCTGTTTTGTTTACAGCTAACGCCTGACCGTCATTTCGTGCTGGACTGCCACCCCACCTACAGCAACATTGTGTTTGGAGCAGGATTCTCTGGTACGTCACAATACAACACAAATCATCTCAAACCAAATGATAGAAAATTTATGGAAAGGATAATCTATGGCAAGCCATGTAAGTGTTAGGGTTGATTATACCACTTTTCACAACACATTACTGCTGTTTATACACATTTTGAGGAGGTAGACATGTCAAACTTATCTTTGTCAGCACTGAATTTAAGGTTCCTATTAGTAGAAGCTGTAGCCTAGTAACAGCTGAACCCAGCAGCCTTCCAGCTGTGAGAATTTATTTAGAACAATTATGAAGACGCTGCATCAGAGCTGTACAGTTATATAAGCCAGACTAAGAGTCACCAGCCATCCTAAAAGCTCTGTGAGGTTGTACTCAGGCATAGTGTTGCTTTGTGCTTGATGTTAACATGCTGACTATGCCATGTCAACATACTGAGGTTATGTTTACCATGTTCACCTATATAGTTTAGCCCTTTAAAACAGACATTCTGTGTATGACTGTTGGAAATTATTGTTTGCATGATCCCGTTAAAACCGGTCTAAAATAAGAACCACAATAGCCAGAGCATTTCCTCTTTTGCAGCAGAAGGTTTCTGTCTTCCTCATCATCAAATAATGACCTTACATTACATTATATTACATTACGTGCCATGCAAACGGTATTTCCCCAGAATTTCCCCCAGAAACTTTCATGCAATAGCTGCAGGCAATCATTGTTTCCGTATTCGTGCACATATCTCTAAATAAAAACCACAATAGCAACAGAATTCATTGTGTTTGCAACAGAAAGCTAAAGCTTTTGTCTTCTGTGTCAACATGTTGTACACTCATAATGACATGCGACATGTTATCAGACTTGCCAACCTGTATGCATAATGCGTACCAGGCACGCATTTTGACATCAAAGTACGCTAGTACAATTTGATGCTCTGAAGAATAAGAATAACAATAACTTTATCCAGAGCTACCAGACTTTGCTGCTACAGTTGAAGCGCATGTTCTAGAAGTACACATATCGCTCGATCTCGCATTTCGACAGTTTCAGTCTATTAGTCTATGTTGTCACTCTCTAGTTGATGCCCAGAGAGCATAGGAGCGTAGGCGGAATGAAAAGATTTCGACCAATCAGAGCACTGCATAATAGAGTTAGCTTCTATCTCTTAGCAGATAGCGTCTGTCTGTAAACCGTTAGCTACAGTCTCTTAGCAGTTAGCTTCTGTCTGTTAGCAGTCAGCTCCTATTAGCTCCTCACCGTCAGCTCAGATCGGAGTTACTGTATTTTCAGTCTGGTAAACGGTATCAGGCTGATAGCTGGCGCCTCTCCATTAAGACAGAGTGAAGCCATGGGTGAAATGAGGTGATTCCAAATCCACTGCAACACTGTTATCTAACTGTTCTGACAATAAAAGCGTTGGCTGTTTGAAGTCAGTGTTTCTCCTATATGCAACTTGCTGGAACTTGACCGCCGCTGCTGATTTATTTATTTTTTTTTTTTTTTTTCATCTTAGCTCATTAGAAACTACTGTTATATTATTTGGCACTACGGACGCTTCATATCCAGGCCTATAGAACAGGTCTATACCTTGTGCTTTTATTAAACAAACTAAATAGCCTTGTGTTATTTATCTTCTTCTGTCTCTCCATGGTCGTGTGTTTGCAAAAGAGTTTCGCCCTGATGCGTGCACGTACACACAGACACACATGCGCGCGCGCACACACACACAGGTGAGCACACTAGAGCACGGCTCAGGCCGTATTATCTTTACCGAACCCGACCCAAGTCCGAGACAGTTATAACCGAGCCCACCCCGAACCAGCAGCATGGCACGAATGGAGCGGAGCCTGTGTTGCGTTCAGGCGTTGTCACATAAATAACATATTCCAGCACTTGAACAGGCCATAGCACAACACAGCAGCCTGTCAAGTGGGCCAAACCCAAGCCAAACTTTTGATTTGTTATCCGACCCGACACATAACTCATAACCTTTCTTCAAGGTTGGCAGGTCTGTGTTATGTGTGGTGCAAACCACCCAAAATTGTACTGTGGCACCAGAGGAATGAATAATGAATCTGTCAAAACACCTGTGCACTCTGTTCATAAAAATGAGCATATCTCAGCAACTGAATTATGTACATAGTTCAAATAACTTAAGGAGTGTTTGTTGGTCTTTTTGATCATCTGTCATCTTGAACATCTGTCACTGCCGTTCATCCTCTAGGTACCATGAATGTTTTTATAGCAATCTATCTAATACCTGTAGAGATATTCATACAAAGTGGTAGGCTCATCTAAGCATCATATAAATGAGAGAAACACAACGATTTCTGTGTTCAGATGTGCTCATGGACTATTGACACATGTACTGTATATCCAACCTGTCTTTACAATCATGTAATAAAAGCAAAATGCCACGTCTTCAAAGAAACAACAACAAACACAGCATCTGTGTTTTCAAGCCAGTGGAGTCAACTAGAAATAATCGGTGTCGAAATGAAAATGTCAACAGCTCAACAAGTCAAAGAGCAGAAAGTAGTGTATCTGGCACCTTGTACACCAGATGTGTGCTGATGAGTGCCAGCACAAAAACAGCAGCAGCAGCAGCACCAGCCAAATGAATCAGCATCACTTGTTCCCTCCTCACCCAGGAGGAGCACAGAGCCAAGTGGCCCAGTGCTCAGTGAGCAGCACACAGAAAAGTGTGTGATGAGCTGTAGATGTGGATGTGTGTGTGTGTGTGTGTGTGTGTGTGTGTGTGTGTGTGTGTGTGTGTGGGGAGCCCAGTCATATAAGGCTCCAGAGGTACATGTTCATGACCACTGTGGTCAGGGAACAAGGTCACACTCCAAGAAGGATTTATTGGACAGGAAAATGTTTGAGAGAGAACCAGACCTTTGTTTGAACCAGGCTTGAATCAAAGAGAGGCCAACTGGGGGATGTTGTGGCTCATTAAGTATTTGAATTTGAGGGTTGGTGGTTCGAATCCTGGCCCCTGCAGTCTTCAGTTTGAAGTATGCTTTGGCATGATACTGAACCCCAAATGGCTGTGAGTGCATGTGAATGTTTATCTGATGAGCAGGTGGCTGATGGAGAGGGTTGCCTTTAGTGTAAAGCTGTTTAAGTGGTTGGGAAGACCAGAAAAGTGTAACAGGTGAGTCTAGGATCCAAGAGCAGCATCGATGACTGGCAGGACAGTTTATAATAGACTTGAATGCACCGCTTCGATAAACTGATGAGCAAACTGATGAAACAACTGGGAGAGTCAGTGTTTGGGTTTGGAGCCTTCTGAGAAGCGGATTCAGCCCAGGGCTCTTGGCATGGAATGAGTAACATTGCATGTTGTAGTGGTCATGCCCGTTATTTTTGAGTTGTAGACATTGCATACCACTGTTCTCTTCTTACTAGTGAATTACTACTAATAACTACTACTAAATATAAAAGTAACACACTGGCAGCAGACCTGATTACAGAAAACAAGTGTCACACACTCAATCTTGCTGATCTTGATGAGGGCCCAGGGGCTGCAATGTCATTATCAAAATTGGGGAAATGCATATGGGGTCAGGCTGTCCAACACTACTTAATACTGTCATTGACAACATAATACAACCCCCCAAAAAGTTGGGACATTGTGTAAAATGTAAATAAAAATAGAATGCACTCGTACTCGTCGTCCTCAGCTTATCCGGGTCCGGGTCAAGGGGGTAGCAGCCTCAGCAAAGAAGCCCAGACAGTCCTCTCCTCAGCCACTTCCGTCAGCTCCTCCACGGGAACCCTGAGGCGTTCCCAGGCCAGCTGGGTGATGTAGTCCCTCCAGCGTGTCCTGGGGCGGCCCCGAGGTCTCCTCCCAGATGGACATGCCCGAAACACCTCCCAAGGGAGGAGTCCAGGAGGCATCCTTACTAGATGCCTGAACCACCTCAACTGGCTCTTCTCGATGTGGAGGAGCAGCGGCTCTACTCGGAGTTCCTCCCGGATGTCCGAGCTCCTCACCCTTTCCCTAAGGCTGAGCCCAGCCACCCTGCGGAGGAAACTCATTTCGACCGCTTGTACTCGCAATATCGTTCTTTCGGTCACTACCCAGAGCTCGTGACCATAGGTGAGGGTTGGAACGTAGATCGACCAGTAAATTGAGAGCTTTGCTTTTTGGTTAAGCTCCCTTTTCACCACAACGGACCGGTTAAGCGCCTACATCACTGCTGACGCTGCCCCAATCTGCCTGTCAATCTTCCCGCTCCATCCTACCCTCACTCATGAAAAAGATCCCAAGATACTTAAACTCCTCCACCTGAGGCAGGACCTTCCCCCCAACCTGGAGTGGGCAACCCACCCTTTTCCAGCTGAGAACCATGGCCTCAGACTTGGAGGTGCTGATTCTCATCCCAGCCGCTTAACACTCAGCTGCGAACCATCCCAGCAAGAGCTGGAGGTCACTGTTCGATGGAGTTAGGAGGACCACGTCATCTGCAAAAAGCAGGGACGAGATCCTCCCATCACCGAACCTGACACCCTCCACCACTCGGCTGCGCCTAGTTCATGAAAGTTATGAACCAACCCTCCAGTCCAACCCTCACCGGGAACAGGTCCGACTTACTGCCGGCCACGCAAACCAGGCTCCTACGGTACAGGGACTGGATGGCCCTTAGCAAGGGGCCACCAACCCCATACTCCCAGAGCACCCCCCCACAGGATGCCCCTGGGGACACAGTTGTAAGCCTTCTCTAAATCCACAAAACACATGTGGACTGGTTGGGCAAACTCCCATGCCCCCTCCAGCACCCTGGCGAGGGTAAAGAGCTGGTCCATGGTTCCGCGTCCGGGACGAAAGCCACATTGCTCCTCCTCAATCTGATGTTCAACTATTGACTTGACCCACTTCTCCAGCACCCTGGAGTAGACCTTCGGTAGGCTGAGGAGTGTGATCCCCCTGTAGTTGGAACACACCCTCTGGTCCCCTGAAAAGCAAGGGGACCAGGCACTGCCCCCGATGTCCACGCAATGTTGCAGAGGCGTGTCAGCTAGGACAGCGCTACAACATCCAGAGCCTTGACATATCCAGGGCGAATCTCATCCACCCACGGGGCTCCACCGCTGGGTAGTTGCTTCACTACCTCAGCGACTTCTGCCCCAGAAATTGGATGACCCGCCCCCGAGACCCCCAGCTCTGTTTCCTCACTGGAATATGTGTTTGTGGGATTGAGGAGCTCCTCAAAGTATTCCTTCCACCACCCGACAATGTCCCCAGTTGACGTCAGCAGCTCCCTGCCCCCACTGAAAACAGTGTGAGCAAGTTGCCGCCTTCCCCCCTAAGGCACCGGACAGTTTGCCAGAACGTCTTTGGAGCCGACCGACAGTCTTCCTCAATGGCATCACCGAACTCCTCCCACGTAGACCCTCAGTGTTTGTTTGGACCTGCCAGGTCTCCGCGGCGTCCTCCCCTGCCATCTGATCCAACTCACCACCAGGTGGTGATCAGGTGACAGCTCTGCTCCTCTCTTCACCCAAGTGTCCAGAACATATGGTTGCAGGTCAAATGATATGACTACAAAGTCAATCATTGACCTGCGACCTAGGCTGCGCTGGTGCCACGTGCACCAATGGACATCGTTATGTTTGAACATGGTGTTAGTTATGGCCAAACTGCGACCCTCACAGAAGTCCAATAACTGAACACCACTTGGGTTCAGATCGTGCAGGCCATTCCTCCCAATCACGCCCCTCCAGGTCCTGCTGTCATTGCCCACGTGAGCGTTGAAGTCCCCCAGCAGAACAATGGAGTCCCCAGTCGGGGCACTGTCCAGCACCCGTCCCAGGGACTCCAAAAAGGGTGGGTCCTCTGAACTGTTGTTTGACACATAAGTGCCGCAGGCGCAGGGAAGCAAGCCTTTCGTCTACTAGTGTGAACCCCAGCGTACAGGCAGAGAGTCTGGGGCTATCAGAAAGCCCACCCCGGCCCTCCGCCTCTTACCTGGAGCAACTCCAGCAAAGGAGAGAGTCCAACCCTCTCAAGGACTTGGGTTCCAGAGCCGGAACCATGTGTCGAGGTGAGGCCGATTATATCGCTCAACCTCTTCCACAAGCTCCGGCTCCTTCCCCACCAGAGAGGTGACACTCCATGTCCCAAGAGCCAACTTCCAAGGCCCCCGCCTTGGTCTGCTGCCCAATCCACATAGCACTGATCCCTTCTGGATCCCTCTGCAGGTGGTGGGCCAGCAGGAGGACGAGCCCATGTAGCCGGTTTGGGCTGGGCCCAGCTGGACCCCATGGGCGAAGGCCCAGCCACCAGGTGCTCGCCCATGGGCCTCAACCCCAGGGTGGGGCCCCGGTAACCCTCCGGGCCGGGTACACGTGTCCTTGCTTTTGTCCATCATTAAGGGTCTTTTGAACCGTTCTTCGTCTGACCCTTCGCCCAGAACCAATCTGCCATTGGAAACCCTAACAGGGGCAAAATGCCCCTGACAGCATAGCTCCTAGGGTCATTAAGACACTCAAACTCCTCCACCACGATAAGGTGATGGTTCTCAGAAGAGAAAAAAAAAACAGAATGCAGTGATTTGTAAATCCTTTTTGATTTATATTCAAATGAGTAAAATCCAAAGACAAGATATTTGATGTTCAAACTACTAAACTTAATTGTTTTTTGTAACATATACACTTACTCAGAATTTAATGCCTGCAACATGTTACAAAAAAGTTGGGACAACAGCAACAGAAGACTGGGGAAGTTGTTGGATGCTTAAAAAAAACCCTGTTGGAACATTCCACAGGTAAACAGGTTAACTGCTAACAAATAACAGTATCATAAATAGGTATGAAAGGGGCATCTTAAAAAGGCTCAGGTGTTCACAAGCAAGGATGGTCACATTTTAAAAAAAACTGTGTGGGCAAACAGTCCAACACATATTTGCAAAGACTTTAAGGATTTCACCATCAACAATTGATAATATCATCAACTGATTCAGAGAATCCGGAGAATTCTCTGCATTTAAGGGACAAGACTGAAAACCAACACTGAATGGCTGTGACCTTTGACCCCTCAGAGGGCACTGTATCAAAAACTGACTTGATTGTATAAAGGATAGTACGACATGGACTCAAGAACACTTTGGAAAACCATTGTCAGTGAACACAGTTTGTTGCTTCATATACCAATGCAAGTTGAGACTATGCAAAGTCAAATCCATATATCAACAACATCCAGAAGCGCTGCAGACTTCTTTGGGACTGAGCTCATCTGAGAAGGACGGACACAAAGAGGAAAAGTGTGCTGTGGTCTGATGAGTCTATATTTGTATAATTGTTTTTGGAAATCATGGACGTTCATGACGTTGTGACACAAGAGGATCATCCAGGACCATACAGACAGTTACCAGCTCAAAGTTCAAAAGCCAGCATCTGTGATAGTATGAGGGTGTGTTTGTGCCCATGGCACCATGGGCAACTTCACATCTGTGAAGGCACTATGAATGTTGAAAGGTACATACAGATTTTGGAGCAACATCCAGACAACATCTTTTTCAGGGACATCCCTGCTTATTCTAGGAAGACAATGTGACACATTCTGCACATTTCAGCAGTGTGGCTTCAAAGAAAAAGAGTTCAGGCACTGGCCTGCCCGCAGTCCAGACTTGTCTCCCATTGAACATGTTGCATATTATAATGCACAAAATGTAGTAATGGAGACCACAGACTGTTAAGCAACTGAAGTCGTATATCAGGCAAAAATGGGAAAGAATTTCACTCTCAGAACTTTAACAATTAGTGTCCCGAGGTCCTATACACTTATTGAGTATTGTTGAAACACTCAACATAAAAACACTTGAACATTAAATATCTCGCTTTGGACTGTATTCAATTGAATAGCACGTTATTGCATTCTGTTTTTATTTACATTTCATACAGCATCCCAACTTTTTTAGAATTGAGGTAGTACTTCAAAATACGTCATTCAAATTTTATTGTATCTGGATTAGCCCCCCTACATGATAGCTGCCATATCCTAATAGGCTCAAGCACATTGCACTGGAAACCACCCAACCATATTTCAAAAGCAAAACTTAACTTTTCAGTATCTAGAAAATGCAAATATTTAACTGAACAATGTCACGTCTTATCAAATCATCTGTCTTAGGTCTATGTCCAGTCTCAAATCATAAATACCAAGTCAAAGTCAAGTTAAGTCTTTTATCATTGTTAGTCAAGCAAGTCTGAAGTCCTCAAATTTCCATCTCAAGTGGGACTTGGGTCAAGTCATTTGACTCAAGTCCCCCATGTTTGCTGGTTTGTGTGCAACGTAACCATGACAACACACAGCTGACCATAAACATGTGTCTCAAACTGTGGTTAAAATCCATATTGAGAAGCATATTTCAAATGCACTGCATACAAAGTATGCTCCTAAAGCCTGAATAATTCCAGCATATCCCACATCTTAACTGGAAAATGCTTCGGTCAGAAAAAGGCCTAATACAAATATCCACGCAGAATATGCTATATACATGACCCATGACCAAACGGCTACCTCCACAGCTGAAAAATTGGGCAACATTAAGTCCAAAGAACTGCAGTTCTTTGAATGGCCTCTTCAGGCTGAGAGTGTTGGAATACAATAACAGAGTCACGGGCAAAGACTATAAAAATAATGGACATAGCTACCATTACTTTACCCAGTGGTTTGTGGACTCATGTTTTGAAGCCTGGAGTACAGCATTTCGGCCATCGCCATCTTGGTTTTTTGGAGCCAGTAGCAGCTGGCGCTGTTGTTATGATGCTATGCTAAACCTAGCTCGTAAAACGTCATCAACCAAGGCTAGCAAGCCTGTAATTTACTTCCTCTCAGGACGTGTTGCATTAGACGTGAGGCATGTGTCTGGACTTCCCTGGGTGAGTGCAACCTTCCCTATCTCGGGGGTGTGTGTGGTTGATTCACCGCCAGGTCACCGCTCTTGCTCCTCGTGTGGACTGGAGGATTCCAGCTTGATCTTCTTTGTGGTTGTTCAGAGTAAATGTGTATTCACATGGATAATTTGTGGTGTCAAATGCTTTCTTAGTCTCTTTTGTCTTCAGAATGTCTTGCCTCCAGCATCTCCCTCATGGTGTGCCCTTTCAGCTCAATGGCCTCTCCAGCTCTCCCTGCAGGTGCAGCTTATTTTGCCTAATGAGTCATTACCACCAACCCCCAAGTGTGATGTCAGTGTTGACCCTGCCTCCTACTACCTACCGTTACCACACTGACAAGACATTGATTACAATACCAATAAAGCTGTCATAACACTGTGGAGAAGCAGGGGATAGATCTGAGCGAGAAGCCAAAGACACTGTCAGCAGACAGCCTGTCACTCAGAGCTACACGGCCTTAATTATGCACAACTTTTTTTTAATAAATTGTAAACCAATGAGTCATCAATCAGTCAATCAGTTAAACTTTATTTATATAGAACTTTTCATACAAACAGAATGCAACACAAAGTGCTTTACACAATAAAAACAATAAACTCGCTACCACCCACCACCACGCGCACACACACACACACACACACACACACACACACACACACACACATGCTCGCACACAGACACATGCATAAATTCAGAGACTGTAATGTTAAGGACTAAACAATAACAGACTATTTCACAGCAATCATAAAAATGGTAACAGAGGAAATGCTCATAAGTGGAGTAACGCCAGAGGTACAACAGATGAATAAAATTAAATAAATAAATACACAATCATCATAAATACAAAATTTAAAAAATAACGTAAAATGAAAAAATAATAAAATAAAATAAAATAAAATAAGATAAAAAAAAAAACAGCTCAATTAAAAGCCAGGCTAAAAAAGTGGGTCTTGGGCTTGCTTTTAAAAAGATCAATACTCTCTGCGGCCAGCCATAAAAAATTCACCCCCTGACCCTGTTGTCATGAATGTTGAAATTAGCTATAGACACCAAAACTGTGTTGTGTACCAGGCTGTTAAACATGTTTATTTCTGCTGTTGGACATTTAAACATGTGGGTGTTTGGGGATTGACTGGCTTCTGGAGCCAGACTCAAGTGGACATTCAAAGAATTGTAGTTTTTGACACTTCCGTAGTGGCTTAATTTTTCAGCCTCGGAGGTTGCAGCTTGGTTTTTGTCTATAGGTTTTCAACACAGTAAATATCTGTATGGATTGTAAGAGGAGAGTGTCACTGTTCCAGGACCATATTGATAGGAAATTCTGAGCCATTGTAATATTAAAAAATATATATCTCGATGACACAGACTTTTCAGGAGATGAGCACCTTGCCCAGTATGGGGACACTGGGGGCACCCTTCTGGAGCCAGACCAGGGGAGAGAGCTTGCCAGCGACCATCTGGTGCCTGGGCTTTAGGCCATGGGGCCCAGTCAGGCTCAGCCTGAACAGATAATACAGAGTTGGTGCCCTGTGGGCCCACCACCCGCAGCAACAGAAATCGGGGACAGTTGCATTGTATGCCGGGCGGCAGGTAGGGGTGGGCGCCTGGCATGCTGATCCCTGGCATTGCGGACTGGCTTTGGGAACTTGGAATGTCCCTCTCTGGTGGGGAAGGAGCCGGAGCCAAGTGCGAAGCCGTTGGGATGAGAGTCAGCACCTCTAAGTCTGAGGCCATGGTTCTCTACCAGAAACCGGCGGATTGCCCTCTCCAGGTTGGGGGAGAGTTACCGCCTATAGCAAGGGGGTTCAAGTATCTTGGGGCCTTGTTCACAAGTGAGGGTAAAATGGAGCATGAGATGGATTGGTGAAGAGAGAGCTGAGCCGGAAGGCAAAGCTTTGATTTACTGGTCCATCTAAGTCCCAGACCCTCACCTATGGTCATGAGCTCTGGGGTAGTGACCGAAAGAATGAGATTGCAGATACAAGTGGTGGAAATGAGTTTCCGCCGTGGGGTGGCTGGGCTCAGCCTTACAGATAGGGTGAGAAGCTCGGACATTCGGAGGGAGCTCAGAGTAGAGCCACTGCTCCTTCACGTCGAAAGGGGTCAGTTGAGGTGGTTTGGGCATCTGACCAGGTGCCTCCTGAGGACCTCCCGCTGGAGGTGTCCCGGGCACATCCCATCGGTAGGAGGCCCTGGGGTAGACCCAGAACACGCTGGAGGGATTACATATCTTGTCTGGCCTGGGAATGCTTTGGGGTCCCCCAGGAGGAGCTGGAAAGTGTTGCTGGGAAGAGGGATGTCTGGGGTGCTTTGCTCGGCCTGCTGTCCCTGCGACCCGGCACCGAATAAGCAGATGAAAATGGACGGATGGATGGTGATTGATAGTGCAACTTGAAAAAAAAAAAAAGTTTGATGGACTTTGTCTTTTCTATTATCATTCTATGTCTTACTTCTATCTGGGGTATAATCAAGTCTTGGAACAACAGTTTGCATGATTTTAGGGATGTTTCAGTGGATCCAGTAAGTTTTCTTCCTATATTTATTTACATGTATCATTAAAAAAGGCTGAATTGGCTATTTGTGGCTCCTGTTTGCAGTGTACCCATTAATGTACTGACTACCACTTGATTACTTTCATACTGAACAAACTTCTCAGGCAAGTGCTGTAGTTATAAGAACCTTTCTCTGTTGTTTCTGGGCATATTTATGGACATGCATTTGCAATGGATTGGTTAGAGGATAACAATATTCTCAGAAATTTTCAGATTCTGTGCAATTCACACTAAATTGCAATAAGCATGATTCACATATGACTTCGCGTTCCAATTTGACAGAGTTATGCCTCAGAAAAGGAGTCCAGTTTTGACAAAAAAAAATATGGCAATCGGGGTGCCGGTGGCTTAGTGGATAGAGCAGGCCCCCCATGGACAAGGGCGTTGCTGCAGTGACCTGGGTTCGACTCCAGCCTGTGGCCCCTTGCTGCATGCCTCTCTCTCTCCCCCCCCTTCACACTTAGTTGTTCTATCAATTAAAGGCAGAAATGCCCCAAAAAACATCTTTAAAAAAATGTGTCACATGTGTCAAAGCCACTGTTTTTTTAACACTAGAACCGCCACGACGGTCTGACAGACCATTTGGGTTTTTATAATGCAAATAACTCTGTTTAGATAAAACCTGCAAGCTTCTCTTCCTATGACTTTTCCTAAAATGTGTCTTGTATGTTTTCTGAAGCCTATAAGTTACAAAAATGAAACACACTAGACTTCTGAGCATTTATACCTCCGACCGCGGCAGCAGTAACACTACTGTGGGATAAGTTCAAGTCCAGTCGCAAGAGGGTGAGTGTCCTTGCGCCATACAATTGTTGGTCAAAACCGGTGCGCAGGCTGGCCACCTGGCACTCAATATGTTGCTGCAGTGGTTTGTTTTCCAGACATGAGTATCTTTGAGCAGTGAAAGTTATTTTTTATTTCTTTTTACGTGTCAGCAGTGATTTGTTTTCCATAGAGCTCTACGCGCGAGCATTTTACTCGCATTTGCAACTAAAAATAGTTTTGTGCAAGCGAAATAAATCATTCAGCACACTATGCGAGTACAGATTTCAACCAGCAGCAGAAACGAAAGGCTAATCCTGCCAGTTGTGGGTTGAATGGGGGTCACAGACAGGAATACGGCGGCTCCGGGGCACAAGATAACATTTCATTGGTGTCATGACTGCCCAGTAGTACCTGGACAACTGAGCCGTGGCGGCACAGGTATGTGGCATGTCAGAGGAGAAACGAGCCGTTTACATTTCTCTCTTTGTGGCAGGTAACGGCTCACAAACCTCACCGCACTTTAGGGACTGTTCTTTACTTATGAAGGGACTGTTCTTTACTTGTCAGGGGAGGAGGGTGGCTGGTTGATTTTTATTTTATTTCAATCCCCCCTATGTTAATCACTTATTGATGCTGTTTTTGAAGTATGAATAAGTCAATAAGTAATTTATTCCATTGTAATATCAGTGATGTATTATAGAAAAGTGATTTATCTTTTCATAAATGACAAAAGGCACATCTGCCTCATTTTTGCTGTGGTATCGTGATACTACTCAGAACCGTGATACTTTCACTGGTATCGTACCGTGGGTCCCAGTTTTCATAATAAATAGTAATCACCCATGCTTTATTCAATAAGAGAAATTGCTGTAGTGTCCAGTGCTTTTTAGGGCTAATTTCTGTTTTAGAAAATGTTTGAATTTTCTCCCTTTCTCTATTTTTCAAATATCCTCCCCCATCAAGCTTTCAGTGTTGATGTAAGTCATATCATGACCACAAATGCAAGTCATAGCATTAACTGGATGTGAGAACCGGTTTAAAGCTGAATTTTTACAGTGTGTAAGAAGATATCCTCATGTGTTCACAGTGTTCAGGGCTGCAGAATATCCACAAAGTCTAGCTGGACACACCAAACCTTCCAAGTATTCTAGGGACAGAGATCCTTAACTTTTAATGAGATGTTCTTGTCCATTGTGAAAGGTGAAAGTGCCTGTGCTTCGGGTCTACACTCATGTTCTTCTCTAATTAACATGGCGGAGGCACCCAGAAGGCTGACTCGGCTCCACCTCTTCTCTCCTACAGTTCTTCCATTGTCTCCTGGCACTTTTCCATCTCTTCATGCAGTCCTGTCCTTTACCTAATTATATCTGTAATTAATATCCTGCTCACAATCCTCTGCTTTCAGAGGAGCCTGCTGGGATAAAGGGACGAAAAGTGTAAAGACCCACAGTACAAAAATGTTGGTCAAATGAATAACATACTAATGACTTTGCTTTTCTTGAAGTTATCAAACCAAATGCACAAGTGCAGCATTGAGCAAAGTGGAGGATGGAGCAGCTCTGTATGTAGCCTCTGCTGTTTCTGCAAGGTTATTTTCCTGTTGGGCTATGCTCTATCCCACTTGTGTATTTGGTATGAAAGATGGGTGAAAAGAACGAAAACCTTTTCCATTTTGAAAATTCAAAAAGTGTAGGGGGATAGGGTGCATGAACATGCTCAAAAAATGTTAAGGCAACAAGAGAACATGCCAGGGGATTGCTGGTATGTTAAGTGATCATGCCCTGTGAATTTTATGGCAATTTGACCAGATGTTTTCAAGATCTTGCTCTAAAAAGCCATATAATCCCGGGGAGCCTTGTCTTGTCTCCCCCTTAAAATTATTTCTCAGAATCACAAGAGGAACCACATTACAATATTATCGTATATGATACAATACAAAATTATCATTATACTTTGGTCATGATACAATATTACTGCAATACTGCAATATGCAATATAAGAATTGCGATGAAATATATTGCCATTTATCTAATTGCAAATTATTTCTACAAAGAAAAACTTTGTCAACATCAGTTTCACATTATAAAATGAAGTTTTCAGTGTACATCTTACTTTAATCATATTCATTGCAGCAAAATGTGATGCAAAGCCATAAGAGTCACCAACACTGTCATAAAACCTGTCGGATATGCTGCATACACATGACAAACTGAACTGTTGGCAGATGTAACGCCCTCTGTGAGGCCAGATTAAGTGCGTGATTGAAACACTTCACATGCAGGTATCCTGCTAACTGAACAACACCCATGTTATAAGCATTGTCTGTCTCGACAAGGTTTTAGTTGGCAGTCCCCCATTCTTGCACTTTGGTGTACTGCTCTAGTTTGGAGAACGTAAGACAGCAGTCGCCAGTTCTCTGTGAGATAATGTGCTGTTGTAGTCACATATGAATCCACTGACCTTGAAGTCTAGGCATCAGAATGCCAACCCCTCTGCTGTACTCAAAGATTCCTCAACTTAATGCTTCACTTCTTTGTAGAGCTTGGGTACGGCTGTTTTGTTTTAGCATTTAACAAAAGCCTTCGTTTTCAACAATGCTTTATGGACAGAGATCTTTGCACATAAAATAGGTGATGGACTGTATTATTTTCATAGCTCTCTCAGAGCTGGATGGTAGTCTTGTCAAGCAAAGTGTGTCCAGCATTGGTTGATTTTTAAGCAGAGCGGGTTTAGTGTTAGCTTGGCTCCTTAAGTGGCTAATGCTATCTCCAGTTGGTGGTGAGATAGGTGAGCCCTCATGTTCATCGTATTCCCAGAGACTTTATTCTCAAATGACACTGCTTGCAAATAGCATGTGTCATAGCCAAGTCCTCCTTTCCTTCTGTGTCAAAAAATCCAAAATAAGTCCATGCTGATGGCGCATTTCATGATTTTTTTTTTTTTATTGGTGCCTCCACCTTTGTTTTGATTAACTTTCTGCGAAATGCCACTGACTAAGACCTCTGCCGCCCTCATCAGGAAAAAAAACATCAGCACCATCTAGTGGACAGAAAAAGCAATTGATTTTTATTATTCTAGTACCAAAGGTTGTATTAAAATGTCACTACGCAAAATATTGTGATACTATGCCGTATAGATTTTTTTCCCCACCCCTAGTTGTCAGTGTATAGTATAAGTGCTATTTCTCCATGAATGTTAATTTCATAAAAGTGTAGTATTATTTTGAGATGATGTCGCTGTGGTATGTCTTTATGCCATGTTCACATCATGTGAGATGGTTGTTGTTGTCTTTCTGTACAGTGAGTTACATCCAGGGGTGAAAGTAAGCTGGTACGGTCCAGTACTGCATACCACTAAAAGATTCAGTGGCGGTACACAGTACCAGGAAGAGGAGAGAGAGGCTGCCTGCTAAAGCCCACATTCAGAACCAGCCACGGCCACACTTCAGGCCAGAAAATAGACCTGTTAGCAATATATGCAGTTTTAAACACCACTTTGTCTGTTTATTAATTGCTTTTAACTCGTTCTGAATTGCTTCTGAACCATCCGTGCTGTGTTTTGGTCCATGCTGGACGGAGCTATGCCCAGACATCTCCCTTTCTCCCCCAGCCCCTCCCCTGGGAGAGAGTCCGGTGGTCTCCTATGAGCCCAGCCTTCGAGATGTGCAACACTCCGTTAAATGTCATTCAGTTAATCAAAAAAATATCCCAATTAAAATCAGTAGCATAATAAGCAGATTTGTTGCATGTCATTTTGTTTAATTTCAACAACACAGAGAACAGCTTGAACCAGCTGCGTGCGAGCTAATGATCAGGGACTTCACTCTCAGCAGTACGTGACTGCGCATGCACGTCTACTTCCGAAACACAGCGGTTGGGGTGCATTTGATTTATTGTACTGGGACATTTGATTTTTGCACAACTGGACCACGGACATCAAAAAGCGCTGTTTGCACTGAGACAAGACAAACAATAAATGAAACGAATGAAATTCCACACATTCTTGTGGCTGGCTCAAACGCTGTCAGCGTGATTTAAATATCTGTGATTGTTTTTGGATATTGTCAACTGAGAGAAAAACATCAAAATAATAATTTTTGGTCTAATGAAAAGAATGAAAAATCATAATCCAGAGAAAAATACTCATTTGTTCAAAAGAAAAGACAGGGATACTGAAGAACCAGGGAAGAGGATTTGGAGGAAGCTGAGGGTGCCAGCACCCTAAACATTAATACACGTTGTGAAGTGTTTCTAATTTTGTTCTACTCCATACAGGTACAGTAAATAATTGAAATGTTTTTATTTGTTTGTTTGAGTTTTCATTTTGCTTTTTAAAAATGCAGGAAGCGAGGAGAGGTGAACAATATGAAGCAATGAAGGTTTTGATAATAGTACCGGCAATAATTGAAAACTACTTTCACTCCTGGTTACATCCATCTGTGAGTTTGTTGTCACCTGACATTCTGCCAGTCTTGTGGGCCGCAAAGTCCTCTTCAGTCTGTTCTAGGTTTAACTTTTCAGCTGGTTCATTCTCAAAGCAAAATGTAACCAGAGCACTCAGTCTCTCCTAGCCAGAATCATTCTCCATCATGATGTAATCCTTTGTAATATTGCACTCATGTACTGTTAATAAACTGCTGGGTCTGGCCCGGATGCGGCCACACTCCTCAAAACCCTGACACATGCCCATTGACCCTATACATTTACAACATGTATGTTACGGTGTCTTCTATCAGGAGCTCTGCCCTCCCAGAGCTGCAGACACACCAGCCGCATCTGCTTTGCTGCAGCCACTGATTTGTGCCCTTTTTTGCTCCATTCTGACAGTTTATCAGGCCTTTTCATCTTTTGTTTTTACTCTGTGATGGATGTGACTTGAGGAATAGCTAAGTGCAATACTTTAGATGAAAGATAATTCAGTAAAGTTAAAGTTACTGATTTTTAAAGATATTCAACCACAAGAAATGTTGTCACAGTAACTGGAGTAAATGTAATTTGTTTACTACCACCCACTGGGTAAGGCATTCTTGTTTGTTAGATTGGTAACTGGCCATCCATCCATCAGTTTTTTCATCCCTACATCCAGTCTCTAAAATGTCTTCTCTCCAAATTTAGCACAAACATCCACTTTGAGACAAGGATGAACTGATTGCAGTTTGGTGGTCAAAGGTCAAGGTCACTGTGAACTCCTAAGTCACATCCTCATGAAAGTGGTATCCAAAGAACACCTTGAGGGAATTTCTTCATATTTGGCATCTTCTTGGACTCAAGGATGAACTGATTAGAATTTGGTGGTTAAAGGTCTCTGTGACCTTGCATCCATCTTATTTCATCAAGGTGATATCTCAAGAAGGTGTGATGAAGATCTTGAGTTTCCTCATATTTAGTGCAAACATCCAGTTGGATTCAAGAATGAACTGATTAGAATTTGATGGTCAAAGGTGAAGGTCATTGTGACCTCACAAAACATGTTGTCACATTGATATCATAATAATCCATATATAAGCTTTTCTGGCCACTATCAACATCATATCTCAAGAACAGAAGGAGAGACATCTGATCAGATACTGAACTGGTGACTTTGGTGTCCATCTTTAAACTGCTGATTGTATAGATCTTTTGTGCTCTTGGGGGGGAAGATGTGTGTGAAGCATCCATGTAAACTGTAACTGCAACTTGACAAATTTGTGGAGCCATACAACCGCAAGGCAGTAATTCTAGTCTTTTAAAGGTACTTTCATATCATAAAGCTTAAGTTTTCTGAACCCCATAGTTGGAAATTGCTAATTACCATAACTTCATTGTTGCATTACTCAAATCATATTGGGCCTCATTCACTAAGCTGTATGTAGAAATGTTGTGTCTTTGTGCACAAAAGAACTGCAAATACAAAATTACCACTGGATTCATAGCACAAGCACATTGGCTAATTTTCTGTGCCTGTGTTAGTGGATCTGAGTCTTTCTGCATAGAGCAATGGCACAGAAATTTGTGGGAATGACCGATCATTATGGCCAAGTCAAAAAACAGTGCACACCAAAACTGGTCAATTTAAATATGGCATGTACTCCATCGTGATGATGAACTGGGACACCATTAATTAAATATTCTAATTATGACCATTGCTGATGGGGATGAAAGGGCATTATTTTTAATTAAAACATTTGTCTGATGCATGTGTAAATTAATGGTTTTTAATATTGTTGTTTATTAAAGCCCTTTTTAATAAATGCAGTATTAATATGCTATGAATGTATTTAGTCCAGAGGTATGTGTCTACATTTTCTAAGGCAGCCCGGCCTTTATCATTTGTAAGAACACATGGTTTGAGGCAGTTTTCAATCTGTTGGCAGAGTATGAAAAATGCAGGTAAGAAAATATTGATGAATCCTGTATTTGTATGTGAAACCCTTGTACACACAGTTTAAACACAGATTTATGTGTACACACTGTTTGTGAATCGGGTCCATTGTCTTCAGAGAGCAGCACTGCTTATTCTTTTTATTAGTTTGTATTAATTATTACCTGGACTCTTTGTGCTCATTCCCCAGCAGCAGTAAAGATGCTCAAAGTCATATTGGAGAAGTTCGCAGGGCTTCTGCCTAATACAGAAGAAAAAATATGTTGCCTTCCTCCCCCTCCTTCACTACGTGCATTTGTCATCAAAGCCTGACACAAGTGCTTTAAAGCAAGTACTGGGGGGTTGCCATGGCTACAAAGTCACCCTGTGGGCTTGGCCATCTATTGAGGTTTTCCATTCTCCTTCTCTGGCGAGATGAAAATTCACGTGGCCAAACTGTCAGAGCCAAGCTTTTATGACTTCAAAGCCAGGCAGAATCCACAGGAGCTCCGAGACCTTTGTCAGATGGTGATGTGCTGCATTCCTCAAACCCTGTTGACATTCACAATTTGCCTCTCAGACCTTAGCAACAAGGACAATCAGACTGCTGCATTTTGAAAATAGCACTCTCTCATCTCACTCCTGGGCTTGAGCACATGAAGCCATTACACGGAGAAAGGACAAATCCCCCTTAATTTAGCATTTGGTCCCAGTTCACTGAAGTGACTAGATGCTCAGTGACAGGCATTGCAACAGGTTTACTCTTCTTTTATGCATTCACTCGTGGGGCTTGAACCCACCGCCTGACTTCGACAAAGGCCCAGAGATGCAGGCTATTTATAGGCTAACTACAAGGTGCACGACAGAGATTTGCTCAAATTAGGATGTTGATTCATCTGACATGGTTTAATGATCTGTGTACGTACTTTGCTCACTGTAATGAATTCTCTTCTCCAGGTCACGGCTTCAAGTTTGGACCAATCATTGGCAAGCTCCTGTGTGAACTCACCCTAGGAGAAGTGCCCTCCTATGACCTTTCACCTTTCAGAATCAGGCGCTTCCAGGCAATGACAAAATCAGCATTATAAAACTGAGACTGGATACTCAGAGCATCAACATAGCATCACCAAGTCTTATCTTATTATAAATGTAGTGTGATTTTCAGTTGTCATTGGAATTCAGCCCCACAATCACAAATGATGTATGCTTTGTCTGCTGGTTTATTTGATGTGGTCAGTATGTGTTTCCATCTCCACATGATGTGATCAGGCATGAAAGCACTCAGGCGTCATGACAGTGTTTGGGCCCTATCTCACCCGGTGCAAAGTGGTGCAGATGGCAGCGAAACTGTCATTACTAGTTTTAGGCCAACACAGTTGTCACTTTCATAGCCAGGGCTGCCCCTGACGAAATTGGGGCCCTAAGCGAAATTTTATTTGGAGGCCCCCATCCCAGATGTATCATAGGTACAAAATGCCCGTAAAACAACTCGCCATTTAACTTGACAACCTTTATTGGCAATAACAAATGAACTGTAGATACAGTAGTTTGGCTTTATGAGTCAAATAAAATAAAAAATTCAACCTGAAATAAATAAATAAATATTAAATAAAAATAACTTCAAACTGAAATAAATAAATAAACAAATCTGAGTCACAAATAGCCATCAATTACTCATCAAAAGAAAGTAACTTCCACCACCTCAACCCCCACCCTTGATTAAACACTGAAAATAAAATAAAAGAGGGAGACAGGTTTTTCCTATTTAATCTTATATTGTTATATTTCTCCCTCTCCCCTCTCTGGAGGCGTCCGATCTCCCTCAACCCTCCGCCTCTCCCACCTTAATTAAACACTGAAAACAGAAATAACATTTTTAGCTTATTTAGCTATATTTCTCCCTCTCCCCTCTCTGGGAGTGTCCGACCTCCCGGCCACGCACATACCCCCTGAGGCTCGGGTCTCCCACTCCGTGGAGCCCGCCCGCCCGAACGTCCCCGCGCATACTCTTGGGGCTCTTTTGGACGACATGTAGACAGCTCTTCACCTGCTGCAGCTCTGCAAGTGCCTGTCTGTGCACACCTCTGATTGTTCAGATGTCGAGTGCTGTCAATCAGTGCAGCGACGCATGGGCGGTCAGGTCTCTTCTCTCCTTCCTCGAGCTAATTCTACGCGCGCCTCACGGTAGCGCATGTGCGCATCCATTGCGCATATGCGCAAATGCGTCCCCTCGCACAAGGTGTGGCCCCCCATGGAAGATGAGGCCCTACGCACAGCGTGTGTTCTGCGTTTAGGGAGCCAATAGCCAATGTCCACATGTTGTCAGTAGCAAATGTACTTGTGCCCATCTGTGCGTCCATGGGCATGTAGGTCTTACCCCCAAATTCCACCAGATGCGTGTTGGTTGTGTCTGCGCTTCGGAACAGCAGTGGAGCTGATATGTTTCAATTCTAGTCAATGTGTGTGTTTTCACCCGTTGCGGCTGTGCTGCGTTCCAGCTCCATCACAGCTGCGGCGCTCCAGAGCCCTCTGCAGCAGATACATAGGACTTCTATGTTTACCGGACAACAGAGCACAACTGAGCAATTCAGCACGGAGCAGATTGTGCGGGGCAGGAAGTTGTGCACAGACAATAAAATACACAGTGTTCACGGCGGATCATATTTCCCTGCACTACACCTTGAAAAATCATAATGGGAGGAGGCAGGCCTGAAGTCAACAGGTCAGAGGTTTTCAGGCTTGTGCCGGTTTGAAAATTTTCCAACCGGTTTGATTTAAAGCCAAATATGTAACCGAACCTATATATGGAATTATATACCTAATTTTACCACTGGGGGTCGCATTTGAGCTATTTTTCCTAATAAAAGCCCATTATAGGTGGAATACACTTCCAATCCACTAGGTGGCGAATATGCTGTATTAACCGCCAATACACACAAGGTTATAGAAGAAGAAGAAGAAGAAGTAGGTGTAGTAGTGGTAGTAGTAGTAGTAGTAGTAATAGAAGAAGAAGAAGAAGAAGGACACCTTTCTTGCAGCAGCAGCAGACAGCTGGGCGGAGCCACAGAGTTGCAGTCCGTGGATCCTCTGAGACAAACTATACAAAACACTTGTAGGCTCCTCCACTCCATTTAAAAACATACATAAACCTTATTAAGTTGTCATAATGCATCTTACAATGCAAGATCCGTTGAATATAGTTCCCTGACACACTGCTGATGTGAAAAGCCCCCCCCCAGGTTTATGTGGTTGACGAGGATTAAACCAGTTCTTAAACCGGACCGAACCGGTTAAACCAGAAATCGGCACAAGCCTAGTTGACACCATGGACGAGGAGATGTTAATCATGGAGGCGCACCAAGATGTCTTCCCGCTACTCCTCTAGTTTTGTGGTTCTGTTTCTAGAAACTACATCCTCTTATATCCTCGTGACTCCCGCTGTCCAGCGGAGCTACACTGCTCCACACAGCAAACGCAGCCAGTGGGGATTGACGGACAGCGGAGCACGCAGCAGATAACCAGTGCAGCTGTTCCGCAATAGACACGCATCCAGTGGAATTCCAGCGTTAAAATGAAGTGTAGTCTGGGGCACTGTTAGCGTATTGCTGCTTTGAGACAACAGAAAGCAGCTGCGCCAATAACCAACAAAACACGGTTCTAAAGTCGGAATGGTGCCGTAGTTTCCTGCTGTATAAAGGGGTCATTATTCACATTGTAAGATGTGCCTACATAGGCAGGTTTATAACAGGCAAACACTGCTTGTTACGCACACAGGGATGCACAGATGGGTTACAGGTGGGTGAAATAATTCATCTTTAATGAGGAAAATATTAATGACATTCTCTAAAATGTGAATGTAGCAGAGATCAGAGCAGAGCTGCTGTCCAACTTCCTGCTGCATTTACACATGAGGAGCAGTGTAACTTAAGTGATTTTTTAAGATGATAAAGGTGTAGTTCTGTTATCTCTGTCAAGTTTCTAACTACAGTTTTTAGTTTTGCTGCTTAAAAGGACCACAATGTTTGCAGCAGTGACATCACTGCTCTTACTGCATCACTCTCAGCAAAAAAACACTCACCGCACCAATGTGCCGAATCCACCATGTAAACAAACAGCAGTACAGGCACAACTGGCATTTAAAGGGAATGGGAGATGACACTCTGATGTTATACCCAAAACACACCAATGATTAGTTAAGAAACTAAATACAACCCCTTTGTACCCTGTGCTTTACTGTGCGCCCAGATTATGTGCTGTTTATCAAGTAAAAGTGGAGATGGACATGCCCTAAATTCAATTGCATTATGCACTTTAGACCATGTGCTATATTATCATTCAAATAGGGCCCTGTGTATGATCTTGCATAACCAGGTAACAATTGGACCTCTGCAGTAATCTGAAAATTTGGGAACCAAGTTCATTTGTTGTCTTGTCGGGAGTGAGATGAGAAGATTGAACCCACACTCTGGGCTGTATGCTAAATATGAAGACAGACAGAAGGCAATTAATCTTAGCTCAGCAAAAACACTGGGAGCACGGGGGAACAGCTAGCTTGGCTTTGTCCAAATTTTTAGAAAATCTGCTCTACCAAAATTTTTACATTTAGCTAATTACTGTAATTCATCATGTTTATTTAATTAATGAACTACCAGAAATAAGAAATAAAAAAAATGGCACGTTGTGGTTTTACATGTGCTGAAGAGAAGCACCATGTACACAAGAGACCTGGTTTTAGTAATTCATGTAGCGGGCATTAGAGAAACCTGATTCCACAGCTAGTTGTCCTGGAGAGAGCTAATTTTGTGGCTATATGTAGCCTACTGTACATGTAACCAGCTTTATAACTTAACTTTAACATGTATGCATGTGCATGACAAAGACTTCAGACAAAGAATCACTATAATTGCATTAGGATGACAGGAAAAAATATATAAATATATAATTAAGCAATACAAACTTTTATTCAAAATAATTATATTTGAAGTGTGGCTAAAACTGAAACTGATTCTGGTTCTAAAGTAGCTTAAATGGTAAATGGACCTGCATTTGTGTAGTGCCTTTCTATGCATCTGACTACTCAAGGTGCTTTTTACACTATGAGTCACATTCACCCATTCACACACACAGTCGTGCGCTGGTGGCCGAGGCTACCATGCCGGATGTCACCTGCTGCTCAGTTTTTAGCACACTTGCACACCGACGGAGCAGCCACTGGGTTCAGTATCTTGCTCAAGGACACATTGTTATGCAGAATGGAAAAGCTGGGGATCAAACTGCTGATTGGTGAACAACCTGTTCTTGACATTAAACATTTACAGCTCACCATGGTGTGTTTACTCTGTAGTGTGATTTGACATCCAACCCATATTATATAGATTTGCATTTGAAGGAATACAAGAGGAAACAGCCTGTAGAATAGGAAGGTTTGTTGTTCTACAAAACAACAAGAACCATATGTAAGGAACTCAGAATAAACTAATACTGCCTTGATTTTGACCAGAGAACCAACATCAACGAGTCTAACATCATTGTGCAATTGTAAATCCACCAATCTGTGACAAATGTTAAAATAAAAAAAGCTATAATCTTATTGGCGTGTATGATTTAATGCATCAGTAAACCTCCCTCTTGCTGTTTTCCCAGCATTCACCATTTTGCCAACTAAGTACATGGTTAAAAAGACATCAGCCACCAAGCCATTTGTCTGTGTGAAGCCAGCTGCGTGCTTAGGCTCCAGAGGTGGCCTGTTGCCTGGATCTATTTCCCCATGTACCGGTAAACATTTTAATCACTAATCAGACGGCCTATTACAATGGATGCCAACCACGGCCATCAGCGGGAATGGGAAAATTATGCAGTGAAACGGCAGAGATCAGCGAGCCATTTGCTCCCTTGCCTCTAAGTGACTTCAGATGGATAGCAAAAGGGCCATTATGCAAATTGAAAGAATTAGAAGTACATTAAACATGCAAATGCAAATATTCAACCACCAATAATCATCAAGCAGGGCCAACTGAAACACCTATCTGGAACATTGTCTAGCTTGTAAAATCCCACAAAGCCTTGAAAAAGCCAACTTTTTTCTGCACATGATTCTCTAAGGTAATGGCATCCAGTCTGCTTATTGTGTTACTGTAGCAGAGTTCATGCTGTACATCAGTAGCTAGCAGAGGCAATGCAAAGTGGAGAGAAACATGGAACAGATCTCAAGTAAATGGATGTGAGTGCTCAGTGTCTCAGAGCACAGTTTTATCTAGAATTATTCAGACAGAAGAATAACTCATTAAAGCTGCGTTAATCAAGACTTTTATGTTAGCAATTGATCATATCAATTGTTAACATGTGCGATGTGAAAGGACCAACGTACAATGTGAAAGGGCTTGCTCGCAGTGATGTGCCCACAGAGCATTATAACCAACCCTTTCCTGCAGCTCTACTGAACATTTTAGCATCCTTGAGCTCATTGTCTTGGCTTTCTCACTGTGCACACTGATCTCATCATCCTGGTTTCCAGCAGCAGCACTGTTTTCAGTGACAAAGCTCTGATAAAGCCATCGTAAACTACCTGCTCAGCAGCAAACAGTAGTTAGAGACTAGCTGCTGAACGCACTGGAGAATTTAGCAGCTAAAGAGACAGATTTTTTCTCAGGAGGTGGTGGCGACCTAACCAGAGCTAAAAGAGAGTGAAAATTTAACTAACAATCATCCAGTGTTGGTGGTAACACATTAGAAAAGTCACACGTTACAGTAATATATTATGTTTTTATATTACCCATTACTAATAGGATTTCAGGTAATATAATTTAAATTTACAATGTCACATAAGGCGTTACCATCCGAAATAAACTGTTTATTGTTTTCATTTTCATTCATCCACACTGATCCACACCGCTCCATTTCCACCAGTGTGCCACCAAAAAAAATATCTAAAGGTTATTGTGTCTTGTCATGCCGGTGATAACCACATCTGGGTCCTGCCATACTGTGCGTTATCATTTTCAGTGTGTTTCCATTAATGTAACTAAAACGTTTACACCGCTTGCCGTTCTGCTTTTGCATCCTAAGTCTGCCTGAAAGTAGTGGGGATAAGGAGTTGGCCCCCAGTTTGTTTTTTACTCGATTTCTTATGCATAACTCTCTCCCTGGTACTGTTGTAGCTGACCGACACACCGGGAACTGGCAGGTGGGTCTTCCAGCTCTAGTGTATTAATTTGTGCGATATATACATACACACACACACACACATATATATATGTATAGCACAACAAATGGAACGTGCAATTGACTCATATATATATATATATATATATATATATATATATATATATATATATATATACATAATAAACTGGAGCTTCTGTGCTTTGATGAAAGTAATGCAAAATAAGTAATGTATTACTCTACATAGAGAGTAACATTTTGAGAGTAACTTGTCCAATGCTGCATCCATCAGATGCACAAACAGGACTCCTGATGAATGATCATATTGTTCCGTGTCTGCTGAATGTAAAACTAGGCAGTGTTTTGCAAACATGCACATTTTTGTAAGGTGACACGCTCATAGTGTGCTTACTTACTGTGTTTACTGTGTTTGTTTCATTGCCTGAAGGTGTCAAAATCAATCAATAACTAAATAATTCAACTCTAGGTACTAGATATACAAATCATTGATAAGGCCAAAAAAACAGGCTTCACATTAACCAAGTGCATGTCAAAACTGAGGTCAAGAAAAAAAGCCAAAGCATTCACTTTCAGTGTCAGAAGAGCAAGAGCTTTTGTGACTTAAAACTTTGGCAATTTGGTCAAAGTTTATTGACAAACTATGTAGCTAATGCTGAACAGCAACCTCCATGGCCAACAACTACTTGTGCTTTTCTTAAAGGGCCAGTGTGTAAACTGGGTTGAAAACAGTAACATCAGTGGTCAAATTCTTGATTGCAGGGCTCACTCGCTCACCCCTCCTGTCGGGTAAATGACGGTGGCCTCGTAGGGACAAAAAGCCTTGCGCAGAATTTTTCAGGAGTAGGTCTTTCTAGCCATGGTTGTATGTTTATTTAGAAATCTAAGCCATGTTACGATATTGTAATGAATCCCTCACGAGCAGGAGACCAGAGGAGCGTTCGGGAAAAGGGCCCATTTATTTGAGCACTCCAAAAACTCCAGTAACACTCCACGGGGTAAAAGACTCCGTCCCAAACTCTTCTACCGTTACACACACAGTTCACACACACAGACTCACTTACAGTACCAAGCGGGGACCCCCCTCCCCTCTCTGCAACACCAATCTCCAGCCCGCACACTGACTGACAGCTGCAATGGATGACTTTGAATGCGATTTTGAAGAGTTTCTTGTAGCGGACACAGATCCAGACCCATACCTGTTTGAGCCGGAGTACACAGATGAGGAACTTGGATGCTGAGCCGGCGAGGAGACAGGCTGAATCCTCCCTAAGTGTGGTCCATTCGCAAACTTTATAACTAAAAAATCTTTTCACTACTCTCTATCGACAAACTATTAACACTCTCTGCTGTTTCCTCCTCCTCCTTCCTTCCTTCCGCTGTATGTATTTATACATGCGAAACGCGTTCTCTGGCTGGCTGGATTGACCACTCGGGCTGCCTTACATACCCTTTAAAACCTTCTCATAAAACCAGTAAATGTGAAAAGTTTCCATTATGGCTTCTTTAAAAAGCTAGTCACATTGTGAGTTGTTTTTACACCAGGAAAATAAAAACTGATGAAATGAAAGGAAATGCACACCTAGTTACTGTAATTGAGTAGTTTTTCTGTGTAATGCCAGTCAGAACAATGGCCCGTGCTCTTGTGTGCTCACCTGTGTGTGTGTGTGTGTGTGTGTGTGTGTGTGTGTGTGTGTGTGTGTGTGTGTGTGTGTGTGTGCGCGCGCACACTGGGGCCTAACTCCGCGGTGCGCCATACAGAAAGCAGAGGAGGATTGTGAAGGTGCGTCATCACGTTATAAAGTGAAAAGTTTCACCAACGTTTCACCGTATAACACGACAAATAGTATATTGTTATGTTATTATATGAAGCGTCCGTCACGCAAAATAATATAACTTTAGTTTATGAAGAGAGCAGACGGAGCCCTCTCCTCTCCTCTTATATGCTTTACTCACAAGTGTGTGAATTGACCTGGATATGAAGCATCCATAGCAATTCAATTCAATTTCAATTTTATTTACAAAGCCCAATATCACAAATCGGCGGCAAGGTGGTGTGGTGGTTAGCACTGCGATAGTCTGGCGACCTGTCCAGGGTGTACCCTGCCTCTCGCCCAATGTCAGCTGGGACTGGCTCCAGCCTCACTGTGACCCTCAAGAGGATGAAGTGGTTAGAAGATGAATGAATGAATGAATGAATGAATGAATATCACAAATCACAACTTGCCTCACAGGGCTTTACAGCATACAACATCCCTCTGTCCTTAGGACCCTCACAGCGGATAAAGAAAAACTCCCCAAAAAAACCTTTAGCAGGGGAAAAACGGTAGAAACCTCAGGAAGAGCAACTGAGGAGGGATCCCTCTTCCAGGACAACAGACATGCAATAGATGTCGTACAGAACAGATCAACATAATACATTAATGGTAATCTGTATGATACAATGAGACAGAAAGAGAGACAGAGACAGAGAGAGATGCAGGACAGACGATAATGTTACAACAACATTAATGAACGTAATAATATTATAGTTATAATTCTGGCTATTTTGGGACAATGTGTTGAAAGAAAATAATCATGTGTATAATAACAGTAGAAGTGTGACTAATGATAACAGCAGCAGCAGGAGGCATCTGGCAGGACTACGGCAGCAGCACAACCACACATATCACACTATCCAGGCACCGCTGCAATACAAGCTAACCTGCGAGACAGTGGAGCACAAAGGCTCCGGAGAAGAAGCCGAGGTAGCAAGATGCAGTAACAGGACATGAGAGAGAGAAAGAGAGAAAGAGAAAGGTGCCCGGTGTAGTAGTTTCTAAAGAGCTAAGACAAAAAACCTAAAAATAAATCAGTAACAGCGGTTATATTTCAGCAGCAGAGCTGCATATAGGGGAAACACTGTTGCTCAATGGATTTGTTCTGTTTTAGAATACACAGTATTTTTCCAAATTAGTGTTAGTGTATTTTAATATTCAGAATTCCGCTTTTTTTTTTTTTTACAATAGACCTCTTTGCATCCCTGAGAATAATGCCCAACAATATTGCTCAAAAAGCTGCTCTGTGTATCATCAGTCTAACAGTTGTGTATCAAAATGAATGAGGGCTGCGCAATATTAGACAAAACTGACAATGCGAGGATTTTGTATACTGGGATATGTATTGCAATATACAGTGTATTGCAATAACTTGGATAGCTCTGTTTGGAAAGAAGTCATCATTTGGGATTTGGAAAGGCTGCATTTGCATGAAATATACATTTTGCAATCAAACTGTCAAAATCCAATCCAAACCAATCCAGTTTTCGGATTGGATTTATGACCCCTGGACCATTTTTGCACTGCATAGGAGTGACCACCATCAAGTTGTTGGAAGTAACCAAGTAACTTCTACTTAAAGTGCATTTTCAACGAACTACTGTTTACTTTTACTTGAGTAGATTTTTAGATGGGTATCTTTACTTGTACTTAAGTAGAATCACATCAAAATAAAGGTACTTCTACTTGAGTAGAATTCAGTACTTTTTCCACCTCTGATGCACACATAAGTGAAAATCAAGGACTGCATCTGGAACCAAAGCTCTTTCCAGCCTTCATCTGCCAGCTAACAAAAACTGCATAAAGCACCTCCTCCCTCAATTCAACGACTGGTAATGTAACAACTAGGCATACCATTATTACAGTTGCACAGGCTAAGCAAGTAGGTTTAACTTTGTCAGTTGTGATTTACTGCTGTTCAATGAGTTATTGCTGTGATTGTTTGCAGTTCGGTTTGTATAGTGCCCTTCTATGCAGGTGCTGTTAGAGTGCTCTATTGCATACACATATACTCACTCACAAAGAGAGGGAACTCGAAGTCCCCACTACTTCTCCTTTGTATTTACTGACCACACGGTCAGCCAAATCCTCACCCAGTCTGACGTCATTTTTGATCGGCCATCTTGTAGTTCTCTGTTGTTAGCCATTTTGTCTGTAGGCCAGACGGCCTTTGTTTCACACACACAAGTTTGGTCTCTCTCTTTCTCGCTCTCTCCCTCCCTCACATACACATGCCCACACACACATATACCACCCATACTTTCTGTAGTTAGTTTAAAAAAATGTCTCAGCATTCAAATGGGAAGCAAACAACAGGATTCTGAGTGAAAGTCTGTTTTTTTATTTTTGGACCCATGTGCCTCACCTCCCTGCCACCCAATATTTGTGTTTGTTGCTTTGCTTCTTTATGAATAAATACCTTTGGAATCATACTTGCTGTCTGAATAGTCAACCTCTACTATGTCAAGTACTCTGAAATCCTTCAGCCTTGAATATTGATACGGTAATTTTGGTTATAGTTATTAATTTAATTATTAATCAAAATTCCAAATTGATAGCCAGTTAATGATATCAGTCAAGTTCACTGAACTATCATTTTTACGCTTTGAGAGTGGTGCCCCACAAGGTGATTTAATGTAAATTAAGTCACATAATTTAACATAATTAATATTTATTATTAATAATTATTAATTATTTCCTATAGCCATTTTAGTACTTCGATTAGAGATCTGACAGGAGCTTAGATTACAACATATGAAACACAGAGTTTGCCCACTTGTTTGCAGGTAATAGATTAAACCTGACCTGGCCTTCAGAAACCTGAGACCAGGTTGGGGGATTGTACCAAACAGGATCACTCAGTTAGTCATGCTGCTTCTAAAATAACATGCAACAGCTTCTTTTCAACAGCTTCTTTACTGTTATGACCCACAATTGTTTGTAGTTTTTGTAGTTATTAACCATGCAAAATATGGTTTCAAAAAACTTATTTCATTACATGAATTGCTATGCAAATATGAATGCAGCAGAACTAACAGCTTATTGCCCGTCCTCCAGTTCCTCCCAGTTAACACCATTAGCTTTGTCAGCACTGTTCAGTGCTGTTGTTTAATTCAATTCAATTCAATTTTCAATTTTATTTATAAAGCCCAATATCACAAATCACAATTTGCCTCAGAGGGCTTTAACGCATACAACATCCCTCTGTCCTTTGGACTCTCACAGCGGATAAGCGGATTCTATTTTTCTCTAATTAATTGTTGTATCACTTCCTGACAGGTGATGCTGATGCTCATCAGTCCAATTAATTCCTCCAGTGCTCTGACTGGTTGACATGAGACAGCCTATGTGTATATATATATACAAGTGGTGTGATGCTGTGTTATTATACCTGATGAAGGTCGTCCAGACCGAAACGTTGTTTTGACACTCAATAAACACAGTCAGCAGTGAGTGAGACAGTGTGCGGGAGCCTTCTTTAATTTTTCTCCAGAGTAACATGAAAGAATGTTTGACAGCCACTGCTGTATTTCAGGATTTATAAGAATCACTGAAACCCACATGTGGTAGAGACAAAGTGCTGCAGCTGTCTACACAAACCTTTCCTCTAAAAAATCCTGTGATATCATTGCAGAATAAAGGGGGCCAAAAAGGAGTACCAGTGGTTAGCTGAAATTGTCCCAGAGGGGGTGAAGCCAACAGTTAGAACCAGCTCTCACATCACTGCTATGACATTGGAATGATGGGAGAAAAAAAATAGTGAGACAGAGAATGACAGCAGAAGAATTTTCCACTTGGCCAAGCTTACAGCGCATTGTCAATGTGACTGTTCTCTCTCTCAGTGTTGTGCAGGGAATCTGCCACTGCTGTCATGGAGGTTTCAGGCAAACACAAGCTTGAGATCATAAGTGACATTTTCCCAGAATGCAAAAAGAGTTGATGCAGTGATGAATATTTACAGGGGCAGGGGTAACCTGAAGGCATCTCTGGAGCGAGGCACAGAACCCAGAGGACTTAGACAAGACAGCTTGGAGAGGCCCACAGTGGAACGGGTTGGAACTGGACAGCTGCCACCGGTCATTGAGAGTGCACTGCTAAATGCATGCATAAATACTGGATATGTACCTTGATGCATTGCACAATAGTTAACTCAGTTCCCTGAAGTGCTCTGTAATGTGTTCGCTCATGGAGGACATGTTTAGTTTGTCTGAAAAGTTTAATTTGATATTTAAATCCACCTTCTCTCCTCTCTCTCTCTCTCTCTCTCTCTCTCTCTCTCTCTCTCTCCCTCTCTCTCTCTCTCTCTCTCTCTCTCTCTTTCTCATGTCCTATTACTGCATCTTGCTACCTCGGCCATTCGGGATGTGACTAACTCGGCTTCTTGTCCGGAGCCTTTGTGCTCCACTGTCTCTCAGGTTAGCTCGTATTGCAGCGGTGCCTGGATAGTGTGACGTGTGTGGTTGTGCTGCTGCCGTGGTCCTGCCAGATGCCTCCTGCTGCTGCTGTTATCATTAGTCACACTTCTACTGTTATTATACACATATGATTATTGTCACATATGTATACTATCAGATATTAATATATACTTTCAACATATTGTACCACAGTAGCCAGAACTATAATTATAATATTATTACTTTACTTAATGTTGTTGTAAGCTACTGTCATTACCGTCTGTCCTGCATCTCTCTCTCTCTCTCTCTGTCTCTCTCTCTCTCTCTCTCTCTCTCTCTCTCTGTCTCTCTCTGTCTCTCTCTCTCTCTCTCTGTCTCATTGTGACATACAGATTACTGTTAACTTATTATGTTGATCTGTTCGGTACGACATCTATTGCATGTCTGTCCGTCTTGGAAGAGGGATCCCTCCTCAGTTGCTCTTCCTGAGGTTTCCACCGTTTTTTTTGGAGAGTTTGTGAGGGTCCAAAGGACAGAGGGATGTTGTATGATGTAAAGCCCTGTGAGGCAAATTGTGATTTGTGATATTAGGCTTCATAAATAAAATTGATTGATTGATTGATTGATTGATTGATTGAAAGCATGAAAACATGAAGGTTAATGGGAAAGGGCAAAACACAAACAAAAAGGGACAAAAACACCATCCAAAAATTAAATCCTAAACTTTTTGGGGAGATTAGATTTCAGATAAATTCAATTCAGACAGAAGTTGTCAAGTTTTTCATTTGGATTAAAGTGGTACCATAATGGGCTCATACATATCTTTATTTACCATAAAAACAGTAAAGAACAATAAAAATCAATACTTTTAAAGGCCCTTTACTCCTGGGGGGCAGCGCTATGCTGGAATTACATGAGGTCACTAGACTGTCTACTAATGAGAACTATGCAGTAGTGATGCGCGGGCAGGGTGGGTGGGGCGGGTCATTAAAGATTAAATATGTTGGATATAGCCTACTTGTTAACTACACTGTTGTAGGTTAGGTAAATGCATGTTACGTAACGTAACCTACGACCTGATGTCACAAAAGTGCCAAGCAGCAGCCACAACAAACCAGAATCAATGAAGCGGTGAAGATGGAAGAAGTGAGGAAGAGATTACGGTTGGGAGAGTACAGAGTTTAAAGCTGCTAAATGTCATGTTTGGGACAATTTCTGTGAGGCACTTAGTGCAGCAGACAACAGCAGCATTGGCTACATGAAGTGCAATTCTTGTGATAAGCTATACAAGTATGAGAGCCACAAGATGGGTACATTAATAGCAGCGGGGGCGAGGTGGGGCGGGTCAAATTATTTCATAAATGCGGGACCCGTGTGTTGGAAAATACCCAGACGCGCATCACCACTATGTAGACCTTTTAACAGTTTGTAAACAATGATGACATATGTCTGTATGCCATGCTGTGAAATAGCTTGTCAAGCTATGGAAGGGCATTAGTCATTGAAGACTGTAAATTCTACCTAAACCTGACAAATGGTGACCAACTTTCAGATCTGTGTGCTATTAATGAGTGGGTGGAAGATAAGAGTGGCCACAATTTCAGCCTGATCTCATTCCAAATTCGTCAAATGCTGCTGCTTTGTGAGTGATCTGGGCATTAGATACCAAAGGCACCTTTAATAGGGGTATATAGTAACCTGGAAATCCAGATGCCCCGCCCCTAGCAGAGCCCAGTGAATCGCCATCTGACCACTCAGATCAGTCTATGTGACAGAGGCGGGCTCTGGGCAGGCGTAACATGATGAGGATGGCGCTGCGTCGTAGGAGTCAAAAAGTAAACAGCTACGATGGCAGCTGCCGAAGAACCGCATCCATTTAATTTAGCTTTGGAAGAAACGCCAAGCCTACTACACTTAGGCTATCTTTTTCCTTGAGAGAGGAACAGAAGACTGCCTTGGAAGCCTTCACTTCCAGGAAGAACATTTTTGCCGTTTTACCGACAGGATACGGCAAACGCATAATACATCATTTAGCCCCACTGGTCAGCAAACAAATGGGGCTTACTGCAATGAATAGGTCACCTTGTATTTTGCTCTGATTGGCTATTGTGCTACCAATTGTGTGCAGCAGCATGTAATATGCCTCAGTTAGTGCCGCCCCTTGGGTAGGAAGGGTGTGTCGGTGAGGGCCACACTCAAAATCTCTCTAGATTTGAGTCTGGATTTCCAGGCTAGGTATATATGCAACTGGCAGTATCAGCTGTTGACACAGTAGCCGCTAACCAAAGTCATCAAATACCAGTGCTAATTCAGTGGATGTCTGCGTGAGATACTAACACACAAAGGCACTGTTAGCGGTGTTTTGAAAAGCACTGCCTGGCATTTGTAATGCTGCCGGTAACAATGTAATAGAAGGACCCGATTGGGCAGCTGGGAGGCGAGGCACATGGGTCCAAAAAAACCCCCAGACTTTCACCCAAAATCCTGTTGTTTGCTTCCCATTTGAATGCTGAGCCTTTCTTTTTCTAAACCTAACAACTTGTATTTGTTACACAAGGGAAAAAAATAATAACAAAGTGTTTTACCAAAGTTGTAGGTTTATTTTGAAAACGACTATGCACCTAATGAGCAGAAACTGTTGTTTCCTCTTTAAACCAAAGTGTATTTTGAAAAGACACAGTCCCAGAATGTCAACAACAGATGTAAGAGAATACCTAGTGCATCTTTTTTTTTTTTTTTTTGTTAATAACAGGGACAGTACATATTAATAGACACTTGCATGTAAATATGTAGGATTGTAGCCATTGGCTAATTTCTATCCTTTGTCCCTGGGCATACAATAGCAATAAAAGATACAATACAATGACATTAAGACAGAGTATAAACCATGTCACTCATAACAGACCAGAATAAAGTGACCATAGGAATTTGGAATATCAAGTGTTAAAGTGCTAGATTGCTAAAGTGCTTTATGTGCTAAAGTGCTTAAGTTTTGAAGTGCTGTTGTATGTTGCCCTATTGCACATATTTTGCACACACAGACGTGTGTGCAGGTGTTATTGCACAGGTTGCACATAGGTAAAATTATGTACGCACTATTTTACAGAATTTGCATACATAACAAATGCATGTAAGCAGCAGACGTTGCGCTAGACTTTTTCGTCGCCTGTCATTTTGACCGACAGGCTCATAAAAATCTGGTCAAAATCTATTTTTACCAGTCATTTTAATTTTCCTTTAAGATATTCAAAGATATTTAGTTTTCATTCATTCGTTTTTAAAAAATCCAACAAGCAAGTTATAAAGTGTGCATTAATAAGGACATGAATGAAAAGATGAACAGACATCCACACACCCGTGCCATTCTGGACACACTGGACGCGGAACCAAAGCGCAGCGCCCAGCCGCGGAGGCAGTTTTCAATCGGCGCCCATGTTAACCTATCTGACTGTCCACACAGGCCGCTGAGCAGAGCGGAGCGCACGCGGAGGCAGCGCTTCAGTTCGGCGTCTGGTCTATTTTTCAGTGTTTATCCAACACGCTCAATACATGAACATGCAATGACAAATTGTAATTAACTTATTACGTTATTAAAAAAAAAAATTATTAAAATATGAACTTACCCATGTTTAAAATGATCTGTTGAAATGAAAAAACGAGTACTGACGGGAACAGACGAGTGGAGTTGATGTTTAACCGGCGCGGAGAGCGCAGGAGAAATGCGCTGCCTGTGCGGACAGTCAAGACTTCTGCGGCACTACGCGTCCGGTGTGTCCAGGGCTCAACAACGCTACATGAAGCAGATGAATGACTTTTTTCTCTGCAGTGTGAAAACGGCAGCCACTGACTGTGCACTCCGCCGCCATGTGGGCAGGGGTGGTAACACCAACCGGTCAAAATGACGGACGGCCTTCAGATTTTCCGGTCATTGTTGTAAAAAAACGGTCAATGACCGAGAATATCCGGTTAACGCGACACCTGGTAAGCAGTCAAGGTCACTTAACTGGCTTGTCACCAGCAACATCCCCGACAACCAGACAAAGAACAATACAAATATCATTTACATCCAGTACACATGACAACACCGCATATTCCATGGCTTTTAGGATTCATTGTGATTGCAGCTTTGATTCTCCCATAACCACATTTTTAGATGCTTAGTGAAAGATATAAGGGTTGATAAGTCTCATTTGTCACTTGGTATCGTGTTCCATGAGTGAGATGCTTGATATGAAAAAACTGACTGCCCAAAAACACTTTTCCTTAAAGGGACCAGACAGTCACCTCTAGACCCTGCTCTGGTTGACCTGTTTGTGTTTGTCTTTATAAATTCTTTTAACGGCGGTGGAGCTAGTCCATGGAGAATCTTGAAGACTAAGATGGCATCTGCATATGTTATTATATTTTCCCATCTCAACAATTCATATTTCTCCAAGATGTTACAATGGTGGTGCGAGTTGGGCTTTTAGACCCTGCTTATATGCAGTTTCTACAGGCTTTAGTGTGGACTTGCATGCCAGTGCCCAAGTTGTTACACAGTAGGTCATATATAGCATGATTATCGCGCTTTATTTAGGCATAAAGGTCCACTGACAAAGGGTGACATACAGGGGTAGTCTATAATGTGGAGAAGTACACATGTGCTTCAGTCTGTCACAAAAAGTAAAACAAAACAAACAAACAAAAGAAAACCCAAACCCCCCCGGACGGGCTCTGTGGAGAGGGAGACCCGAGCCTCGGGAGTATGTGCGGGGCTGGGAGGGGGGACACTCCCAGAGAGGGGAGAGTGAGAAATATAGCTTAAAGCAGCTGTGCGGAACTGTTTACCATTAATAAAACTGTCCCTAGTTCGTATCACCTCCCCTTGGAGATACGCATATTTATTTGAACCCAACAGCGACAAAAAAACCTTTCTCTATATGGCTATTTAGCGTAGCCTAGCTCGGGTCGGATACACAGCGGAAGTCAGCAAACCAGCACCCGAGGCGGAAGTGATTCTGCTCGTCCACAGCGGCCTGCAGCCATTAAACCACAGAAGAAGAAGGAGCCGTGTTTACAGTGTTCTTCGAGTAAGCAGTACAAAACCAAGCCCCAACCTCCGGTGGAGACGAGTGAGACCAATGCGGAAGTGCCAAAAACTGCAGTTCACCGACTGTCCACTTGAGGCTGGCTCCGGAAGTGAGCAAATTCCCATAGACCCCCATGTTAAAATGCCCGACTTTAGAGCACAAATAAACATGTTTACAGCCTGGTACAAAAAAAATGGTTTTGGTTTCTATAGTTAATTTCCCCTTTCATGACAACTCTGGGGGGGGGGGGGGTGATTTTTTTTCTAAGTCTTCCGTTTAAATGTTATTAAGGTTTGAAATTGTGCATAATTAAGGGCGTGGTCACTTTGAGTGACAGGTGGCACCATCACAGGTGGCTAACTAGCATGCTAACTAGCCACTGGCTCTGCTGTGCGGAGCTGAGCTCAGACTCGCCGTCTGCTCGGCGTCATCTCAGCCAGTTCATGCCCATGTTCAAGGCATTGAACCTGTCCTCTCAGCCGTGTCTGTGCCTTCTGGATATGTTTTCAGGCAAATATTGGAGTAATATGGCTTGCTGTTCGATTAATTATACCAACAGACCGTCCAAGAAGTCCGTGCTCCAGGTTTTTCGGTAAGTGAAATTCGAGTATTATTTTAATTATGTTTATATGTTAGCACTAATTAGCGGGTGTCGGTGTCTGCGGTCACTATCGTCACCACCGAGCTTGTCAGCAGCGTGTATCGGTGTCTGCGGGGGTCCATGTCATTGGTTCGACAGCCCATTGATTCGACATCCCATTAGTCCGACTGTCCGTGGTGCTGAACGGCTCGCGGCAGGCATATGGTGCGCCGCGACCGGCTTGAGGCGGAGCAGGCTCACGGCTTATGTGTTTGTCACTTTCTTTTTCATTTTAACCCCACACCATGATCTTTTCCTGACCCTAACCAAGTGGTTTTTGTGCCTAAACCTAACCAGACCTTAACCACAGGGCATCATGGTGATTTCGGAACGGACTTGAGTTTAATACGGTCAGAACAATGGGATGTTGAACCAACGGGCTTACAAACCAATGGGCAGCCCGTTTGGGGTCACCACCTAGCTGTCAGCTTATTAAGCCTTTATGTAATACATGTAAAATCACGTTGAGATCAGAGGTCTCATTTTCAAGTGCGACCTGTATCACAGCAGCAACATCCACATCAAGTTACAGAGCAACAGACAATACGATACAACACAAGCTTAGCTCGATAACTAGCTAACCAGCCAGCTAACATTTAGCCTTCGAGCAAGACGCCAGTCCGGGGATGCATCGAAGTCAGAGCCTGACAGAGAAGTGTTAGGATTTAACGTTAGGCATTTAGGGAGAGAATATTTTGAACAAAAGCCTGAGGCCGTGGGAGGTTTGAAAATAAAGGTCCACCACGTTAGTTAGCTAACGTGATGCAATGTTAACGTTGTCATATGAGCAGTAACGGTAACGTAACATTAAGGCTATACTTATATATGTGAATTAAAAAGTGGCGAACTGTGTGAAATTACAGTAAGGTGTGTAACGTAATTAAAAAAAGCTAATGTGACATTTGACTGTCACATAAAATATTAATAAGATCAGTGTATGATACAGGCCTGTAGTTACACAACAATAGATAATGCACAGACAGAATATGGGGACTGTGATGGTCACCACCTTTTTGTTTTGCTTAAATAAATTGATTATGATCTGTTGAACATTGAAGTAATTTAAATTGTATTGTTTGCATGTAGAAGTGTCTGCAAAGTAGGTAGCTAACACATATATTACTTTGAATATCTATTTGTCTGTGTAAAGTTTTCCTCTAGGTGACCCAGACAGACTGGATCAGTGGACACTCAACACCAGAAGACTGAACTGGACTCCAAAGACTTCCCGTCTGTGCAGTGAACACTTTGAGTCATCACTTCAGCACTGACTCCAGGATAAAGACACCTTTTTCATACAGTACCTCACTAAACTTATTAGTTTGAAATGATGAATTATTGTCCATAATACAATTAAATGCATTACATATATTACTAATTGTCATACATTACTAAGTACTCGATTAGGGCACAGCTTGCTCTGTACTATTACTGATAAGGTGAAATGACACACTGACACACCAGTGCAGTTTAATCTTCCCCTGATGCAAAAGGCAAAATGAAGATTTTATCAATCAAGGAACATGACATGTATTTACCAACTTTAACATTTTAGTGCTTTTTATGCAAAGACCCTTGATCAAAGTGAGAATTACTTTTCCCCCACACACAGTCTGTGAAGAACCAATGGACAAAATATTCTCATAATGAGACAACGGAACATAGCATGATTCCACAGTGGCAGTGAGCTTTGAGAACAGTTCAGTTTCCTTTTGGTAGCAGTAATTATGTTAATGTGGATGAACTGCATACTGTACATTCATACTTCAGTTGTTTTGATAGTACAGTTAAATTTAAAATCAAATCCAAATATAAAGTCAAATATCTACAGAATTTAAACACAAAACTATTTTATGAATGACAGCCACTTACTCAGCAATAAGATCATTGTGGTGGTGAGTGGGCTTTTAACCAAGACAGGCTGTAATCAGTGTTTTCTACCTGTGTTTTTAACTTGTCATCTTTCGCTCTAGTAGGACACTTGAGGAAAGTTACAACACCTCGACCAATATGATATTTACTCCACAGTAAAGAGGTTGTTTAACAAGAAATTAAGATTGTGCAAATTATGACACTGGGTCCTAATTCATATGTTTCATAATTACTGTTACAAATCTTTTCATTTATTTCATGTGTACTTTTTGTAACCTTCATAGTGATGATTTCATGAATGCAAGCTTTGACTTAATTTTGTTAAACTGTTTGTGTAATGGTTAGAATTTTTGTGATATAAAGTGGATCAGACAAAAATTACTTTAGTAAAAGCAAATTTTTTTGAAAGCTATCATTCATCAGTTTCCTGTGATGATTGGAAATGTAGTGGTGATTTAAACCATTAACAAAATGTAATCGTTATTAATGGCATCTTAATGTTTTCATTAATGTCTTAACATTTACCCAAGTTTGCATTTATCTTAGCAGAATGTAAAAAAGAAATGAAAAGCTGATGTTATGTGCTGGTTTTGTTTGAACATTTCTTTAAGACAAATGAAGAAAATTCACTGAATAACGATTCTCCTTTTGTGGAAAACACGGAAATATCTGCACACTGAATAATTTTAAGTCCCATAGGAGGTATTATTTATTTGTGACATTGTGACATATGAGAAGGTTCTGTGGGTATTGCTTGGTATTAGGCTTATATAGTGAGGCTAAAAAACCACAACACATAATTGGCTGATTATCTTTCTGTTTGCCTCACTATAAAAACGTCACGATACCTTTGCCTGAGGAAGACCCTCTCAGAGTTGGCAACATAGCGAACAAGTGACATGTCCTTGGGGGCTTCAAAACTATTGTGTCCAGCTAGTTTTTTGTTTTTCATTTTGAGCCCTTTTATCCAGTCAAGTACAGGGTTAAAATAATCAGGCCCACACAGAAATGGACTGCCTAATTTTTTGTCAGTGACAATGTTAAACATTAATGCTTTATGTTTTATCTGTAGTGTATGATTTGTTTGCCCTTTCAATTGACATTCAGATTTGATTGTGAAATACAACATTCAATAACAAAGACAAAAGGAGTGCAAATATAAATAGAATTTATTGAAATTTTAAACAAGTTATAGATAAATATAAAAACTCAACACTGGCCATGACAGCCTGGGCTATGTTCAGGCCTAACAAAATGTGCCCTAAAGGCCAAATTCAAAAGCAGTGATACTGCCAACTGTAAGCAGTTCACTGCATTTGGAGGTGGTCTTTAAGACAATTAACTAATTTACTTAAAAACATATAATTTCTCCTAGGTGTGAGATGAATGTGTCTGATGTGAGGGTGCTCAATTATGGCACCATTTAAACTATGAACAAATGTAGCCATAACACTGTAAACACATTTCCTGGCCTTATCACTCTTTGCTGGATTGCCACCAGCCTCCCACCTGCACCTTTGGGCCAATCAAGAAAATATTATCTTAATGGCAGGATGCTGGAGGTGAAGCTGGTGCAGGTCCTCCTTCATCATGCTGACCAGCTTGACACTGCTGACCTTCCCCATGTCATTGCTGCCACAGTGGATGATGAGGACACCTGGTGCTGCTCTTCCCCACAGGGAGTGGGGAAAGAAGGAGAGAAAGCCTCTCTGCAGTCCACCCCAGCCAAACCAGCAGACATGGACGCCCGGCAGGCTGAGGTTGCTTCCCAAGGTCTCAGCTGCTCTCTGGACACCACGCAGGACATAGCTGTCACCAGTGCTCCACACTGCATATGAAAGTAAAATAAGTGCAATAAATAATTAGCATTATATATTTTTTTTAAGATAACAGCTGAATCATTGATTCAAGGTTTGTTGTATAACGTTAGTTTAAGCTAAACTCAATTTACCTCAAGTTTCGTGAGGGAGCTGCCACAGGGCTAGCCAAAGTAGCGTAGCTTCTTAGGGGCTGATCGTTATTTAAATAGGACCGGGGTATAGTTGGGACGTGATTATGATTTTATTTTTTCCTTAGACTGTGATGAGTATGAGCCTGGGACAGACAATCCATGTGGGTATTGTGGCTGCCCTCCTGGTGCTCATATACGCTCTGAAAATCAAGAGCCCCCCGCAACGACCGCTATTTCATCAGACTCTTCCAGGAGTGATGCGTTCCACAAGGTATACCAGGGGTTGGGATTTGGGAAGTAGTTAGCCTATTTTTGCAAGCTAGCTTAATCTGCAATCTCTATGTGTTGGCCCACGCAAGCAAAACAGTCCCACCATTCAGGAGAGTAGATACAGGCATGAACATTAATTTACAATCTGAATGTGTCTGTCGTACCTGCTATCTACAGCAGCCTACAGTTTAAAATAAAAACCTTCTCTGTAGAAAATAGTTTCAGCACAAACGGCACATAGAAAGCAAACCAGATAGTCCAACAGAAATCTAAATGTATCACAAAACAGGTGACTGCAAATGAAATAGCCTATATATGCAGCACATGTGTATACATTTATTTAAAACTGCCAAAAAAAAGCCATCACTGACACAAACTGATGAATGTTTGTACATGTACTTATAGCCTACACAAAAAGCATGCAGTGTCTATTGGAACACTACTTTTATATTGGAAGTACACACTGCACTAGATACAATATGTAGCCTACAGTAATGTATAGTATATTGTTATTTCCTGTACTCTGTAAATTGTAAGTCTGAAATTGCATTTAATAGGCACTATAGCACTAGTGTCACTTTTGATATGTAGCTTGATTAAGGCTGGTATAGAATTCACTATCTGATACGGTTTTCAATTTGCATTCACAGCTGCCAGAAGGAAGAAAATTAAAGTTGGGATGGCTTCCACACCCACAGGCAGCAAAGACAAAGTTCTCCAACTTAATACTCCCACCTTTTTATGGTGCCTTTTACCCCACGTGCCCTGATGACAAAAAATTCCAAACACACTTTCTACAAGAAAGAAATAGGGAATTTGAAAGCAAAGGAGTGACTGACAAATGTCAGAAGATGCTCTCGTTCGTTCAAGGGGACAATCCAGCCAGTGCTGGACGATTCCTACAGGAAGGGTTCCACATCAGAAGTAGCCATGACAAAGTCACCTGTCAGCAGAACATGGACAAATTGGAGAACACAAAACAGATCTTGCTTAAGGAAAGAAGCAGCATTGTAGACCATGACAGCACCCTGTTCAAAGCTGATGGAAGACACTTACGTTCTGGCTATTCCACAATGCATGAGTTCAACCGAGAACAACTTGAAAAGATAGATCAGATGGGAAAGTCTGTTCAAGCCACCCATCACAGATTGGAAATGGCTCTACAACAGCTGAAGCACTTTTTCCCTGAAGAGGAACCAAAAAAACAAAGAGCTGCACGTGCACGGAAGGAAAGTCGTGAGAAAACAAAAAGGAGAAAAGCAAAACGCCTTGACAGAAATACAGAACAAATCCTGAAAGCTATTGCTCCTGATGCTTCCCCTGGCTGCCAAGTTACTGCTGAAATGATCAACTCAGATGAGATTGCATCACTGACATATCAGCAGGGTCGGTACATTTACAACATGTTACAAGGTCCTTACATCAATGAGGAGGGAAAAGACAAGATTATTCATGGTCTTAATGACTCTGCCAAGAAAGGTCTGAAGGTTGCCCACCAGAATAGGCACAAGTCCTGCCAGGGAGAATGTGAGTCAGAAGATTGCTTGTTTGAACAAAACACTGCCTCCCTCTTTCAAAGGCTTGGTGGTCAGATCTACAAAACCATGTATGCGCCGGAGCAAACGGGTTTACCACAACTAGGTCTAGATGAGCTCAACCTGCAGACCTTGGAGGACTGTACATCATCAATGGAGCTGGAAGCTTTGTTGAAGAAGGGCTGCTTTGAAGAAAGTGTCGAGGTCTTGGTCAGAGAAAAACTGGATGGCTGGTCTTAAATCCAGGACTATGCATTGAAAATTTTGCATTATCTAAAAAGTTAAAACCAATACTTGCAGTGTCCAGTTGTATACTGAACACTGCAAGTATATACACATTTGTCTGTAATCACAATGTTATTCCATCCAGGGACCACCAGAAACAAGGATTTGAGTTTAAAAAAAAGCAGGCTTTAAAGATATTTTTTTGGGTTGGGCAAATATGCATGGCATTAATAAAACAAAAGCAGCTGTACAAGCTCAGGGCATGTGACATGCTATGAGTTTGAGGTTTCAATCGGAAAATAGAACATGAAAAGTAAATTGGAGCATGGTATTCTTTAATAGCCAATGCACAGTTCATAATTATCTGCAAATACTTTGCAATTGATTTTTTTTCTGGTACCTTTAGAGAATTTGTTATACATGCATCTTTGAAATGAAAAGAACTTGTTATAGAGTTATTGCATCTTTGAAATGAAGAGAACTTGTAATAGAGTTATTGCATCTTTGAAATGAAGAAAATTTGTTATACGTTATTGCACATTTGAAATAAAATGCACTTTCAAGTGATTACAATTCTGATTTATTTACATTTATTTACATTTACATGTTTGTCTACATGATTTAAAAATGTTCTGAAGAGGAAATATCTATCAACATGCAAGGAAAACTAATTTGCTATACAGAAGTGATGGACCTTCAATTCACAATACTATAACAGAGTTTACTCAAATTTAGACATGGGTGAGGTGCAAGTTTAAACAACAAATATGCAGAGACATTGTGACCCATTTTTCCTGGGTGCAGGACAAACTTGAGAAATGAAAAGGTCTGCACACTGGCTTTTAAACTCATTCTCTTGATATTTCAGCCAAATAGAAACATCTGTATAAACTGACCAAGAGCTTAATTGTCAGTGTGTGGACCATTTCATTTCTCAGACTAATAGAATACAAAGTCAGGATTCTGCACCTTTTGCCTTTTTCTCCCAAACCGGGAGACACATTCCTCCTGACCACCTTCATCATCACTACTTTCACTATTAACTTCTAAAAGAACTTCATCTTCACTTTCAGATCCAGGTTCAGATTCAGCTTCTGACTCAGAGGAAGAGGCATGTGGATCAGGGATATCTATGCCATTAAGAAAGTTGGTGCAAACATCCTTACCAATATGGGCCTCTACTATTGCCAACTTGTTTTTTTTTCTTTCCAGTGTGGTTTAGCCCATGCTTGCACAAGTACTTGTCCAGCTCTGCCACACGAAGGGTGGATAATAAACCTTGCCTATAAAGTCCTTGCCAGTCATAGTCATTATAGGACTTGCCATCAGTGTGTGCCCTTTTCTCCTCTGTCATTGCAACTCGCTTCCTCTTCATCAGTTGCATGTGTTCAATGTGCTGCACATAGTCTCTAACATTATTTTCAGACACAACATATTTATTTGAGAACTCTGTGATGGAGAGGGGATTATCCAGCCGCACTGTGCCTTTACCCACTTCTATCTTCAGCTGAGCACGTGGCTGGTAGTCATCTGGTTGCCGACCATCAACAGGGGTTCTGTCGTAGGGGAGGTACCTCAAATCTGGTAGTCTCTGATGATCTGGGTATGGTCTTGGTACTCTTGTTACAGGTGGTCCAGAGAATGGATTGTTGACGCAAAACTCACAGTAGATGTTTGCTTCTGAAGCTGGTTGAGGGTAAGGGAGGGGGGTACATTTTAGTGATCCATTCTTTATTGGGATGATTGTTTTCCTATGTTGTCATGTTGTTTTGAATGTTTAGCCTAGCATTGATATTGTGAGGAAAGCATCCACTCACAATAGCAGACCAACAACGAGACACATCTGATCAGCCATTGTGAGTGGAAGTTTTCTCCACAATAACATAAAATAGAGAAGAAACTAGCATTAAGCCCTGAGGGACGCTGGGTACCCATATGGGGTTCAGGGATAGTTCACCCCAACATGACTTTTTCTATTGACTAGTACCTACATGGGTTGTAAACTGCTAGAAAATATTAAATAATTCTTTGAGCACACAACTGTTTAACATGTACTGCCAGTGTCAATAGTGTAAACTCACCTTTGCAAGTCCCTTTCAAGTACTCCATGTACAGCTCTCCAAACTCAAAATGTGTCTCAATAAAGGAGTTGATCTTCTGGAAGTAATTATGGCCAGGAACTGATGGTCTCTGTGTCTTTGGAGTTTTCATGTATTCCCGTAGATAGACTTGATTATAGAAGAAGTGGCATTCTGCAAAAGCACAAAGTGATGAATAGAATAGCAGAGCTTATACATCATCTTCAGTATCAGATTCAAGCACTTTCAATTATGTTTATTTTCACAAAAGTATTTTTAATTTGATAAATTAAAGGTTATGTGGGAAAACCCCCTGTAATTGTTAATAGAACCATAATATTACAAATCATGCTCCGATATGTTCCACAAAAAATGACGATGGTGCAAGTAGTATTAAACATATGCTGCAGCAGAATAATCGCATCAAAATACCTGGCTTCTCCACAGTAAATGCTTTGATGTAACCGGATGGTGCAGGTGACTTGTCGATGCGTTGTTGGATTTCTTCTGCTACAGCCCATGCATTCTCCTCCATCATCTTGTGAGCGTGTTCTTCTAGGCTTTCCCGGGACATTGTCTCCTTATCAATGTCTGACAAACCATGGGTTTCAGAATAGATTTGCCATCGGATGGCCCCTCCATCACAGATTGCATCACCTATGGGTTAAATGAAAGACATACGTAGACAAGAGACACACATAAGAGACACACATACAGTTACATAGGTGCACAATATGACAAGGAGACCAGGTAAGAGTTAAAAGGGATTTTTGTATTTCTCAAATTGAGAAGGATCCAGTTAGATCTTTACCTATGGAGGCATTCAGCCGCTCTGCTTCATTCTGTCCAGAATCTTCTCGGGCTCGGTGGATACGACACAGCAAGTCTGTAGAATGGATCCTTACCCTCTCTGCTGCTCTGAACCGGACCTAAAATGTAGACAAATAGCAATCACTTTTAAGATTTTGCAAAAAGAACCACAAGCCTTAATGTAGATTACATCCTCCTGCTACTGTAGTGTGTTGAAAAAAAGAAGAAAAACAAACAAAAAAAATCACCTCAAAATTCGAGACCCCCACTCCAGGTCCCGCATCTGTAAGCTCAATGATCTGGGTGCAGACATTGGGTAGTCGAACCCCATCCAGATAATCCAGCAGTTGCCAGCACAAAGCGCTCCCACAGTCTCTTTCCATACAGAGATGACAAGCCAGTTTCAACATCTTCCTCCTCATCAACAACAGAAGACATTTTGTCAATAACCTCTGCTCCAATAGCAACTTCTCCACCGGGTAGGCCTTCCTTGACGTCCGACCAATTCTTCATGGCTTGCTTCAGCTGCTGTTTCAGGGAACGTACTTGTAACAAGATATATTCCCTGAAACGGCAGTCAGTCTTCTGTGTCACACACATGACATCTTCCTCCATCGCGGTGTCTATGAAGTACTTGGTGACATCTTTTGCCCAGGAACAAAGTTTTCTCAACTCCTTACAGTGTGTTGTGGTTTCAGTAGCTTTAGTCTCAAACTCATCAGGACATTCACGCCTGAGCCTCATGTAGTTTGAAGCCCATGTGGTGCCATCAGTTCCAATATACGCCTTGGGGTGGATCACTGCTATGCTGAAATCCTCTGTGGAGATAAGGGCATTGCTACCTTCCACACCAGCAGGTTCCTTCCTGAGTAGATGGAAAGCTGATGGGGTTATGTACATCGAAGGCTCAGGGAAGTCATGAGTGGGAAGTTTTCTGGCTTTGCTGTCATCAGTTGGTTGGAGAATGGACTGTCTCTTGGACCCAGCAAATCCCTCTGGAGGGGTGAACAAAATTTAGACCAAAAATGTGAAATCAAAAGAATATAATTTGACCCTGCTCCACCACTTGTGTGCCAGCACTATGGTTTTATGAATGCGGCAATTTGTGAATATTGTCTGATGTTTGATGTATAACAACACCTATTCAGGTTATCTGCCAAGTACCAAAATCAAACCAGAGACCATGGTTATACGCCCTTTAAGAAGACATTGTCAATTTACTACCCATAGCCTATGGCAGTGGTTCTCAAACTCTTACATTTCAAGATCTCTTTCAAGGACTCTGACAGTATATAGATGTACATTTGTACGCTGTCAGAGTTACAGACTTAAAGGGTCATTTAAGACTCCCCTAAAGTCACTCTGAGTTCCTGGAATCTACTTTGAGAAACTCTGGCCTACAAACCTGAAGTTCCAGGGCGAAGGTAGGCTTTATCATCCATGCTGATAGCCAGTGCAAAGCATCTCTCCTCTTCAGCCGCACGTCCAAACAGGTGTTCTTTAGCAAGGGCCACGTGTTTCCTTTGATGGTGTGTGCATTCATTGTCACGGTCCTCTGTTTTCGGTGGCTTCTTGGAACACCAAAGTCCCAATCCCTTCTGTGGAACACATTTAATTCAAAGGGCCTTTATTGGCATGACAAAACACATGCTTGCACGGCCAAAGCAGGTGTCTAAATATAATAAAAATAAACAGTTAAGGATGGGGCTTGTAGATCTGATCTGAACTGATCCGGCGCAGATCTTAGTCAGCCCAGACTCGGGCTTCTGGTGTAAACCTTGCTTAAGAATCAGTTCAAAGCAACCCAATACGTTTTTTGCCATCTACACAGACTACATTACTATGAAAGTAAGTTTCATATTTTGTTTACTACAGCTCTAAAGATGTTTTAAGACTTACATGTCTTCTAGACTGTATAGACCTCAGGGATGTTGGCCTTGCTCTGGACGTTACAGTTGACATGGCGCGTATCAAGGGCAGTCCTCGCATCAGTCGTCTGTAGTTGGCTAGCTTTAATAGGTCCCTGGTCTTCACTCTATGGTGAGTGTAAAGAACGGTCTCATGTCTCCTGCCGTGGACTGTTGTTTTATCCTCTGAAGAAAAAGGGGGGAAAAGGATTTGTTGTTTATTATTGGGGCTATAGGATACTTAAAATCAGTAAAAGAGGTCATCCAGTACAATACAATTGAAAGCAAGTTTAACCTACCGATACATTTGGCCAACCATGTCTCATCCTCCTCATCCATCATAGGTTTTGGACCTGCACCCAAAGCCCTTTTCTTCAGTCTTTGCTGATCAGCAAGTTCATTTACCTTCCTCTTTACAGCTTGCCGGAGGCATTGCTGATAGTATGGAGTATCTGCAGCCTTAAATGACAAAAGAATGACAACTTTTAATTTTCAATTAATTGGCTTAGGATTTAAAATGATCAAACTATAAAACTATATTTGAATGGATGGTCGTAACTATAATTACAGTAGCAGGGGGATACTAAAGTACAGTACAGTACCCTACAGCAGTAGTTCTCAAACTTTTCAGGCTGTGACCCCCCCCCCCCCCCAAATAATCATATTTTGAACTGGGGACTGCCCAATTTGTTTGACTCTGTTCCACAAATAAATATTGTGAAAATAGCAGATCTACAGAATCACAACGCCTTGCATGACATTGTGAGCCTGTAGATCAGCTATTTTCAAAATATGTGTTCTCAACCCACAGGCTGAGAACCACTGCACTACAGTAGCATGAGGGATGTACAATTTAAATAATATTTTCTGTGATTGGATGCTATGAATGGTATAATTTCAAACTATCATACATTGTGAACAAAACATGATCTAGGTTGACAATCAAAACAGAGCTCTGTTGTACCCACCTTTAATTTCTTGACGTGCTCCTGGGATTCCACGAGAGAGTCTCTCGTAGACTCCAAGTCCCCAACTCGTTCTGAGGGCCATTTTCCAGCAACGCGACCAAGCTGTTCTGTTGCCTCGTCAATCCTGACTTGCAGACGTTCAAAGCGCTCTGTCAGCCGCTGCTCCACTAAATCTTTGGCAGTGCGTTTCGTGTTCTCCCATGCGATTAACTTTTCTTCCAAACAGGCCAGCAGTTTTTTTGCCCTGTCGGGGTTCATTCCGAGCTGATATTGCTCCGAACGCGATTTCCCAGCACAAAGCAACATCGTTGTAACTGACCGATCATATTCACACACCATGGAATCCAGGGCACGGTGAACGAGGTCGACGCTGATGTTCTCCTGCTGCTCCGTTTCTGCACGATAAGCCTCGTCCTGTTGTGCAATATAGAGAAGTATGCTCGGGATTGAAGCGGTGGGATCATTTAGCACGAGCATCTGAGCACGGTAGGCCGTCTGAATATTGCAACCGGTATGCCGTAGTCTTTGTCGAGTAGAGCATCGCGGAACCAAATTCTTTCAGGCCAAACGACAAAAAAGGAGGAGAACAGTTCATACGCATACTCGTAGTCCAGCCATCCACAAGGTTTGCTCTCACCAGTGGCTGGGAGCAGCAGCTCACTCAGCAGCCGACTCAGAGCTAGAAGTTTGTCACGCAAGTTCTTATTCTTTGTCGACTCTGTAATAAAATTAAATTTGTCCAGTGTCTCATCCGCTTTTAAGGTCTGCAAAGACACTCTCAAATTAGCATGAAGGAAACTTTCCTTTCGATACACCGATTTCCTCACAGCAGCCATTATGCTTGAATTATTTGTGTTCCGCGGTCATCTTCTTCTGCTACTCTATTGGGTTTTCCGGTCAGTGACGTGTGCATTGAAAGTGACGTGTGCGCAAGTGCGAAATACCATTGTGGACCATGCAGGGTAACTTTATATAGCGGAGTATAAACCAAAACCTCTGAGTAAAATACGAATGGAAAACAAACAAAAAATCATACAAAACTTAACAAATTACAGTTGCATGACGCCCCCTGAAGCCAAAATAAAAACCATATGCCCCCCCCCCCAGTGCTCAAAAAAAAGTTCAGGGAACCCCCCCGTTTTGGACCAGCCCCATTTGCATATAAATATCGATCAGCCCCTTAGCCTCGTGGCTTTTTAGCCTAGCTTGTTAGCCTTAGCTAACTTAGCAGCGCCGAGCGAGGTGGGCGTGTTTAAGCAGCCAGGCTTCCTTCAGCCCGCCTCTTTGCCCATGTTTGATTGTCCGGGAGTTGGGCGGAGTCAGGCACTGGCAAGATGGTGACGTCCTAAGCGGAGTATTTTGAGCTTCAAATCCACTCTTCAGAAACGGACGTGTGATATCACGGTGACTACGTCCATTATTTTATACAGTCTATGTACACAACGGGCATTGCTGAACACATAACACCTAACAGTTTTACCAGAGATGTATCTATGAGGACTTGGTTGTACTTTTGATGTCATGGCGGATAATGAAGGAGCATCATGTAAAATTATCTGTGACTGTGACCATGAACACAAATATACAGCAGGCAGTTGTCCTCAGTTTATATGAAATTCAGAGCTACACCAGAACATTTATGAACAGGTCTTACTTTACTACTAGCTTGTGTGTAACATTAGCATGTTAGCATGTTTCCACTAATTACTTGGACTGACCTAATGTTAGTAGCGTCAGCTTTGCAAGCGAAGGCTGCAACAGCTTTGCTGTGTTATGTTATGTCTTCACTGTGTATCTTCACATAAAAGAATACTCTGACGATTTGGGAGTTATGCTGTTTCTCTATCATTTTCATATTGAGACAACATGATCAATACCTTTTTTGTGTCTGTACGTCCAGTGGCTGGGTTAGCGGTTAGCATTGTGCTGATAGAGGGTCAGTACGTCCTGCGCTGTGATCCGCGGAGGGATACATTGGTGAGCAGGCACAGACGTAGCTTGTAAACAAAACTCAGCTGTTTATTTAGCCTAGCGATATCTCCGGATTTTAGCAGCTGCAATGGACGACTTTGAACGCGATTTTGAAGGGTTTCTTGCAGCGGACACAGATCCAGAGCCATACCTGTTTGAGCTGGAGCATACAGATGAGGAACTCCATGTGTTGAATGCTGAGCAGAGATGAGAGAGGCTGAATCCTCCGCTACTATTTTCCTGCACATAGTGGGATTCGGTGCTGCCATCGTTGGGGAGATATATCATCAGGAGGAAAACCGCTGCAGAGAGTGCATCACAAGGAATGAAAACTTTGCAGCAATCACTAATCCTGGCATGACTGAAACTTTTTTTTCATCCCTCCGCGCAAGATGTACTGACAGTGCCATGCTAACCGCTGTCTCAATATGAAAATGATAGAGAAAGGGCATAACTCCCAAATCGTTGGAGTATTCTTTTCACATAATAATGCAGACTCAGCAGATGACTTGTTAACTGTTTATTCCTCCTTACACCGAATGTACACGGCTGCTTCTCATTGTTTCCAGTAGCACAACAACGGTTACTACATTACCCAGAATAACTTGAGGCTCACACTACTACGGTAGCCTTAGTAGCTCAAAATACACAACAGCTTAGATTTGATCAGAACAGAAACACGACAGGAGAATTTACTGAGTAATTTTGCTGTTTTCACTATTTACTTGGACTGACCTGACGTTAGTTAATCCTCTCGCTCTCCAAAACAAATGCATGCGGTGGGTGTCATAACGCTTCGACCAAAGGGACGCTATAATCAACAAAAATGAAAAGTTATGCACAGCTGCTTTAATGAGAGCACAGAGAAGCAGTCAGAGTTACAGGCTACAATGAGGCTAAAAACAGAGTTCAAATAACGTTTTTCGAAACAACTTTTTATGTCGGGCTTCAGGACACTTGTATCACTGAGCATGTTGGAGGTATTTTGTGGTTTCAATTTTGTGTTCTTGGATGTCTGGGGCGCCATTAGCCACCACAGCCTTCCTCAGCATGAGGGTGAGTAAATAATGGCTGAATTTTCATTTTTGGGTGCACTATCCCTTTAAAGTACAGTCCTGTGGTGAGGCAAGCAAGCCTATGTCTAAGAAAACATACAGTGAAGCGTCTTTGTCAGACAAATGCTTGTCTGACAAAATCATTTGAGAGCGAATTGACAACCTGTTTTCACTTGTCCTGAAGAACAAAAACAGAAAACAGGTTGTCAAGTCGCTCTTAAATGATTTAGCACCAAGGACAGCACCCTGTTCAGCACCACAGCGACAGCACACACAGATGTTGCTGAACGCCAACAGGCCAGGTACACTGTCTCTGTAGTTCAGTGTAGTCCATTTGTGTAACATCCTCCTTAGAACAAAATAATCTGAACACGAACAGGCTGATGAACTTTGGACATATCATGATGGTCCTTTCTAAAACTTCATCCTCCTTCCTTCATGGTGGCAAACCTGCCAACCACTCTTTCTTTATCAATGTTTATGTCCACACACAGGAACGTGAGGTTAGGTAGTCTGGCCTCATCCATGCAGGAACACAAATAGCTCTTAATGAGCCTCAGATGGCTGAAACTTTGTCCGGTACTGACGCTGCTGATGGGAATGGTTTTGTAAATTCTATAGAGCATGGTCAAATGTGGGTATGCTCGATCCATATCGCTTGCAATGAGGAATGGTAGGACTGCATCAGTGTTAAGATCCATTGCTGATTCAGAATACAATGTATGAAAAGAGTTGAACTCATCCACAACTTCTTCTGTCTTGGAGATGTCTTCTGAGTAGAAATGTGCAAGCTGCAGCATTTTTTCTTCAGGATGCTGAAAGTGCTTTGGACTGAGTACAGTGAACAATTTTGGCCATTTCTTTGAAGTCAGAAAAATGATTCACAAACTGCTCCACAAAAATATTGAGGATGTAAAAATAAACCTCAGTTTTAAAGTGACTTCTACTGTCCTGGGCTGGACCATCCTCTGTGTCCTCATCGAAATGCTTCTTCCTCTTGCGGACTCTCTTCTCTGCAAACTCAGTGGTTGTGTTGCTTTCTTTGGCCATCATTTTCGCATGTTATCCTGTTCTTCTTCTAGTATTTTAAACCTTGGAAAGCTGGCAGTTAAAAAGCAGTGCAAGGTTTCAAGTGTACCAAAAAAAAAAAAAAAATTTAGCACTACACAAACAACATGCAGCATCCATAAGAATGAGATTAAGATTGTGCACGCATTAGTAGACATAAAATGCCTTGTGGGAACAGTTTTGCTTCACTCTGGTTTGTAGCCCCGTTAACTGTCCAGACATTGCCCTTGCCCCATCATATGCTTGCCCCCTCAAGTGATTTACACTGAGACCAATGTCTTTTGTGAGCGTTTATCAGAAGTTCATAAAATGACTCAGCACCGCTGTCACGCAATTCCTCAAATTTCACAAAGCGTTTGATGCTATTGCCTGTTTTTGTGACATATCTCAGTGAGAGAGAAAACTGATCTATTCGCGTTTTGTCGATGGTTGAGTCTACAAAAACAGAGAAAAACTTAGCTGCCTTGACTTAATCTATTATAGTTCTCAATGTCTCACTGGCAAGAGCTTCAGTAAGCTCATTTTGTAACTGGTGGCTGAGGTATGTCACACGGCTTACCAGGTATGTCAGGCGCTGCTCAAGGATTGAGTCATAGTGTGCCAGTAATTTCAGAAGTTCCAGGAAGTTCCCTTCATTTGAATCAGGGGCACCCAGCCCAGCATATTCCCTGTGGCAAAGGAAGGCCAGGCCCTGACCAGCTAAAAAAAGAGTGGTATCTACCAACTTGTGAACCTCCTTTCCACCTGCTCTCTCTCAACTAACAACTCTGCGACCACAGTGCTGTCCTGACTAATACAAAATTTTGTCATTAAATACGACTTCTCTGCCTCGCGGTGAGCACTGGACTTTTCATGCATCTCAATCTGCTCTATCCAATTCTTATATGTAGAGAAGCCCATGCATGGATCAGCCCAGCATTTCCCAGCAGTTTCGTTGGATTGTTTGCCAAAAAGCCAGCAACAGAAGCAAAACAGTCGGTTTGCTTTGGGCAAATAAACTAACCACTGTTGCTCCACTCTGCCTGAGCTTCCCAAATGACGCTTATACAGTACCATAGCACTTTCTAGTTCTACTTGCTAAATATTGTTATAATTCTAAAGTTGAAATTAATAGTCTGTTTTGGAAAAAAAGAAAGTGAAAAATACAAAAAAAAAACAGATTATATTCTGCGTTGGTACAAAATAAAAACGAAATAAATACACCACAGTGTCTCCATGGTGAAGGCATATATAACCTAATAATGATAGTGATGCAAATAACCTAATTGTGATGCAGACTGCAAAATCTGATGCAGAGGGGGAGGAAATATCACCTACTTGGCAAAGGTCTGCACTGCTTTTCTAGTTATCCTTCAAACCAGGCTGACACGGGCCATGCTCGATCACAGCTCAGATCACTTTGGTGGTCAGAGGCGGGTTCTGAAACAGGTATAGTTTGGTTGGGCACTCCTTCTCAGGGTAAAATGTTAGCGGCAGCCAGGTCCTGTACTGTCCTCCACCTCATCACTTCTTCTCATGCACGCATAGACCACGGAACCAGGGGGGCCGGGGGGCCATGTCTCGGGTAACTTTTGTACTCTGACAGAGGGCTACATTGGGAACCGGCGGGACCCAACACAAATAGTAATAGTCATTTTGATCCACACTCCACCAGTTGGTGGTGGTAATGGGCCAATTCGCTGTTTGCCAACAGCCATTAAACAATAGAAGAAGAAAAAGATGATGAAGAAGAAGAAGAAGATGTAGCCTAGCAACAGGATGTCAACACAGGAACACAGGAACAGGTGCACATGCATGAGCGTTTCCACTCCATATTTATTCATAAATGGACGAATATGCCCTGAACCAGCTTTCATACCAATTTGCCGCTTGCTCCACCTGTCTGTCTGTCTGTCAGCTCCATCTGTCATGAGACAAACATGAAAGAAGACATGTGGTTTATTGTGTTTCACCGGCAACGAGCTGTCATTACACGCGTCTCTTACACACGGCTGCGCGCTGTTTATAACTCACTGTGTGAACCTATGTTGCATAATAAAGATTTGCCGCACATAATTTTTAACCGCCCCCTCAATAACTTCATCCTGGCGCCGGGCTTGCCTTAACCTCAATCACTGCGTGATTAGTATATAAAGGTAGAAAAATAAATAAATACAGAGGAGGAGAATAAAATATGAGTTTAAATCTTATTTATCTGATCGTTTACAGTTTGTTCACGTTCATAATGAATTATCCTTACGTACTAAAGTTTGTTTTGGAGTTCCGCAAGGTTCTGTGCTTGGACCAATCCTATTTATTCTATATATGCTTCCTTTAGGCAACATCATTAGAATTCACTCTGTAAATTTCCATTGTTATGCGGATGATACACAGTTGAATTTATCTATGAAGCCAGAAAAAGTAATCAATTAACTAAACTCCATAACTGCCTTAAAGACATAAAAACCTGGATGAGCACCAATTTCCTGATGTTAAATTCAGACAAAACTGAAGTTATTGTTCTTGGCCCCAAACCACTCAGAGACTCTTTATCTGATGACATAGTTTCTCTCGATGGCATTGCTCTGGCCTCTAGAACTACCGTAAGAAACCTCGGAGTAACATTTGATCAAGATTTGTCTTTTAATTCTCATTTAAAACAACCCTCACGGACTGCATTTTTTCATCTGCGTAATATTGCGAAAATTAGGCCTATCCTGACCTGAAAAGATGCAGAAAAATTGGCCCATGCTTTTGTCACCTCAAGGCTGGATTACTGTAACTCTCTATTATCAGGTAGCTCTAGTAAGTCATTAAAAACTCTCCAGCTAATTCAGAATGCAGCAGCACGTGCACTAACAGGAACTAAGAAACAAGATCATATTTCTCCTGTTTTAGCTTCTCTGCACTGGCTCCCTGTAAAATCCCGAATTGAATTTAAAATCCAACTGTTAACTTATAAAGCTCTAAATGGTCAAGCTCCGTCATATCTTAGAGAGCTCACAGTGCCATATTATCCCAACAGAGCTCTGCGCTCGGAGAACGCAGGGTTACTCGTGGTCCCTAAAGTTTCCACTAGGGCTGAACAATATATCGTTATCGTATCTATACCAAGATATGAACATGCAAGATATTAATATCCCAAAAGGCAACGATATTGACGATATAATTTCCCCGAGTTTCCCCAGCTTGACCTGCATGTACAGCTCAGCCAATCACAAACCTCATTTCCTGCATGCCTTGTATTGACAGCAAAACCAGCCAATCACAAACATCCCCTTGAGCGAGGGAGACGTGCTGCTGCTGCTAGTAACTTGCTAGTAAACACAACACATTTGCGACTAAAATAGTTTTGTTCGAGCAAAATAAATCATTCAACACGCTGTGTGAGTACAGATTTCAACCAGCAGCAGAAACGAAAGGCGAATCTTACCAGTTGTGGTTTGAACGAGGGTCACAGACGGGAATACAGCGTAGCGCTATGGCCGCAAAAGATAACGCAGTTTAACGGCGTTTTGCTGTATGTGAAGAGCCTGGTGACTCGAGGCTACAGGTGACCGAGACGTCCGGCTCCAGGTGAATAAGTTGGTGTCATGGCTGCTCAGTAGTACCTGAACAGCTGAGCCGTGGCGACACACAGGTATGTGACGTGTCAGAGGAGAAACGAGCCGTTCAAATTTCCATAAACCTCACCACACTTTAGGGACTGTTCTTTACTTATGAAGGGATTGTTCTTTACTTGTCAGGGGAGGAGGGTGGCTGTAGATTTTTATTTCATATATTTATTTTATTTCAATCCCCCCTATGTTAATCACTTATTGATGCTGTTTTTGAAGTATGAATAAGACAGTAAGTAATTTATTCCATTGAAATATCATTGATGTATTATACAAAATTGATTTATCTTTTTATAAATGACAAAAGGCACATCTGCCTCATTTTTGCTGTAGTATTGTGATACTACTCAGAACTGTGATACTTTCACTGGTATTGTACCGTGACAACACGACCAAGTACTGTATGAACAGTGCCTTGCAATAAAAAACATGACAGAGACATCTGGGGCAAGCCCAAGCAACGTCGGATTGCCGATGCATTCAGTAGCATAATGCCATACCAATCGATGTCCAGCAGGCACATAGACATTACAAACGCTATAACGCACCATATTGCTACACATGATTCCTTTGTATTCAGTCACTAAAGAGGGCTTCCAGAAAATGGTTCGGACTTGGTTTTTTTTAAATAAAGAATGCTTAGTTTTCACTGAACCCATAGTCATATCGTATCGTATCGGTATCGAGATATCTGGCATAAATATCAAGATATGAAATTTTGTCCATATCTTTCAGCCCTAGTCTCCAGAAGTAGATCAGGAGCCAGAGCCTTCAGCTATCACCGTAACAGGAAGATGATTCCACCATCTTCCTGTTACGGTCCATGAGGCAGACACCGTCTCCACATTTAAGACTAGACTTAAGACTTTCCTCTTTGATAAAGCTTATAGTTAGGGCTGGCTCAGGCTTGCCTTGTACCAGCCCCTAGTTAGGCTGACTTAGGCCTAGTCTGATGATTAGTCCACCTATAATACACCTCTTCTCTCTCTCTCTGTCTCTCTGTCTCTCTCTCTCTCTCTCTCTCTCTCTCTCTCTCTCGTGTCCTATTACTGCATCTTGCGAACTCGGCCATTCTGGATGTCACTAACTCGGCTTCTTGTCCGGAGCCTTTGTGCTCCACTGTCTCTCAGGTTAGCTCGTATTGCAGCGGTGCCTGGACAGTGTGACGTGTGTGGTTGTGCTGCTGCCGTGGTCCTGCCAGATGCCTCCTGCTGCTACTGTTATCATTAGTCATACTTTTATTATACACATATGATTATTGTCACACATGTATAATATCAGATATTAATATATTATTATTTTTAATTATAGTATTATCACTTTCATTAATGTTGTTGTAAGTTACTGTCATTACCGTCAGTCCTGCATCTCTCTCTGTCTCTCTCTCTCTTTCTGGCTCATTGTGTCATACGGATTACTGTTAATTTATTGTGTTGATCTGTTCTGTACGAAATCTATTGCACATCTGTCCGTCCTGGAAGAGGGATCCCTCCTCAGTTGCTCTTCCTGAGGTTTCTACCCCTTTTGATTGATTGATTGATTGATTGATTGATTGATTGATTGATTGAATCAGTCCGTAACATCACTATATAACCAGAAACAATGATTGTCGGCTGAAAAAATGGTTTTAGGGTTTAGTTACTCTTTAATAGAGGTTCAATACTATTGACTATACTTTTATGTTGTGATACTGATAGGATATTACTATTACACTGCTGTATTATTTATATGCAATAGCAGAGCTATGTGAAGAACTGTTTAAATAGCAGCATGACAGTGAAGATGTCTGCTTTCAGAGTATTTTTTAAAAATCAGTTTAGTATGTTTCATTCTGCTCTAAAGTAACCTTGCATTATTATTAAACTGAAAATGTGTCCTTGGGTTTACACTGAACACTCTCTCTTCTCTCCCTATCTCTCTCTCTCTCAAATGTTTGCCATGACTGCTGGCATCTTTTGGACAGTTGTTATTTTGGGTTTTTTTTATTTAATTTTGTCAAAATATTAATTTACAGTTCCAAATTTAAAGTGCATCACTTTTTGAAGCTTAATTTAAAAATGAATTGATTTTGTTTTCCATATTTAGATTCACAGATAATGTTGTTTGAAACTCAGTTCAAATTCACAATATCTAATCTAATATATATGTTGGTCCTTTGGTTTTCATTCAGTTTCCAGAGTATGTAGGACTGAGGAAAAGCAAACTAACACAGGGTCCTCTGATTCAACAAAGTGGTGTCTCTAAAATGTTCCAGTGTGCAGAACTTGCAAAAAAGGCAAAAAAGGATTAAAAGGTATTTACATATACCTAGTGATGGACACATCATTAGTGGCAGTACCTGAGGTCGTTGGGAGTTTCAGGTCTTCGAACTTCAGACCCCCTCACCCAGGTAACCTGACCGGGAGTGTTCACTTCCCCATCTCTGTCCAAAAAGCATTTGACGACGGACCTGTACCTCATGATCTACAGCCATCTTAAAGACTTTTCTGCAACCTCTGAAACTCTGCTGATGGCTTTTCTCTCATATGTCCCAGGAGACTGTGGGCTTTGCATAGTGATTTTCCTGCAAAACCCCTCCCTCCTACTTCAGTGGGGATGCACTGTGCATGTCCCCTCCGTCTGTCACATTTTTCCACTAGTTCAGCATATTTCGCCTTCTTCCTTTCACTGGCCTCCTCCATCCGCTCCTCCCAGGGCACTGTAAGCTCCAGCATTCTGTGGTGATCTGGAGAATTCAAGGATGAGGCCAATCATGGAGTTCTTTCTTAATGCACATTTAATTACGAGCTTGGATCAACATGGCTACATGTTGACGTCTGTCATAACGGAACATGATCCCCAGGGGTCTTGACCAAGTATCCACTAGTCAGTGGAGATGTAAAAATACATACTAACAGCCTGTTTAGATGTTTCAGATAGCAGCACAATGTCTTGTCTGACAGTAGTCTCTTTCTGGGAATCTGAGCTGCTTTCCCAGGTCCACCCTCATTTGCCACTCGTATGCTGTTCCAAGGAGACCTCCCTGGGCTTTCAGGTGCAGTTTATGAGGTTTTCCTGCTCTCACAAAAGAGATTCTGAACCATGGTGGTTGGAGGCTCTTGAGCTGGTTGATGGTGCTACAGATGGACTCAGCAACTACTTTTAGCACTTGGTTGTGGCGCAAACAATAGCAACCCTCCTTAAGTACTTTAGGGCAGCTGCTGAGGGTTTCATTTCCTTGGGACAAGGGGTATGATGGAAATTGAAGCTTGCGCCAACAGAAGAGGTTGAATGGGCTAGAAAGAACATCGTACACAGACTGGATGAGAAATTTAATGCAGAGGGGTTCAGCCTTTCACAACCATGAGATCTTCCTGTCCACTGCTTGTTCCCATCTGGTCCAAGCACCATGTTGCAGCAACCCCACTGTTTGGCTTGCACACAACTCCTCAGCTGCAGCTCTTACTTCCCTTTGGAACAGCTCCCACCTCTCTTTGCCCTTGGTCTTGCTGTGGTCAGCTACTGGAGTGTTGCCTAATCCAAATCCACTCTGTGTCACAGTTGTGATTCCGCTTAGTCTACTGCCTCCTGGGCCCTCTACCTTCTTCTAGTTCGCACCTCGATTCAAGCCTGGGAGACTTTTGGGTCACTTGACTCCCTGCATTTAAGAACCTCCCTCACACGTGTCACCATGACCTCCACACTATTGCTGTTGATGGTTTTAGCTTGTTTATGTTGCCATACAGGGCGATGCTGCTCAAGCTCCTGGGCAACCCTAACCACCTTCACAGAGGACAATGGGATTGTTTGTTGTTTGTTGTCCCAGTGGAAGCAGCGTCTTTTAGGATGGAGTTGAATGTTTTTCGAAAGCTCTTCACACGTTTCTCAGTGAATGATGGGATTCGGTTACCTCCAAGCAAGAAGTGGAACCAGTCAGTCACCTTCCCTCTCTTCAGTACCAAGGACCTGATAATATTCACTATGTTTTCATTCATTTTAAAAACACCTGAAACTAAGAATTGCCCATGCTGTTTCTACAGTACCCCAGAACAGTCAAATCAAACACTGGTTCTAGATAAGGCCATTCACATTGAATACTTGCTCTTGGGCAGTGACTTCTGGCATCAGACACAGACACAAAAAGCTGTCCTATCACGTTGGCATGACATGCGGCTGGTTGTCATTATTGTGACAGCAGCATCAGGGGGAAATGCCACGAGACCATAACGTCAGTTTAAGGAGCAAAAGTCTGAGTAGGGAGAGCAGGAGAGGTGGTGGGTGGATCCAACAATTACAAATCTGCCTGTGTTCTCTTCCCATATGACTGTTAAGCCAAACCATGCCTTTTGTTGCTTAAACCTAATGATGTGCATGCTGTTGGCCAAACGTAACTATGTGCGTTTGTTGTTGAAGGAAAAAACATCAATTCCTGTGTTGTACTGATGTAGTGTGTTTATTTTGAAAGAGACTGATGCAAACTGTACATTTCCTGTGAAAACAGAGGTATATTTTGAAAACAGTCATACATGCATACAACAGGCTGAAATTGACACAGTGTCCGAGAACGTCAACAACCAACACACCCAGGGTACCTTGCACGTCATGTGTTGATGTGGAAAGTCCATGACCAAACCTCAATATAGGACATACAGAACACTTTCATCAAACCCAATTTAGCCCAAAAATTACTGTACGGAATAGTAAAATATCCTACATTTAGCCTACAAATGTCTAAATTATTTTTTATAGCGACAATAACATAACAACATAACATGGAGCACTGACACACAACCATGGCACCTTTAGCTAAGCTAGGTTGCAACATTTATGATCCCAGGCTGTTCTTATGCACTGCTCATATGTTTTCTCATTAAAGTAATGCACCACAATTTGTACATATCCTACTTTATGACGAGCCAGTAATTCATACATGACTCATGTTTTTTGGAAGGGTGCGATAATGTGGCCAATGCGCTGATGGGACTTAAGAAGGAAATGGTTCTGACTGGTAAGCAAGCAGGTTGGGGTGCTGGATCGGTCACAAAACACAGGACCTTCTCCAGAGACTTTCTTCAGGAGACGGGTGTGTGAAACTATGTGAACTCTGAGTTATTTTAAGGTACGTCCTCATCATGCTTCTTTTCCTTAACCTAATCACATGAACTTTACTTACTTAAACCTAACCTCCCCAACTTTATGTTAATATGCAACTCTGCGTTAAGGACGTAATATCATTCATGGGATGCTAATTTTTAGGATACCATACAAACTGTTGTGTGAAGATACTTCGATCACCATATGGGCCTTTAAAAATTACATTCCATTTTACAGGACAACATAGATGCACTCTGAGTTACTGAGCTGTACCTGAGTACCTGAGGTCTCAACTATGTTATGCTATGTAAAGGATGTACCTGGTGAGGTTAGATAAGTACAACAGGAATGTCTGAGGACCCGTGCTTGCTGTGAAAGGCCATGAACTGTGCATCAGCATGGCACCTGTCTGAGAAACATCACTCTTCTGTATTAACCTTTTCGGCAAATACCAGCAGCTGCAAACGTGAGCAGTAGCAGCAATCACCTCTAGTGATGGTGAAAGAATAAACCAGGCTACATTGTCTGATTTTACTAAACCATACTGACATAAACAACAACAGTCAGGTCATTTCTTTCACTAAAGACCAAAGACTCCCTTAGTGACACCTGAATTTATAAGGTATAGTAATGTCAGGGGAAGGAATAGTCTTACCTAAAGGCAGATTTCCAGTCATGTCCTTTCACTAAATACAGCAGGTGGTTAGAAGGCCCTTTAGTGTATGGATTCATGTTCTTTGTTAGCATTCATGAACCTAAACAGGACAAACCATGGGCACAGAATTTTTTTTCTTTACTTTTGGCACTCAGCTTGTGGTGCTCAAAGCGCCAAAAACACATTTGAAAAACTCAGCAAAGTTTCTGTCCAGAAACCATGACCCAGTTACTTATGATAATCCACAGACCAAGTTGTGAGCAGTTTCATGTAGGAACTATTCTTTCTACAGCACTACACCCTCCAGCTGTATCACTGTGCAGAAGGAAGCATCTACTGCTGCTAGCTCACTTAGCACCACTCCGCTAGCTAACATTGTAGCTCAACTGAGGAGGACGCTATTAATGTTTACATCTCACATTACAAGCAAAAGCATCTGGTCCATGAGTAGATGCAAGCTTCTTTCTGCGCATTGATATGGTTAGAAGGTGTCGTTGGGTAGAAGGAAAATAGTTCTACGCAGCTGTTTGCAGTGATAAACTTACTGTATACTACTGCTCAGCACCACAGAGCAGACGCTAAGTGGTGAACATAATGGAGCATTTAGCAGCTAAAGAAACAAATATTTTCCACAGGAGGAAAAAAAAACAAAGGTTACAGAAAATTAAAATAAAACAAATAAATAATATAATAAATAACATAAATTTGTGGGGCAAAATGTGTTTTTGTTTTCTTTACTCTCTTCTAAGATGTTTTTAGTTTCCCTTGGAAGGTTAGTTTAGTTTTAGTTTAGTTTTTTTTTTTAGCCATTTTAGGACCATTTACTGTTGCATACTATACAATAGGGGTTGGAATCATTAGATGACCCACGATATGATATTATCACAATACTTATGTCATGATACAATATTATTGTGATTGCAGTAATATATGTTGTGATATATTGTGATTTATTACCTTTTTCCAGTTGCAAATTATTTCCCCAAAGGAAAACTTTGTCAGCATCAGTTTTTACGGGAATTTCAGTCAAGTTTTCAGTCTGTTCATCTGACTCACATTAAGCTTGGGTACAGCTGTGTTGGTAAAAACAAAACAAAACAAACAAAAAAAACGTCAGGAACAGAGTCATATAACTGAGTTCTAGTGTTTTCAGCATGTAACAAAAGCGTCCATTTTCAACAAAGCTGTATGGACGCAGATCGCTACATGAAGTGGGTGATGGACTGTGTCATTTTCTTAGATTTCTAAGAGTTGGATGGTAGTTTTGACAAGCTAAATGTGTCCAGTGTTGGTTGATTTTTCGGCAAAGCAGCTTTAGCGTTAGCTTGGCCATCAGTGGCTAATGCCATCACTGAATGGTGAGCATGTTTGTAGTATTCCCGGAGTATTCTCATATGACACTGCTTGCAAATTGCAAAGTGTCATATCCAAGTTTTCCTTTCCTTCTGTGTTAAAAAAATCCCATTTAAGTCCGCTGGAAAATTATGTTTTTTTCACATTGACTAGACAGCGTTTTGGGTGGAGCGATCGCCATGGATGTGGAGCTTGCTGTTTCTGTAGGTACACATTTCCTGGGGACACCTGCATGTCTTGGCCCCGCCCCCTCCATTGTGATTGGCTAAAGCGCAGCATCGTTAAAACTCAAAGCATATAGCGTCAGTTTGCGTCAATGTAGCGAGTGTGACAGTTGATTAATTAACAGTTGTATTTATATTTATAACACCTGTCAACAGAGTGATTTTACTGTTATATGTCCCAGTGATGTTATACTCTATATCAGCACTCATGGAATGCCTCTCATCCAATCAAATTACTCGGTCGGAACTAACTGTTGTAGGCTATAAATATATATATATATATATATATATATATATATATGTATATATATATATATATTTATATATATACATATATATATATATATATATATATACATATAGATATAGATATATATATGATGCACGTGTGAAAATTAACAGTCCCTTTATTCCAAAAGTGGTAAAGAAAGCAAGGGAAGAACATTTAATAAAGCCCTGGAGGGTGGGAGTGGATGAACTCAGTTAAAGAGTACCCATCCAGACAGGGCGCTCTAATGCTGCGTTCCAGGCAGGCTTTTGAACTCGTAAGTCACGACTTCAAGTCACGAGTTACGACTTTGTAGCATTCCAGGAAAGTTACGGCAAACTGCCAGTTACTTCCTGTTTAACGTTGAACACGGCGAACCGTTTGTTTGTGCTTCCCCATTATTGCTATCGCCAAAGGTACCTGCTCCTTGCTCATTTGAGTGAAACGGAGGAGGATAGGGTCACAGATGCCATTATAGGCTATTTTTTACGTTATCTGTGTGTTATTTTGTATTGATTTATTCTTGCACTAGAAACCAGCTGTTAGAGCGGCTGCCAATAATGCATTAACATTAGGGTTACTTTATGTCTATTTTTCACCATGTATCACCTGCATCAACACCGCATCCATAGGGCTGCCATTGTTGTTTAGAGGAGTAAGGTAATTGGTTTAGAGGGCTGTGTGACGTCAGAAACCGTAACTGGGAACACATTGATCGAGTTCACGGGTGGGAAGTTACGGGTTTGACTGCCGTTCCAGTCACTTTCACGGGTTACAGGTTGTGAAAACATGAGTTACGGGTTGCCTGGAACGCACCATAATACTAAAGTGAGCGCGCCCACAAGGAGGCAGGGATCGCTTCATTGGTCAGCAGTAAATCTGGCACTCTATTGGTTGGAGGATTTTGACAGGGTTGTTACACAAAAAAATCCAAGCACAGGGCAGAAATCTGAGAGCAGAAATTCCGCGAGCACACAGAAACTATTTGAGCGCGAGGTGAAAAGCCAAAGCTCGAGCAGGAAATCTGTGCAAGCAACATGGTATCTGAGTGCGAGCAACATGCTATCTGAGTGCGAGCAACATGGTATCTGAGTGCAAGCACACAGTTTGAGTAGAAACAGAGTAGATCCAAGCACAAGCAGAGTGTGAGGGCAGGGTTTTTGAACGTGAAATCAATAAATAATGCTCTTAAACTGATAGACCACTCTCTTGAATAAAGATAGGGATAAAGCTCCATAAGAGCCAAAGAAAGTGTATGGAAGTCAGACAGAACTGAAAAGCTGATTAATCACATAGAAAGTGTTTTAGCAGCTTAATTGTTTTTAAAGAGAATGAAGCTTATAACTTGCTGTTTTTGCGTCGCTATGTGCCTTTCTGCGCTCTAGGCACCTGGCTTTTTTGCCGGAGGACTCTGAACTGCAGTTACCACCATCTTAATAGAAAACAGGAGGTATGGAAGCATATAAGTGCAGTACTAAGTAACAGCCATCATGGAGGAAAAGCTCTTGGACCAACTGGTGGTACTCCCCGTGATCTGCCCTCTTTTTTAGGGTCTAATGTGCCCACACAGATCTCCGCTTCCCTGTGCCCAGCAAAGTATTTACTGACAGCCTCTTACCCTCAACCAGAGCTAGAGCAAGTACCCTCTGCCTGTCCATTTTAGGAACTAGCTACTAATTACTGTAAAAAATTAAACAAAATGAAAAAGTAAATAGTAAATTGATTACATGGGAAGGTTAGGGTAAGGAGGTGATTGGTTGGTTGCCTGACAACCAACCAATCACCAATCACCAATCACCTTATTTAAAGTGGCATTCAATAAAAAAATAATAATAATAAAAAAAAAAAGGCAGTGCGGTGCGCCTCATGTTTTGCAACCTGCAAAATGCTTTCTGTATGATTGGGGCCTAACACATTGTTGGTTTGGGTTTTGAAACAGATTGGCAATGGAAAGGAGACAAGACCTATTCTTTAAGTAACAATGCAGAACCCAATAAATTCTGTTAAAAAATCAGTTGACATGCATTTGGGGATTGTGGCCCACTTTGCCTAATTGATCGCAAACCTTGCTATCATGTAGTGTTAACTGATCCTTGACAATGTCTCCAGTTTATTATCATACTGTTGCTACATGAGCAAAATAAGGGAAAAAAAGAAAAGCTTATACCAATATATCATATCCTGGCAAACTGTCTACAATACTATTACTGTGATTTCTACCACAATTCCAGGCACAATTTGAATGTCAGCTAAAGATAGTATTAGGAAGCATTAACCTAGGACTATTTTAATCCTTTCTTTTCAGTAGAGTATCTTTAATATGAGGAAAGGCCATGTACTGTATTATATGTCCTGTTAAAATGCTCCAAAGCACAAGTAACAATGTATGGGCAGAGCTGTAAATATGCACGCCCTTGAATGGTTAGATGTGTGAATAACTTTGCAGCGTGACGTGAAGAGCTGCTGATGACCTTCTGAGGGCAGAGCTGTAGCTTAGGGGCCTTTTCCAAACACTCCTACACAACCCCAGAGATGAGCCTTGACATGAGGTCAGCGTTCACCAGCCCTCCAGGCTCAGCATTCACCTGTCCTCCTTATCAACACCATGCACTGCAGGACTCTGTATGCATGCTACTGTTACTGAGTGTCAGCTGACCTGGACCTCTGTACAGCAGACCTCCAGCTGTGCCCCAGAGGCAGCAACAGCCCACAGATCACAGGTCACACACAGGTCACAGGTCGCCGTTGATAAATACTTGAAAGTAAGTAAGACATCTTGTCTACTGGAAAGACTCACAGGATGTCAAATAGATGAAATAATTGCAGTTAGTATGAAAATTGAAAGTAGAGTACGCTGAGTTTGTTTGCTCTCTCCATTGAGATGCAGGAGGAATTCAAAATCAGCATGAACCTAATCAAGCAAAACATACTGATAACATGACATTATGGCCATCTGTTTGCAACACAGCATCAAAATCAGTAAAGAAATCCTGTACCAACATTTGTCCCATCAAAACACTGCTGCCCTACACCAGGTGAGAAGAAAATCCAAGTTATGTGTCCTGGATGAAGCAGGCTGGGGTCTAATGGAGTCAGCTTTCCACAGGTCCTTTTCAATACTGATGATACTGTGGACCAAATTGATGGACTGACAAACCAACATTAATACTGCTGGAGCCATCCCACAAGCATGGCTAAAAGAGACCAGAGAATATTAATTGATTTGATATTTATGTGAAATATGTATTTAAAGCAGCTGTGCGGAACTTTTTACCATTAATAAAACTGTCCCTAGTTCGTATCAACTCCCCTTGAAGATCCGCATATTTATTTGAACCCAACAGCGACAAAAAAGCCTTTCTCTATATGGCTATTTAGTGTAGCCTAGCTCGGGTCGGACACACAGCGGAAGTCAGCAAACCAGAATACGGCACCCGAGGCGGAAGTAAGTCTGCACGCCTGCAGCGGCCCGCAGCCAGTACGAGTAGGATTTAAGAAACAGGCTAAATGACATGTAGTAGGGAGTAGTCTCTTGTACAGTAGGTGGTGGTATGCACCAAGTTGTTTGCGATTCGCCAGTAAATTGAGAGAAGAAGAAGAGCCGTGTCTACAGAGAGTGTTCTTCGAGTAAGCGGTACGCAACGGGCATTGCTGAACACGTAACAGTTTTACCAGATAAATCTGTAAGGACTTGGTTGTAAATGGGACAGTGATAGGGCTCGAGCCCAAACGAGTGTAAACCTCGGTCGGGCATTCACCAAGTGGAAAGAGCTGAGAGATTTGAAAGGTTTTAAAACTGATCCCAAGTTGGCTCTTTTCCTAATCGACAGGTATGTAATTTTTGTTTTTATTTAGAGAATATACCGCAACTTATTAGACGTTGTTTCACTTCAATATGACGACATGGAAGTTATAAGCAAGCTAACATTAAATGTAACATTAGCTAATGTGAACCGCTTTTGTCTAGTAATGTTATAGCAAACGCCACAAAATTATCTGTGATCAATCATGAACACAAATATACAGCAGGCAGTTGTCCTCAGTTTATAAGAAATTCAGAGCTACACCAGAACATTAATGATATTCCTCTTGCTTTCCAAAACAAATGCATGCGGTAATTGCCGGTTGCAGTCGAGATTTTACAACACCACACTGTGGGTGTCATACCGCTTAGACCAAAGGGACAGGTAAATCAAAGGCCCGGAAGGAGGTAATGGGTGCCATTAACTAATTTAGCTAAATGTGTGATATTTTTAATCTTTTGTCACGTTTAAAACAGCTGTGCGGAACTTTTTACCATTAATAAAACTGTCCCTAGTTCGTATCACCCCCCCTTGAAGATCCGCATATTTATTTGAACCCAACAGCGACAAAAAAAGCCTTTCTCTATATGGCTATTTAGCGTAGCCTAGCTCGGGTCGGATACACAGCGGAAGTCAGAAAACCAGAATACGGCACCCGAGGCGGAAGTGATTCTGCTCGCCCACAGCAGCCCGCAGCCATTAAACCACAGAAGAAGAAGGAGCCGTGTTTACAGTGTTCTTCGAGTAAGCAGTACACAACGGGCATTGCTGAACACATAACACCTAACAGTTTTACCAGAGATGTATCTATGAGGACTTGGTTTTGATGTCATGGCGGATAACGAAGGAGCATCATCTATAATTATCTGTGACTGTGACCATGAACACAAATATACAGCAGCAGTTGTCCTCAGCTTATAAGAAATTCAGAGCTACACCAGAACATTTATGAACAGGTCTTACTTTACTACTAACTTGTGTGTAACGTTAGCATGTTAGCATGTTTCCACTAATCACTTGTACTGACCTAACGTTAGTAGCGTTAGCTTTGCAAGCGAAGGCTGCAGGTAACAGCTTTGCTGTGTTAGGATTATGTTATGTCTTCACTGTGTATCTTCACATAAAAGAATACTCTGACGATTTGGAGTTATGCCCTTTCTCTATCATTTTCATATTGAGACAACATGATCAATATCTTTTTTGTGTCTGTACGTCCAGTGGCTGGGTCTCAGCGGTTAGCATTGCTCTTATAGGAGGTCAGTACGTCCTGTGTAGCTTGTAAACAAAACTCAGCTGTTTATTTAGCCTAGCGATATCTCCAGATTTTAGTAGCTGCAACGGACGACTTTGAGCCTGATTTCTACCGTTACACACACAGTTCACACACACAGACTCACTTACAGTACCAAGCGGGGACCCCCCTCCCCTCTCTGCTCCACCAATCTCCAGCCCGCACACTGACTGACAGCGTAGCCTGTAAACAGAGCTCAGCTGTTTATTTAGCTTAGCAATATCTCCGGACTATAGTAGCTGCAATGGACGACTTTGAACGCGATTTTGAAGAGTTTCTTGCAGCGGACACAGATCCAGAGCCATACCTGTTTGAGCCGGGGCATACAGATGAGGAACTCCATGTGTTGGATGCTGAGCAGAGATGAGAGAGGCTGAATCCTCCGCTACTATTTTCCTGCACATAGTGGGATTCGGTGCTGCCATCGTTGGGGAGATATATCATCAGGAGGAAAACCGCCACAGAGAGTGCATCACAAGGAATGAAAACTTTGCAGCAATCACTAATCCTGGCGTGATTGAAACTTTTTTTCATGTTCCTAAGATGAACTGGAAAAACGCTGCAGGCCTGCAGGAGCTGATGAACAGCTTTCAGTCGGGTGAGTAATATCGTCCGCGTCGTCTCTTTGTTTGCCATTTACTGAGTGACCTGGCGACCTGTCCCAGAGCCAGCTGCAGCTGTTGCTCACCGGTGTATCCCTCCGCGCAAGATGTACTGACAGTGCCATGCTAACCGCTGTCTCAATATGAAAATGATAGAGAAAGGGCATAACTCCCAAATCGTCGGAGTATTCTTTTCACGTAATAATGTGGACTCAGCAGATGACTTGTTAACTGTTTATTCCTCCTTACACCGAACATACACGGCTGCTTCTCATTGCTTCCAGTAGCACAACAACGGTTACTACATTACCCAGAATAACTTGAGGCTCACACTACTACAGTAGCCTTAGTAGCTCAAAACACACAACAGATTAGATTAGCTCAGAACAGAAACACGACAGGAGAATTTACTGCATAATTTTGCTGTTTCCACTAATTACTTGGACTGACCTGACGAAAAATTCCGCACAGCTGCTTTAACTTATGTGTTTTTAAAACCATGTGTGTACTGAGAACAACAAAGCATAATATGAATTAAAATGGCAATTTCTGATAATGACAAGCAATATTTATGTGCATTTTTTATTTATTACTAGCAGTAAATAACTGTTTGTAAGCTAACTGTGATTTTGCGCCTGATTTTACCGCCTGTTTATCAAGATCACGAGATCTCGCAATAACTTGTTTTCTGAGATGGACAGGGCTCAAACAAAGTTAACTTTCTCTTGATCTGTGTGGAAGAAAAATGCAGCTTTAGTGTCAGAATGTTGGTAAGATGTGTGGCTTGTGGAAAATGAACCCAGTATTTACTTTGGTGACTATAGGGCAAAAGAATTGACCATAAATTGTGATCACGTTCATTTTCCTCATTGACGACAATACATTCAGAGCTGCCCCAAGTCTCCTACGGGGCGTGGTGCTGACATCACTGAATCAGGAAGTGAGCTGAGTGGGGTGTCTTGCTTTATCCAATATCTCTGATATCGCTCTGGTCCTGCCCAAGCCCCCCTCTGTCCCTCCCTCCTCCCTGCGTGCACTCATCACGTGTCACCGTTGCTGGAAATATTCAGCACACTCCTCAGCAGAAATACTGAGTTAGCAGGAGTTTGCTGAACAATGGCAGAGAAAATGCAGCCAAAAGTACCACTTCCAGCGTTACTTTTAACGGCTCGCCCAGCTAAACAGTCTAAGAAAAGAAAGTCAAAGGCAGAAAAGGCTGCGACGAAAAAGGCTTTGGATAAAGCGAGAGGACAAACCAGACATCAACAGCAGTCCAGCTTTTGAATGGTGGAGACAACTGAGGGAGCTGAAGGGCCTGAAAAGTGATGCAGAGGTTGCTGTCTTTCTGTTGGACAGGTAATTATTTGTTTGCTTAGGGGGGATTTGTTATTTTCATGAAATATGTAACGTTAGCCAATTTAGCTACTTTTGTAGCTCGTATTAACCCAATGCTAACATTAGCTTCTCTGTCGATGTACTGCAGGGTGCGCATTCAAGTTTGTGGGGGCGTGGCTTTGGACGGAGCACTGACGGGAGGGTGGTGGAGCTTAGAGGAGGTGCCACTTTTAAATCTTGCGATCTCTTCCAACATTTCCAACTATAGCTTTAAATTTTCTTTTTATAAGTTACTGCCTCACTACAATATGACACATTATATGATGTAAACTTACAGTGAGCTTCCCCTGTGTGAAAGACCAGCAGCCGCCACTGATCAGTACCCTACATCTTAATGAAATGTGCTCCATTCAGATGGGAAGGTGACTACGAACACAGTTACACTACGCAATGGGTGGAGTGGGGGTGGGTAGAGTCCAGTTTGGGAAAGCCCAGAAGAGTCCAAAGGTGAAGGGCCTGTAGGCAGGCCCCACAAATGGCAAAGGCTCAGCTGCTCCTCACTCATGACAGCATTGCAAACATGCCTCAAACAAATGATGGAGCAGTTGTAGATGCTACAAGCTCAGATGAGGAGACACCAGCTGTCAGCCATGGCGCAGCCAATCCTGCTGAGGAGACACTGGCCACTGACAGAAACTCCACCTGTAAAAGTCAAGGTAAGCTCACTGAAGAGAATCCAGAGGTTCTTTGGCAGGGCAACAAAGGCCCACTTTGGGAAGAAAAAAATGCTGAAAACTGTAAAACTTCCATTCACAGCCCAGGCTATTATTTGCTTAAATCACTGAACTCAATGGGCCTATATTTTGGACAGGCCTTCAATTCCACTATATCTTGTTAAAACAATAATCATAACTTGGATTATTTTTATGAAAACTCTTTTGATTGTTTTTATCAGTGGACTCTTACTAATCACACAGAAATGAGATGCAGAAACACGGATGCTTCAAAGACACTTGAAATGCTGGAAGCGCTTATTCAATGCACGCTAAACAAAAAAAAAAACAGCAAGGAGCGCCTGTGGAGCGGGGGTGCGTGCGCAACCAGGCGACACACACACACCTCCTGTCATCTCCCCTTGAATCTAGCATTTCCTTCAAAGACAGCAGAGACAGTAGCTTACATGAAGCTGAGGTGTGCGTTTGTTGTATAATTCTTCAAAATCAAATGTGGTCAGGATAAATTTCTTGTCTTCGGATTGCATCGTGTTGTCTGTCGCTCATAAGTGCCGTAAAACTGCCGTAACTGACCAAACTGCCATAACTGCCACAACAAAACAGGAAGGAGGATTTTATTTGACTGGTGCTACTGGCGTCTGACGCTCAAAAAGTTGAAAATATTTTAACTTTTCAGCGTCTAAGCTCGTCAAAAAACGCACGTCTATAAAGAAGTGTCTACAAAAATGTGCGTCTAAAAAGACGGCGGAAAAATGGCCATCTAAAAAGACGCTTGAACGCCGGTCAGAGATGCCGTATCATAGGAAAACAATTGTTTTACTGGCATTGTGCTTCTAGCGTTTCATCTCGGTGTGATCGCCCCCTAAAGGAATATGTATGCCTTACAGGGTAATCAAGGAATGGACATATACTTTGAATTTATGACAGCCACAGAGGAAGGAAGTCACCTTTTATTTTCTCCAACTCTCTTGTTCACTAGGCCGGTAAATCTGAATGAATTATTCTTTGGTACAGTACTCACAGTTTCAGTAAAATTAACTGAACAATTGAATTGTGAAGAATCTAATGAAGCACACGATGTGCAACTTCTCCTTACTGACGAAAGCTAAAACATTTATATTTGTATGCAGGGACCAGACCAGGAATCTAATTAGGCAGGCTAGTAAAAGGGACTGGGCATGTCATTGGGACTAGGCTTTGAATTAAGTTTTATGGTCATGGCTTTATGGTCATATATGATTATTGTTCATAAACATCAAATTTACTTTAATCCCTTGATTATTTCAATAACAGATGTTTTAACAGTAGTTAAAGGACCCTTTCAGTCTTCCAAATGTAAACCAACATGACTATGTTCCTGCTGATGTTTGTCTTTCATTTGCTGAACCAGTGTTAAATATATGTCTAAGCAACAATCCAAAACCCACATGTTGAATAATATAAAACAGAAAATACAAGACTGGAGAGGCTGGACACAGAATGTTTGACATTTTACTTGATTTCTTGATAATTTCATATAATAAAATGGTTTAAACCGATTAAATCGTTTCAGTCTGATCTCACCCATGGTCCCATTTGTTTACTGCATTTACACCAACTTATCACAACTACACAATATTTTGATGCTTTGAAAACACATAAACATAAAGTATCTTAAGGTGGATGCCTTTAGATGTGGTCTTCTGTTGTTTGAGGGATGAGGTACCTTTAAAGACTGCCATGTCAGTCAGTCTCAATGGGCAAAAATATCTCAACAGCTACTGGCCTAGGTTCCATTTGGTTTGCTCTAGAAAATCATTCTCACTTACCATTTTATGTTACCCAAACTTTACCATCACATCAAATTTTCCCAATTAACCCAGTATTAAATCTAAAAGGTTGATAGTGGCATCAAGATTTACTTCTGGAATAGAATAGAATAGAATAGAATAGAATAGAATAGAATAGAATGGAGAGAACTTCATTCATCCCCAAAGGTCAAAATTCAACTGTTCGACAGCTCATAAAAGATGAAAAAGACAAAAAACAACAACCACACTTCCCTTCATCGACAACAACACAATGATATTAAAATAGACATCAAATAAAATAAGTTTTTTAAAAAAGTGCATAAATGTGCAAAAATTGAAATTTAAAATCAAATTAAAATTTAATTAAAATAAAATTGCCCATTAGTCCAGTTGTGGCTAATCTGATGTGTGTAGGTGTGCGTGTGTGTGTGTGACTGGATTCAGGAGATGTTAAACAGTCTTATTACTGTGGGGACGAAGGATCTCCTGAAACATTCCGTTCTGCATGGCAGTGAGATGAGCCGACTGCTGCAGCTGCTCCTCTGTTGCTCCAGGAGGCTGTGGAGAGGGTGTCTGCTATTGTCCATTATAGCTTTCAGTTTGTTTAATGTGCTGCTCTCCACCACAGTTCTTAGAGAGTCCAGTCTCCTGCCGAGCACTCAGCCAGCTTTTTTACCCAGCTTGTCCAATCACTTGGGCACCTGGGAGGTTCCTTTTTTCCTACACCCAACCATGTGTTTACCACATCCGTGTAACCACGTGCATTTGTTGTTTAAGGAACATCAATCTACGGTGTTGTACTGATGTTGTGCGTTTACTTTGAAAAGACTGTATGCAAAATGTATATTTCCTGTAAAAAACAGATGTGTATTTTGAACACAGACAATGCATATAACAGACTGAAGTTGACACAGCATCCCAGAACACAACGCACCCAAGGTACCTTGCATGTCATATGTCAATGTGGAAAGTCCATGACCAAGCGTTGATAAGTGACGAGGTTGGAGTGAGAATGTGTTGGCTGGTCAGTCATTTTGATTCTTAAAAGTTCACACAAATTACCAAGACATGTTTTTATACCTACTTTTAGTGTTTTGGGGAGAATTTGGGGGTCTGCTGTTTGCTTGATTCCTACCACAGTAACTTTAGACTCGAAGGTTAAGACTTGAGACCTGTTTATGACTTGCTCATGTGAGATTTACTTCCACCAATCAAACCACTTCACAGAACTCAGGGCCTTGTCTTGTTTATAGGTATAAAACCAAAATAGACAGTAGCAGGAAGGAGAAAACAGTCTGTTTTTCAACTTGAAACCAGCCTGGTGGGAAGCCTGAGCACCACTAGATGTTTTCAGGCCCATTGAAAACAGCTCTGGGCTCAGTGCATCATTCAGGGTTCCCCTTCGAAATGCAGCCCTGCTACAGGCAGTGACCTCAGGCCTGCAGGTCAGGCTGTTTTCCCATGGTCTCTTACCTCGTGGTGAAAAAGAACCACTATCGAGCAGCTCGCCCTCCGAAGCAGATGACAGTTCAGAAGGGCTGTCAGACGTTTGCTTGACACAAGGTCAGAGAGTCAGCCAAAAATCAAGATGGACTGTCAGCCAAGAAGCCCGAGGGGGAAGAGGGAAACAGCAGCCACATTTGGAAGGGTAATGAGCTAGGTTGCAAGGCAGCCAGGAGAAAACATTGAAGGCATTGCATGTTTTTACAGCATTTTCTTGTCACTATCTCTCTCTGGGGAATACGTATGCTTGCCTCTCCACCATTGCTCCCTCCTTCCATCATCTCAGTCTGTCTTTCCTCACCTCTCCCTCCTTGCCAGCAGAGATGTGCTATAGAGGCTGAAAGGCCAATTTCCATCATTCAGCTCATGAATACTGAATGGCCTCAAGTAGTTTTGATTAAGAAGGTACAAAGGTTGCAGACAGTAATCTGCAATATTTCACCAGTCGAAGAGGGATTTCTAGAAAAACAGGCCAGGAGGAAGAAGAGAAGGACGATGGATTGGAATAATTTATGTTTCATTTTTAAACTAATTCAAACAGAGAAAGGCTGTGGCTGTTTAAGGGAGGGGAGATTTTTTCATTTCATTCCAGACAGAAGTGAAATATAAGGTATTAACACCCGAGAGAATTGCCTGAAATTGCCATTTCCCCATCCTGGAAGTGCTGAGGCAGCACAGCAACTTCTGACATCCTGAGCCACTGAGCTGATGCTGTATGAGAGGTGAAGCTGAGCAGCCACCTGCCTGCTGTTTGGGGATGTTTCCCTATAGAAGAGCCTCAGTGAGGGAGAATTCACTATCACTTACCAGCTCCACAGATGATCTGACCTCACCTCTGGTTGCTTCCTGCTGGCTTTTGCTTGTCAGTGGGACTACACTGCAGGCAGGGAGCTGCAGATGAAGAGCAAAATGTATTTGACCCGTGAAGAGAAAACTGCATGAGACTGACCCCTACACATTTCCCAAATATGAAATGTTACAGAGGAGAATTCATCTACTATCACCTGACAATGGATGCTTAATTAATTCCAAGTATCTAGAAGTGTATATGAAGGAAGAATTTAATGTCCATTTAAAGTCAATAACCAGATGCCAGTGCAGTCAGATGAACTGATTTCTGATGGAGGTTTTTCCCCTTGTTATTTGTGAAATGTGTGCATGCATTTTTATCACCTTACTATATAGGCCATTGTGTACAATGCCACCTGCTGCAGCTATGCTAATTACCAGATGGTGTAGTAAAATGCTTGAAAAGCAGCCCAGTGTAAATGTGGTGTAATGTTAATGTTATACTAAATTAATTTTTCATTCATTCATCTCATCCGGAAGGAGCCCACACTGACATGGGGAGAACATGCAGACTCCGCACAGAGGGGCTCTCACACCCAGGATTGAACCGGCAACCCTCTTGCTGTTGGGCAACAGTGCTAACCACCGCACCACCGTGCCGCCCACTAAATGTATTAATTTGTGATAAATAATACTGACCATGTCCAGCAGGACTGAGGCTGAAATGGAAAAGTGGCTGATGGTATGCTACTCTTGGTATTAATTGTGAGTGGAATGTCTCTGTTGGTTTTTGATATGTTGCAGCCGTTTTACCGGCTTGTGGCACTTCTAAATGATATGTCACTCCAACACATTCTCACTCTGACCTTGCTACATATCAGTGTTTGTTTGTGGAATTTCCTACGTTGAGATATGATTTGCAAGGTACCCTGGGTGTGTTGGTTGTTGCTGTTCTCGGACGCTGTGTCAACTCAAAATACACTTCCGTTTTCACAGGAAACACAGAGTTTGCGAACAGTCTTCAGCAACAAACGCATATGGTTACACTTAGCCAACATACCGATGTGGTTAGGCAATAAAAGCACACGGCTGGGTTAACCTACGTTGTTGTCCCACAGCGTTTGCCACAATAAGAGGCGACTGGCTGCATATCATTCAAACATGACAGGACAGCTTTTTTCATAGGTGTCTGATGCCAGAAGTGACTGTCCAAGTGTCGGTATTTGATGACTTAGGAGTGAGACCAGGTTGATCACTCATGTTTCACTCTTATATACCTATTCTAATCAGCATTTGTGAATTCTTACTCACATATGCTGCTAATTATTATGATGTGCTGATGCTGTGATCAACTTGCAAAAGGCTTATCACTCTAATTTTACTGTCCACTGACGTACTGGTGGTGTGCCATTCTTGTTTTAGTGTCATATGGGGTTTATCAGCAACATATCAACCCCCTTCCACTTCCATATCCCAATCCCCACCAGTTTATGTCAATTCCTTACAGCACTGTACCAATTTTTGTAACCCTTTGGTTATCAATCTGTACACCAAAGCCAATATTATGGGGGTTCTGGTGTAGAAAGTGGATATCCAGGTCCAGACTTCCTCTTCCTCTTCCTCTTCCATTGCTGCTCATCTCTCATGAATGCACTTTTTTTTGTTAAGAAGAGAGAGAATAAAAATCTAAATTGTAATCAGATGATGGCAAAAGGTTTCCAAGATTGCATTTTAGCCAATGCCTTCTGCATCTACACATAAATTGTTTATGCTTACTAGCACAGAAAAGCAACAGCACATGGAAGATGTTAGCATGTGCAGCTGCAAGGACAGTTCAGCTTGGTCCCTCAGAGGAAAAGCATTTTTCCTGTTTTTTAATTCTTTGCAATGGGAGCACAATTGGTAACCTCCGAGTCAGAAAAAGAGGCCAACACTGAAGTTCAATCTCAGTTCTGGTGGAGTTAGATCCATGCCTCGCTCCTCCACAGCTCCACCCTCTTGTCCAAATATGGTAATTTCTGGCTCCAAAGAAACAAGATGGTGAAGGCCAAACTGCCAAATTTTAGGGCTGCCACAATTAGTCGACTAATCGATGACTAATCGACTATAATCGGTGACTATTTTAGTAGTGGACTAATCGGTTTGAGTCATTTTTCATAGAAAAGTACTATAAAAGTACCCTAAAATACTCCTATTGCAGCTTCTTATGTTCATATATTGGCAGCTTCACACACTCTCCCATAACGGTGAACTAAAACCCTTTGGCGTGAGTACGAAACAAGACATTAGATGACATCATTTTGGGGTTTGGGAGAAACAAACCAACATTTTTCAACATTTTAACACATTTTTCAATAAAATGATTAGTCGACTAATCCAAGAAATAATGGACAGATTAGTCGACAATGAAAATAATCGTTAGCTGCAGCCCTACCAAATTTAAGGCTTCACAATGGCAGTTCACAAAGCAATGGATGACATCACAGTGGCTAATTACAGTGGAGGAGGGGCAGGACAAATAGCCTACCCCAATGACCAACTGTCACATCTTAACATGTACAAGTGCTGAACAACAAAAATGGAGAAGAAATATGTTATTATACTGTAGGCTATATGTTGAAGTATATTTCCTAACAAAATTTTATTTTTTTTTAATTTACACGATAGAGTTTGTTTTTTATTGTGGCATTGAACTGGGTATGGAGAATCAAGACATTTCACTAGTATTTGTATTGACTACTAAATTCCTGGTATCACTGCGAGCCTACTCAGATGTCTTCCCACCTGACAAAATTTGGATTTTCGAGATAGCAGCAAGTGCTCCCAAATCCAGGTGACTAAAATGTCCTTCTACATTTTTACAGGTGACATCACAGATGCTACAAACAGAAATGAATTAGCTCAGTAAAGATAACTGAATTCAGCTCCAATTGTAGCACAAAATTAAGAAAATCTAAGCAGTTGACAAAAGACATGACAAACTGAACTTGTGACCAGGACCTCCTGGTCTGCATTCCCATTCATGTGTAAGTCTCCTTTGGGTGCTCTGGTTTCCTCCCACAGTGGGAACACATGCAGGATAGCTTCAGTGGAAATTTCCTGCACATTTAGTAATAATATGAATGATTGTCTTTCTACATGTGTCATGCTTGTGATGCGTGTTCTCTCGTTAGGTGTCCACCTAAGTTATTGAACCGATTGATGGACCTCTTAAACACTACACGTGTTTGACACTGATGGAAGGATTCAGAAAAACAAATTCATATAGGGACACTACAACTGTGACAGAGCTGTCCAGGCAATCACAGTGAGAGACCATCATTGAGGTCGACTCAAGATGTATGCACAAATAATGTCTAACATCTCTATACCAAGTAAAACCAAACATATTAATGAAGGAAATGTTAAGATACTCTAGCATGACATTTTTTTGTGAAAGACCCCTAATTTGCAGCAAGATCCTGCATCAGCCTGTCAGGGTTCATTCCACAGTAATGACCTGCTCACTGCACATTATCCCTTACATAATGTCTTAATGAGGTGCCAGTCTGACAAATAAACATACTGCACATATCGGAAATACCTTTCTTGATAGGTTTATGGTTTGTGATGCAATTAGAGTGAAAAAAGGTTGCATATACTGTAACCAATCAAACATGAATGACTTTGTCTGCCCTCTGAAGTCAGAGGGTGAATGAAAGACAAAATGCAGAGCACATTCCGCACACATATCAAAATATTAGATTGAGTATTGATCAGCAAAGAAAGATTACATCTCAGGACTCACTCTGCTGTCCTGTGTCAAGGACACTTTGAGCACTTCATGAAAGTCTATAACAGACCCCCCCCAAACCCAAACACACACACACACACACACACACACACACACACACACACACACACAGAGCAGATGTTTGGCATGGCATGGCCTCCAACAGCTCTGAGAGTTTGTAGGTGACACACATTCTTCAGGCTTTAGGATGGAACTGAAAAACCTAAAGACTCAAGGTCACTTGTCCCAGTTAAAGACATTTTTAAAGATTTTCTTTGGTCCTCAGGGTGTCCTTCAGTCATTATGTGATATATCTTATGTATAAATGTTTTTAGATCTATTATTTATTTATGCATTCCTTGTAAAATTCACCTAAAGTGCCTACCCAAGGCATACCGAAAGTAAACTCAAAGCTGCTATTGTTCCATCTTTAGTACATGTACATACATGGTCTCATTTGAGTGATTAGTTTTCCCCCAGCAGTAAGGACTTCTGTCACCGAGTTGTACAAGTTTCAACACACTGATACAAAAGTTGTTCTTTTTTTCATCTTTGCCTGAATATTTTCTATATAGATATTAGCTGGAAAACACAATGGGATCATATCATGAAATTCACTTTGAAGTCTAAATTCAAAGTAGATATTATCATAGAAAATAAACGTTTTACGCATGTATTTCTAAGGTTTGTTCCTTATGGTTTTTAGATAAAATGGTTAAAACAATGTACTGAATGTGTGACTATGTGTGAAAAACCAATCAACACAGGCATTTAAGAGCTTACTGTATATAAAAACACTTCTGGAAAACCTAATTTGAAAAACTGTTTTTGTTTCCCTTAAGACGACAGTGGAGCCACCTGTTTATCATTAATGTACATTTATAACAGTCTGTAATGCCAACAAAGAGCTAAAAACTCCTCTGGACATGAGGAGTGTCACTGAATACAAAACCCATAAGCCATAAAGGGTGTAAATCCCCAGTTTCATCACATATGACATTGTATCAATTCTTTGGACAAAGATACGATATTTGCCTATATAACAATGTCTGCCATGATACAATTTCAATTCAATGTGATTCAGGAGCCTGTGATCAATAGGAGACAATATCGTTTGCCCATTTAAAACAGTTGGTTACAGTGAAGCTGCCATCCCTTTCTTTTTTGCTTTTGGCCACAAAAGGTAAAAACAACACTTAAATAATAAGTGCAGTAAAGTTTGCTTCAAATTGACTCCAATAACACACATACAACAGCACATGGCATAAGTTCATCTCAAAAGCTTTCTGTCAGAGACCTTTCTGAAAGAAATCTTTTAATTTTAATGCAAACATCATCTTTTTCCTTTTTAAGGACTATTTGGTCTGAAGCTCTGAAGGCAAACTTCTCCAAACAGCCATAATACAACAAGATCATTCAACTAAAGTATCAAATTCAGCCCAGTACTAAGTGTCAAGGTTTAAAGACAAAACAATTGTTTTTGCTAGTCACACATTATTAGCTTAAAGCCACAGTGTGTAACATTTTCAGTTGTTTATTGGCAAAAATTGATATCTGCATTCATAAATATGTCATCACTGGTGTACTATTACCTCCACCAATAATCTGACTTATTCTCGTAAAAGGAAAATTTAGGATTTGTTTGTACATTGTGCGGGTAAGTCGTCTGTGGGGTTCCATTACGGTTCGCCATCTTGAGAATACACCCGCCAGCAAGGGACATACAGCACCGCCTTTGGTGTTTTCGTTGAGAGCCAGGCCAGCGCTGCGTGACTGAGGAGCCGAAGGAGAGGAGCAAGAGGCGCTTCGCTACTACCCTGGCAAATTTGAAACAAAGTCCCACTGTTTGAGCATAATACAGGATCAGGCATATGCAGCATCATGGGAGACGGAATCCTTGTTGCCAAGAAAGCGCAAAAGGGAATAGAAAAGGCAGCATGACCGGCGAATTAACAGAACAGAACGAAGGCCCACATCGGGTTAGCCTTTCCCAGGTAGAGAGAGCTGCTGAGCGAGGATGGTAATACAATCACAGGCCGGCGCTGCTGTTTGCTGTTAGCCCGTGTTAGCGGCCAGTCGCTAACAGCCTCATCCCTCTCCTCGCATCACTGCGCCGCCGTTAGCCGTTAGCCGCCGTTAGCGCTGGCCTGTGATTGTATACCTTTCTCCTTCAGCAGCTCTCTCCACCTGGGAAAGGCAACCCCAGTGCTGACCCTTGTTTTTTTAATTCGCCCGTCACGCTGTCTTTTTGATTCCCTTTTGCACTTTCTTGGTGACAAGGATTCCGTCTCCCGTGATGCTGCATAGTACATGATCCTGCATTATGCTCAAAGAGTGGGACTTTGTTACGCGGCAGTAGTGCCGCTGGCCACTATCAGCTGTTTCAATTTACACCCGCCCCAACAGTCCTACGTTGTAAACACAGCCAGCATGGTGAGGAGGGGGTTTGTCAACTCGCATCGCGTGTGTCTGTGTAGGAGCCTGAATTAATACTCCATGTAGTATCGGTTGACATGGTTTCATCAATGTTATCATAGCTTTTTGGTACACAGCGGCTACAGTTGTTGCAATACGTGTTTGAAACAGTGAGGCGCTAGAGTGCGGCATCTGTTTGAATGCAATATGTGAATTCAACGTTAGATGGGGAAATTCCTACACACTGTGGCTTTAAGCATGTTTACATTGCATTAGCCTAGCTTCCAGCAGACTTTTTTTCCTCTTCCTCTCATCACAGGCTCTCGTTAGCTATTACAGGCTATGGGGCAGGCATGGAAGCTCCTATTGGCTCAAGTGAGGTGTCAATCAAAAGGTCAGAGTTCAGCCACCATTTTGATGGTGAGGATTCAGCAAACATACATGCAAACAGGAGTTATGCATAAAGTAAGAGAAGAAATATGAACATTTCAAATTTCCTAACAGTACAATAGTTTGTGGATATCTGTGAATGCAGTAATTGGTTTAGACTAAATATTTATTTAAATCATGTGGACCTTTGGGCATGTGTAAGGATTGTATGAGCAGCAGATTTGTTGGCATAATATTGATCAAAGCGTTGCTTTCTAACCAGAGGTCATATGAGTAAACCACTTAAACACAGCAAATACAGCAGTTGTTTATATACCCTATTCATCTGCTAAAACCCTGGGAGGAAGCAGGGATGAGCTGTCAAATCTTAAGAGCTTGATAAAAAAATATTTAACAACTTGACTGTCACACAAAAACATTAGCTCATTACAAAATGTTTGACATGGTCTACCTGAAAATTAGAGATAACTGCTTACAGTGTATATGAAGTACATTGAAAGGTATGTCAGTGCACTTCATTTTTATTTTGGGAATGACCTAGCAGAGGAAAGAGACATCCTAGCTTGTGCACAATAATCATTGAAATGATCTTTATGAGTGTAGAATATAAATGTATGCAAACTCTCATCTGTACTAATATGAGCCTGTTTTAGCTGTTTAATGGACTATAACAATGTTTCAAAATCACACTTGGCTGTGTGCACTGACATCTTAATGATCCTGTTCACACTCTACAAATAATCTGTACTTTTTTTTCATGCTTGGATGCATTATTTTTTCATTGTTTGTTCGCCATCTATCACGTGCTTGTGAATGAGATATCTCAAGAACACCTCAAGATAATTTCTTCAAATTTGGCACAAATGATTATTTGGACCTAAGCTATGAAGTGATTAGTTTTTGGTGGTCATAGGTTAAAGGTCAAGGTCTGTGACCTTGTCTGTCTCATTCTCATGAACATCATATCTCGAGAATACCTTGAGGGAGGTCCATGTGGACTCAGTGATGAACTGATTTTGGTGGTTAAAGGTTGGTGGTCAAGTTCATAGTGACCTTGTTTGTCTCATTCTTAGGAATGTGATATCTCAAAAACACCTGGAGGGAATTTCTTCAAATTTGGCACAAACATTCACCTGTACTGAAGAATGATTAGAATTTTGTGGTGGAAGGTCAAAGGTCAAGGTACTTGTGATTAAGGTTGTCATGAGAACCGATACTTTAGGTACCAAGTTGATGCCAACATGCAAAAAATACGTCGGTACCTGTTTTATTTTCGGTACCGTAAGTACCAGATGCAACTTTGCCCTCAGCAGGCCGTGTCGATTCCTGTCGTAACTGACGGGGGCGGTATACGCTCGTCAGCCTGTGTCGAGGACAAGCGCCGAAGAAGAACACCTGTCTTTGCTGGAATCAATGGCTTCTAAAAGTGCCATTGGAGCCACAACACCTCGGCTTGTTGAAAAGTCAGGTTGTAGGAGTTTTGTGTGGAGATATTTTGCGTTTGAGGCAGATGAAAGCAGAGGAATTATAAACTCGCAAAAAACATTGTGCAACCCGTGCCTCCGAAGTTTCTAGGGCTGTGGCTGTGCTGCCTGCTCTCTCCGGTTTTACGCCAGGCTCGGCTCCTTTCAAAGACTCCTTGCGAAGCACTCCTTTGCACAGCGGCGACCGGATCTTTGCTCTCAAACCACAAAAAAATGTGGTGGAACAACCGTCTCCTTCAGTACATCACTAACTCGGCTTCTTCTCCGGAGCCTTTGTGCTCCACTGTCTCTCAGGTTAACTCGTATTGCAGCGGTGCCTGGATAGTGTGACGTGTGTGGTTGTGCTGCTGCCGTGGTCCTGCCAGATGCCTCCTGCTGCTGCTGCTGCTGCTGCCATCATTAGTCATTAGTCATACTTCTACTGTTATTATACACATATGATTATTATCATACATGTATACTGCCAGATACTAATATATACTTTCAACATATTGTACCACAGTAGCCAGAACTATAACGACAATATTATTACTTTCATGAATGTTGTTGTAAGCTACTGTCATTACCGGGGATGTCATACAGATTATTGTATTGTGTCATACAGATTACTGTTAATTTGTTATGCTGATCTGTTCTGTACGGCATCTATTGCACGTCTGTCCGTCCTGGAAGAGGGATCCCTCCTCAGTTGCTCTTCCTGAGGTTTCTACCATTTTTTTTCCCCGGTAAAGGGTTTTTTTGGGGAGTTTTTCCTTATCCGCTGTGAGGGTCCAAAGGACAGAGGGATGTCGTATGCTGTAAAGCCCTGTGAGGCAAATTCTATTTGTGATATTGGGCTTTATAAATAAAATTGATTGATTGATTGATTATTCTATTCTTTCTTTTGATTTTCACATTGGCTATTCATCCTGTTTAATTTGTCTTCTGATTAAATCAGAACATTTGAAACAAGTTGTAGGAAGCCTCTGCAAGTAATTGGTTGCTGGCAGACACTCTGTGCTGCAATAAAATGGTTAATCAGCAGTGTTGTGCATAGCTATAGCATAGCTATAGCTTTACTGTTGTGTACAGCCTTATAGACTGAGCTGAGTAGTGATGCGCGGGTCGACCCGTAACCCGCGGGACCTGCAAATGGACCTGCGGGTCGGGCAGCAGTGATCGTCTGTTAAATTGGTCTGTAAATTATATTTTGACATTATTATTATAATCTATTAATCTATAACCTATTACTGTCATGGCATCTGAAGGTACTGATGCGTTGAGCAGGTGACAGTCCGCGGTCGTTTTCAAAACACACTTGTGTCACGCACTCCAAAAGAAACTCATTGAAACTTTAAACAATAATTTAATGTACAAAATGGGGGAAACAAACGTTGACAAAAACGGTTCCATAATTCATATTAAATTCAAAAGATAACGAAAAAACAGCTACAGGTTAGAGGGAATAGTGCTAAAGTGGTAAAACTTGGCATTGATCCACAGCCTCGCCTAGCTCTCCAACATTACCAACTATAGCTTTAAAAGACAGACACCCTGACTTGTTTAAAGAATTCAAGGTGAGTGAGTTTAAATTTACCATCACTTGTGTTATGTTATATGTATCTTGAAATAAACATTGCATTATTTGGGTTTGAGAGCCAGCTTACTATGCGTTTATAGGGGCGGCTACTAATACTTGCTACCTTACGTTGTATCTTACCCTGTAACAGATGGCTAACGTTATGTGACGTTAATGACACTGTCTTTGACGTTACTTAACGTTGCGTTTCAAGCAATTATTATCATACGACTTGCCTGTCACCATATCCGTAAATTCAAATTACTCTGTAGATTTACATGCATAACATTATGAGCTGCTTTCTTACAGTCTCTGAGCAGCTCAAATATCAGCTACCAAGCATAAATTATTTCATGTACACAGAGATCCCCAAAATCTACACCGAAACTAGAGAGCTCATCACCCAGCATCTCAAACTGACCTGTGGACAAGAAGAGCTGCACACACCTTCTTGTCTGTCACTATACAGTACATAACCAAGTCCTGGGAGATGCACTCATCATGTTTAGCCTGTAGCGGCCTCAACACAGAACACACAGGTATGTAATTCAAGTACTTATTCAGCTTATTAAGCATTTTAAAATAGAACATGCTTTGTGTGGAATAAACTAATTATTATTTTTTTATCAATATCAGGGGAGAATCTGAAAGAAGCCTTTGAAGAAAAAAATGAGGAATGGAAGTTTGACATGTCAAGAATGGCAGGCATAAAAACAGATATTGCCTCAAACAACAAGAAGGCCTTTAAAAATGACCACACGTGGATCCCTTGTTTTGGTCATACTCTACACCTCCAATCAACAAAGCCATCGACATTAACAGGGTATCTGCAGCATTGTAAAAGCTTCGTAAAACATTATGAGCCTTCACCAGATCACAAAAAATTTCATGTCAACATGATGTACTCGTTGGAATTCATCATATGACATGGTAGAGAGGTTTCTGGAGCAGCAAACAAGCTGTGTGTGGTGCTGGCAGAGGACCGGAAGAAGTGGCATCTGACGCCCAAAGACACTGGTCGCAACTTTACTCTCTCCGTCATTATCGGCTAAATTGAAATTATCCTGTGTTAAAAGTGAACACATACCTTTTCCAAACTAAAGTTAAGTGTATCCGTGACCAAGATTTGTTGTCCAGACCATCCAAAACCACCTCGGGCAATCAGAAAAAGGTTCAGAACAAGACAGACTGACTTGAGGAAACAGGGGAAGATGCTAGCATGCTATCTTCTGACCTGCAAGCTCCGGGAGCGATTTTGGAAGCAATTGCCGCTCTGAAAAATGACTTTGGCTCCAAATTTGATGGAGTTCTAACAGCAATAAATGGGATTAAGTCGGACTTCAAAGACTTTTCAGGGAGACTGGGGCAAGCAGAGGACCGGATCGGTGACATGGAGGATGCTCTTGCCGGTGAGAAAACCAAAGGTGCGTGAGGTCACCTCCAAAATAGATGATCTGGAAAACAGGAACTGCCGTTCCAATCTTAGACTGGTAAATCTCCCGGAGAAAGTTGAAAAAGGCAATACAACTGCTTTTCTGGAAAAGTGGTTACCTGTCATCCTGGGACCCGAGACCTTCCCTACACCACTGATCATCGAAAGAGCTCACAGGCTGCCAGGGGCACCACAATCCACAACACTGCAAGTCATGATTTTTGCAGTTCCAAAACTTTCAAGACAAGATATGAATCATGCAGGCAGCCAGAAAGAAAGGCAAGATTATGTTTGAAGGCCACCATGTCATGTTTTTCCATGACATCTCCACCCAACTTCACAAGAAAAGGAAGCGTTTTAAAGATGTCAAACAATGTCTACGAGACCTGAAGATTGACTATAGCTTCATGATCCCTGCTAAACTCAGGCTGCTTCACAAAGGGAAACCTCACGTGTTTGCTGACCCTGCGGGTGTGGAAGCTTTCATTAACGAACTGAAAACCTAGCTGGCTGGCCCCGACGTGAGAGATTACACCAGGATGACCACTGTCAGTGACTGAACTTTTCAGCGGCAGCTGACGATGTGAGCATTCAACTTGGAACACTGCTTTTCACCTATTGAGGAAAGGTACGGTCTGTTTCACACAAGTTGTATTGATGCTTTTTCACAGCTACTGGTGTTTAATTTGTAATGATGGGTTATGCCCCGACTCTTTTTGGTGAAGTCGTACTTTATAGTACTGTTTACAGACGTGGTTACATACCAAACAGATACACACATGCATTTAATTTGTTCGCTTATTGCATTAAGCCGATTGAAAGCCGTGGGCTTGTTTGTTCACTTTGTGACTCTCCAGTTTTTATCTGCTCCTCGTTATTAGTGGATCAGTTGAGCAATTTAGGGTTATAAATGTACATTTTATTTTGAAGAGTGGGGTAACGACATACGATCTACTTACTTTAAGAGCAAGATTACAGTTTACAGATACATCTGTGCTTATTTTAATTACATCGATGGCATGGTTTTTATTTCTTATATTTGATTTTGTATTGTATTATTTTCAAATGCTAATTTAACGTTCACGTTCTGGAACGTTAGAGGCTTGGTTAAGTTGGCTAAAACAAAGCAAGTAATTAATAGGCTCAAACAACTTAAATCAGCAAGAAACCCATCTATTGTCAGATGAAGTGATAATGATAAAGAGGAGATGGCCAGGTCAAGTAATCTCAGCTTCTTACCTATCACACACCCGAGGTGTGATGATCCTGATTCATAGATCTGTACCCTTTGAGGTGGACAACATAATCCGTGATATAGGGGGTAGATACCTGATTGTCCAAGGCACATTAATAAACAAAAAGATTAATTTGATTAATGTATATGCCCCAAACAATGATAATCCCAAAGTCTTTGAAAATTGATTTTTATTAATAGCTTCTCTCCCAGGGAAAGCTCTTACAGCAGGTGACCTCAACTACACTTTAGATCCTAAATTAGACCGTTCACCTGGGGTGAACTCTTCTCATGTGCAGAATAGGAAGAAACTGTTAGAGTATATAAATGATCTGAACTTGTGTGACCCCTGATAAATTAGAATTTTCCTGTTACTCTCCCCGTTTTAAATCGTACTCATGCATAGATTATTATTTTCTTATTTCCAGTTCCATGTTCCTCTCTGTGGTGGATTGTAACTATAACAGTATATTACTATCAGACCACTCTCGTAGCCCACTTATATATAAAGCTAAAGGGCTAGAGGAAGGGCCTTTTATTCTTGGAGAACTGTGAACTGGGGGAAATTCTGGAAATTTGAAGGTAATCTATTCATAAAGAATGCAGATGTAACTTTTATGTTAACTATATGATGCTAAGCTATTTTGATATCCATTTATGTAATGTCGTTACCCTGTTTGTGTTTTGTTTTTGGGGTGGGGAGTTTCCTTTGCCTTAAGTTGACAATTTTATTCTTTGTTGAAATGTACTGTGATGTGATTTGTTAAAAACAATCTATCAGTAAACACATGTTTATATAAAGATATGTTTGTTTCACTAAAGGATGAAGTCAAACAATGTCTTCTGGACCAAGTAGGACATGCTGCCCATGACAGACGTCAAAGCCATGTGCCAGACCCAGGACAGGCAGAGGCCTCAAGCCTAGACAGACCATCAAAAAAGCCAAAGGGTGACTTGAGACTGCTGCTTTCAAGTATTCAAGGACAAAAAAAAGGCAGTGATGCCACCTCAGCTCCTGGAGTCCTTCTCTCCCCAAGTGATAAGCTGAAAGATGAGTGTCACTTATATGACAGAATGCCAGAAATCAGTGTTGAGGAAGATCCACTTTCCTGGTGGAAAACAAATGAAAACAATCTACCTCAGCTCTCTGAATTTGCCAGGAAGTATCTGTGCATTGCTGCATCAAGCTTCTGCTTCAGGATTAATTGCCAGTCCAAGACGGTCAAAACTGACCCAAGAGAGCATTGATATGTTGGTGTTCCTTTTAAAAAAACTTTGACAAATTGACAAAGAAGTTCAAGAAACCATAAAAAGTATGTCTGTGTTGGAACGTGGCATCTCCACAAGGGGTCTGCACACAATAACAATGCACTTTTATTCTTATTACTATTCTTTATATTGTTATTCATAAATGTTCATATCCCTCTTGGATACTGCAGCTGAAATGCTGTGTCATCATATAAGGTTGACTGTATCCACTAAAAACTATTAGAGGTTTTAGTTATGTAAGATTATGTGCAAAGTAGAGCCACAGTGTTTTTTGGTAAAATGCCCTCATGAGCACAGAATTGTTTGCTTTATACTGGAAGGCTACATGCCACTGCGGTTGTTGTTTTTTGTAATGTATAACAGTTGTTTGCCGTTTCTGGGTTTTTTTTTAGCCTTTCTTTTCACATTATATCTTGGCAGCTGGTACTGCAATTCAAATTCTGTGAAATCTGAGAAATTGTTGAAGCACAGTGGGCTTAAATACTGACACATATACAGTTTTAATAAAGTAGTGAATTTAGAAATACATGAGTTCTGTTTTTTGATTTTTATCGTGGTATCGAATGAGTATCGAGAATCGTGGAAATTCACTGGTACTGGTATCCACTACTGAAATTCTGGTATCGTGACAAGCCTACTTGTGACCTCACAAAATATGTTTCTGGTGATAACTCAGACAAAAATTCACATAAATGTCTAACAGGATAAAATAATGAGTGATGGCATTTTATATCCAAAAGGTCAAAGGTCAACTTCACTGTGACATCATAATATTTTGCATAAAACACTTTTCTGGCCATTATTAAATGTAATATCTCAGGAACAGAGGAGGAGACATTTGGTCAGATACTGAATTGGTGACACTAATCTTGAGTGGCCACCATGAAACTGAGCTGATTGTAAAGATCTTCTGTGTGTGAAGCGTCCATGTTTTTAAAAATATGGATATAAACTGTAAGAGAAACCTGACCGCTGTGCAGAAGAATACAACCACAAGGTGGTAATTCCAGTTTCCAATTGTTTGAAATCGACACAGTAATAAAATCATAATTCTACCACATCATGTTACTTGTCACAGCTACAGGCCTACATACATAGACATGTGCTGCCTCCAGTTACTTCTATCAGACAACACAAGCAGCTGGTGCCCCAGTCAGGGGACAGGGAGGTTTGGTGGGAAAAGATGGTCCTGAGGGGTTTCAGTTATGTAATGAGGAGAGAGAAGTTTTATTATCTTATATCTTTTCACTTTACCTGTGTAAAATGTGTGTGTCACATTTTCCAACACTTATTTTGCTGTAAACCGTCAGGCTGTATAGGCAAAACCAAGCAGCATTATGTCCAGTTTATTATTTAATTTAATGTTATTTTGCAAGTGTAAAGCCAATGAACATGGATTAAAAAAAAAAAGTCACGTATAATCACTGTTTGAATGTGGATTAGGGTTACAACCATTTCAGTGACACTACACCTCATACTTTATATCCAGTGCTAATGTTCACTTGAGCAGGAAGTAGCGTGTCCCATATGTACAGGCAGAAATTGAAGGTCCAGCATGTAAGATTTAGGGGGATATAGTGACATCTATTGGTGAGGACTCCAGATTGTAACCCGCTCAAACCTCTCCTGGTTAGAATTCAGCCAAATTATCCACAGAAGTCTCTTCCTCTCCAAAATAAATGGACCTGGAGTCTCATTTATAAAACAGTGCATAGGATCTCTACTAAAAGTGTATGTGTGAACAAAAGCAAAAAATGGTGTGCGCCAAAAAATATTCGGATTTATAAAAACGTTTGTATGCCTGCCAGTGCACAATTTCCTTTTATAAATCCTAAATCAACCTGCAGGTGGATCAGCCTCATATCCTCCAGTCTACCCGCCCACATTCAACCATAAATGGTCAATGCAAAATACCTCATGAATGTCAATACATAGCCATGATCCTGCTGATGACTGGGTCTTGATGGTGAATCACGGCAACAGCCGAGTGTCACCAGAGTATTTATATGCTAACAGCACTCAGACTGATTGCTTTACACTGTGCTAAAGTGATCGCGATAATCAGTGGTGTCCCCCACCGTGGGTAATCATTTGAAGATGGAAGGGTGGAGATAGTTTATTTATTTCAGTTTTGTTATGGCGATCTTGGCCTGCAGTATGACCAGGAAATGGCTTGAATTCCAGACTTTGCTAATTCACACAGAACATATCTGCAGGTGGTGAAGATGTACATAAGGTGACTGGAGGAGGCAGAGTGTGTGTAGTCACAGAGATGTCTCCAGTGTTCACTGCGGTGATCTTACACAAAAAAAAAAAAAAACGGTTTGAAAACAAATGTTGCACTTGGTGATATATATATATATATGTATAGCCTATTTACAGTATTAGAAGATGTTATGAACATTTTTTGCAATTATTGAATGCTTTGATGTGTGCATTTCAACAGCTGCAGTGCGCTCCACAGCTGACTACGATTGTCAGCAGCACACAATCCAGCCTTCTTCTCTGCGCTGCGGAGGTTGGGGATGTGATTGTGAGACAGCACTGATGAAATAATGAGTGGAATTCGATATGAGATTTGTGTTGGCTTATCATTTATTCAACTAAGGTGCTTATGGAAAAGTTATGGCTCACAAGCACAAATAAAACAGCTGGAATGTTAATGATAAAGTGTATTTAATATGGTAATATGAAGCAAAATTGAATGTATAAGAGATATCATTATAGCTATAATAATTCCTCTTCTGCAATCTGGCATCAATTCACCACCTCACCATCTGCTTCGCCAATTTCCTAGGTCTCCAAAATGCTTGTACACAGGGGTCAGTTTTCTTACCTGTGCGCACATTCTCCCATCACGTTTGTTTTTATAGATCACAATTTTTGCATATGAAGTGGCATATGCCTCTTTCAGGCCTCGTTTTGTGTGCATGCAAGGTTTATAAATGAGATCCCAGGTGATTTAAACTGATAAAATCAATGAATAAAGCAATTTCACATAAATAAATGACATTCTCGTTGCAGAGGGGCTGCTAAATATGATGGCTGATGCAAAAATATAAATGGCCCCTATCTAAACCAGTGTTTGGTTTGTCCACTCTGGACTACTGTAGAAACATGGTGTGTAACATGGTTATCTCCATAGATGAGGATCTGCTCCCTATGTAGATATAAACGCATCATTCTAAGGTAACAAAAACACAAAAATTCTTATTTTCAGGCGATTATACACTGAAGAAAACATGCTTATCATTTTATACTCTATTTCTGCCAATGTATCCCCTAAATCCTGCACACTAGTCCTTTAAGAATGTGAAGGTCAGCATTGTGAATGGGTGTGTAGCACTTTAGACTTACATACAGAAGATGGATGTTCACATTTCATAGACCTGCATAGAATGTTTGCCTCTTTATTAGCTGTAAGCACAATCTTTTCCTCATGTTAACTAAGCATTTTAGTTGCCTAATCATTCCTTAACCATAGTTTATTTGCCATAAACACAGTTTTGTCTAGCCTTATTAATTATGTAATTGCCATGGCAGGTACTGTAGAAAGCAAGACTCTGAAAAATAGTAATGAGTCAAAAAGTACTTCTCATCATGAAACAAGTACTTTTTAAACTACTACTACTACTACTACTACTACTACTACTATTACTCTTTAATATATGTTGGGGCCAGTTATCTACTTTTTATTTTTGTTACATTGCCATTTATACCTTCCTTAAAACTAGTCTGTCCTAAATGTAAGGATTGAGTGTCGAGGGGGGAGAATGTGTGAGAAGCACCTCTACTGCAGATGCACACTTGCCAGCTGCATGGAAGAAAATTAAACACCACCTTACTTCTGACTATGATGAGATGATGACAGAGAAAAACCCAGTACAAGAGGCAGCCTCCAGTGATAATCCCTGGAAACATCTGGCCACTTTTTTTGAAAAAACAAAATCTAAAAAAGACAACAGTTACATGATGAAGAGCCTGCTGTGCCTCTGAAAACAAAGACCTCCGCTTTAAAAAAAAAACGGTCAGAAACAGACTCCTTGAGGGTGGCATGAGGGCCTGACGTCCCCTAGTGGGACCTGTGCTCACAGCCCAGTACCGTGCAGCTCAACTGGCATTTGCTAGAGAACACCAGAATTGGCAGGTCAGCCACTGGTGCCCCATTCTCTTCACAGATGAGAGCAGATTCATACTGAGCACATGTGACAGGCGTGAAAGAGTGTGGAGACACCGTAGTGCATGTTATGCTGCCTGTAACATCATCCAGCATGACCGTTTGGTAGTAGGTCAGTGATGGTCTGGGGAGGCATTTGATTTCATTTCATTTGATAGGGGCGATGCAATTTAACATAGAAAACAAGAGTATGGGACTGATGTGTTACACAGAGAGTTTATAGCTATTGCTAATTTTCAACTCTTGTCCCCAGTTGGGCTTTTACATGTAGACCTAAACTGTTGTTAAAAATATACAGTTTAAAACATCATAAAACTTCAATACACTATAAACATGGAAGGCAGGCATAATAAAATACATAGACCACAATCCAAACACTGCAATACACATACCACAGTACCTATACCGAATACAAACTCACAACATATCCCATTATACATCTTCTACAAGAGACATACCACTGTTCACATACCACATGTACAGATACCACAATATACCAAAACACTTACACTAATACCCCTTTAAGGTTTGAGCATATTCAGCTAAGAGTGGCAACAGCTCTGGTTTGCTTTTATCCAGCATTTGACCTTTGTTGTGAAGGATTTTAAATCTGTAATCAGTTTGAATTCACTTGGTAATGTGTTTGAGAGCTGACAGCCCTTTATAGAAAGAGCTGATTGTCCAAATTTAGATTTACATATTTTACAGTTGCCATTCATGCTGCTCCTTGTTACTGTATTACTGTCTGAATAAATCTGTCATTATTTGACAGAAAAAATAAATGCATTTTAACATCAGTTTGGACCACTCTAGCTAGTAGCTACTTATAGTAGGCTGCACATAATCCTACTTTGTACTAGTAGGTTTAGTACAACAATAATGGCCTTTTGAGAGAGAGAGGAGGGAGAGAGATTTTCTATTGTAAGGAAACCCATTGTCACTGAGACGTATTGAGGTGACAGGTAAAGAGACCCCTTTAACCAGGCTAGGTTAGGCTTAGGTTTTTTTTAACAAATGAATCTAATGTATTCTGGAGAATTTTTTTTTTGACATCTTTCTTTCCCTCTTCTGTCACTTTCTGACTTGTTCTTTTCTGTAGGGGGGTCAAGGAGGTTGATTAGACCTTATTGATTACATTGCATTATAATGCTTGAAGATAATTTGGAATGAACGGCTTGAATTATTGCATGTGATGATTATCAAATTCTAGGCTAGCAAAGAGTAATGCAGCAACAACAACAAATAAATAGTCAATAATACACAAACACGTGAGGTCATGTACTAGTCAAATAAGTGAATAAAGCACTGCATAACATAACAACATTATTTGATGTGGTTTAAGGCTTCAAGCCACTGAATAGTGTTCAGATAGATAGAGGGATGCTCTTATTGCCCAGTGCATTATATATCGAATACCCACCTCAAGAAAAATCTAGTATACAACATACAGGTGCATCACCATAATTTAGAATATCTTGATAAGTTCAATAAGTTCATATGTTCTATCTATCTATCTCTCTCTCCATATATAAATATATATATATATATATATATATATATATATATATATATATATATGTGTGTGTGTGTGTGTGTGTGTGTGTGCCATACACACTACTGAGTCACATTATGAGTTGCTGTGATAAAATTCACACAAGATCAGCCTGTGATTTCAATTTTTTACTTTGATTTTTGGTGTGATTTTAAATCCAGCCCTCAATGGATTGATGATTTTGGTTTCCACTGACTGTTGTTACATCATTTTATTCTGAACAAATTATACAGTGTACATCAGTAAAGATTTTTAACTTGAATAATTACTTCATCAAGATCTGATGTGTGATGTAAGTGTTCCCTTGATTTTTTCGAGCAGTGTATTTCTATGTCCTCAGCATTTTCGTTAGATACTACAAAATAAAATGGCAAAGTTTTGTGAATCAGTTGTTCTAGCTTGCAAATTAGATCAAATAATCACATATCATAAAGGTACTTAGGATACTTTTACTTGCGTAGGTGGCTTACTATGTCTCATGTGCTGGTCTTTATTTCTTCAAGACTTCAACACTGATATTTGTTATTTGTTATTTTTGATGTCATGCTTGATGCTCTACTAGGTCTTGAATTTGAATTAAACATTTTTTTTCTCAGTGTAAATGTTTGATTTTCAGGTGGGGAGGTGTTATGACCCAGGTCATTACTTTTTGGTTTTTTTTTTTTTTTTTTTGGTCCTTGTATTGATCTGCAGTGATCTCAGATATTCTCTCTCCTCCTCTCAGAGTGATTGCATGTGGTGAAGTGTGATTGGTTGTTGCAAGGCAGGTGGTAAGTGCTAATTGGGCTGTCCAAAGAAGATTGCTGTCACTGGATTGGCCACTGCAAGACAGGGGATTTTTGAACCACCAGCTGACAGAAGCTCTTCCCCCCTTTTTCACTGTTGCGCAATCAACAGAGCCAAAACTTAGACTGTGTTTGTGCAATCGTAAGTACCAGCAGGCAAAAACATATGATGCTGGTAAACTAGTGTGTGTATTTTGATAACCTTGTAAATTAGAAAAGGTATTTGATCAACTTTAGAGTAGGTGAGTTGATTTTTTTTTTAGCATCTCACTCTTTAGGATTAATAGTAGGTTTTTCTTGCATTATTTTGTTGAGCACTGTAAATAAAGCCATTTTTGTTTGGCATTACCAAGTTCTTTTCTCTTGTTTTGGACGGTAGGAACTTAGGTTGGAAAATTGTCTTTTGTTTTACTTTTTTTTTTTTTTTAATTGCTAGGTAAGTTTAGGGTCCATAAGTATATTTTTGGTTTGTTGTTTTGGGCACTGCTCACCTCTGAAGACAAAAAAAACCCTGCTTTCTTTGTTGTTTAAAAATACTGCATAACTGGCCTTTCTTGGGAATGGAAAGAGTGGTGGAGCTGCATCATATTATGTCTAGGTTCCCCTTGACCGGCGACATAACAGTACTTTTACTCAAATATGGTTATCAGGTACTTCATTCACCACTGGCTGAAACACAAAGCTGAGTCTGATGGGAGCATCATTAGTTTTGCAGGTGTTTGGTTATAAATCAGAGTGCTGAACAAACAAAATTTTGATGTGTCAACAGTGCTATTTGAAAAGTCAGAAAGGTATTTACAAAGTAACGCATTTCATGGCAGTTCATCCAATAATTGTGCTATTTCACTCAAAACTACAAACGTCAACCTCATGGTGCCGCTAGAGAAAAGTCTGGGGATCATTAGGGTCCGGACAGCTAAGCTGCCAGGACACTATTGTAATCCTAGTTCTTCTTCTTCTTCCGAGGAAATCATACTTCCCTTGGGTGAAAACTCACCAAACTTTGAACAAAGGTCCAGTCCCATGCCAGATATCCTCAGCTGTAAACTCAAGCCAATAGTCCTGATGGTGGCGCTACAGCAAGTGTCTAAAGTTCAAAACTTGGAAAATTCATAACAAATCAACAATATGTGCTACAACAACTTCACAACTTTCAACAAAATGTAGCCCCAATACTGAAGAAACTTTTTTAAACCTATTGCAAATTATGAAGTCCATCACTCTGGGTTTTTTTTTCTTTTTTTTTTTCAAAAACTGTAAAACTTATTAAACCTATTTCCTCCCACAATTTTTGCTCAATTGACACCAAACTTGCTACAGAGCATCTTCAGACTGTCCTACTGTCCAAGCGATCCCCACAGATTTTTGATTTATCAAAATTTGAGCCTACAGTGCATCAAAATGTTTGACTGTAAATGGTACTGTAAACATGTACATGAAAAATTCTTGCGAAATAAATCTTAAATGTTCATGAAAAAAATGACAAAATTCTAGAGTCATGGTAGATGATGTGTGGCAAATTTCAGAATTTTATCTCAAAAACTGAATTTTTGACAGCATTTTGAATTTTGCTCTAATGTGAACAATTGGAGTCAATGTAAAAAAGGCAATTTAAGACATCAGTTTTTCACTTATGAAGCAAATCAATCATTGTTAAAATAAATTACCAACATCTCCATGCTGTCTAGATACAATATTTGTATTTTCAGATTTTTGTTTTGATAACTGAATTTTTTTTACAGTGGTTTGAAATCTGCTTTTCCATGCATGGATGGCTGCTAAACCTGCACGTCTGGTTGTGAGTTCAAGCCTCAGCTGATGCAAAAGGCAGATTGCGTTGCTAAATTCCTAAATGTCTTCCAATTATTCTGCTTGTTGCTCAGAATTGCCTAAAAATGCCTGGACCTGACCCATCACTGCGCAGCAGCTATAATTAAAATCATTATTCATAATCCACAGGGGACCATGAACATCTTTTTAAAAAAATTAAGTGCCAATCCATCTGATAGTTAAGATATTTCAGTCTGAGAGTGTGGAACCATCAACAGACCAACACTGTTATCCATAGAGCCACACTGCTACCATGGTTACATCCTACATTCAAGAAATGAACCTCAGGAAATGGGAGCCAACAGAAGCTTCACTAAGTCTTCAAGAGAAAACTTCTTTTGGAGGATGTAGGATTTATCATATGACTTCATGAGCTGTCAGACCTCATGTGATGAGCAGTCACCACCAACCCTCAGTCAGACTCACTTGATTGACTATCTATCCACAGGACTCACACATAAGTCCATTTGTCAAAGCAAGATTTTGATGTGTGCTTTTGAAATGAAAGCATTTATCACTTTGCCACTTTGAATTATCTTTGTCATTGTGTAAACTATTTTTCTCAAACAGAAATCATGTTGCCTGCAGCTAAATGTGTCAATATCTGGGGAGCTATTAGTTCTTATAGCTCCCCTTTCGAGCACAAAATACTTATTTTTCCTAAATTACAGACAAAAGACAAAGTAAAAAAAATAAATCAGTGGGTTTTGTGTCCCTTTAAGGCATTCATTGGGTCAATGCTGTTGTTTCTCAGCCTTTCTCATTTCTCAGATGGAAACACCAAAGTGGATGCATTAAAAAACAACAGTTTCCCTTTATTGTATCTGCATGCACTATGGAAATCTTAGAGCTAAACCACGTCATAAGTCCAGATTTAAGTGTAAATGGACAGACATGACCTGGGGGGTATTCCAGAAAGCGGGCTCAGTGAAAACTCTGAGTATCTTAACCCCGAAATGAGGGAAACTCTGGGAATTCAGTTCCAGAAACAGAGGTGAGTCAAACACCGAGTCAATTCCCATGGCAACTGACTCTGTGAACCTAACCTGCTTGCTGGCAGGTTTTCTTTAAGAAACCCTGAGTTCACCCTGTGTCCTCCCTACTGACGAACCTGAAGCAGGCCGTCAGGCAAACGTGTTGTTTGTATGTAGGAAATCGATATTGAGGCAGAATTAATTCACAATGCCTTTTTACTGGTGGCCTACCGTACATATTGAAATAGCCACTGAATGATAGGTTATTTAAGCTACTTTATCTAATAAATCAAATATGAATAAAACTAAAGAAAGGTAAATTATGGCCAAGTAAAATATGCCTTATAGCCTACCTGTTTGAATGATGTTTTTATTATTCATTTTAAGCTGCTTCCAAGTGCATTTTTCCCCTGTGAAATTGCACCTACATGAAAATCAGATTTTATTCAAAACCCCTCCACCACTTTTTCACCTGTATGCTACTATTTTAATTAAGTGTGGTTAAATGTTGAATTAATGGATGAGTCCATTCAAACTTATGTGTTGACCCGGGCAGCAATTTTCACCCATGCCGCCTCTCTCTCCTTGGCAGCTTTAGCTTTTTTTTACGATATCATGGTATATACCATGGTGAATCGAGGTATTGGGGCTCCATTGATGATAGCTTTTTATTGTGGTTGTGCACGTGCTTTACTCAAGGTGAACCTACTCAGAGTTGATTGAACTAATTCAAATCAGCTGTTCCGGAACCCGATACTCAGAGTTTCCAATCTCAGGGTCAACTCAGAGTTCAGAGTTAGACTCAGACCTCCTACCTGGAATACCCCCCCAGAAGACACTGAGCAGCAAAACACTTCAACTCAGAAAAATCCAACGTTCAATGCATTCTAAAACAATCACCATCATTTATTTACAATATATTAAACTGTAATGCAAAATTTATAACAAGTGGTCAATTTGTTCAATATTGAAAATAAACATGAACTATTTTCAAAGCTAGCATCGATCATACACATATTTATATATAAATACTGTGTGCAGTCAGCAATATTATGCCTGCTTTTTTTTCTTTCTTTTTTTTCCATCAGGGTCAATAAGGTCAAAAAACACATTTCCACACTTGTGTTGACTGCATAGAGAATAAAAATGAAGACACAACTCTACAAAAAGCATGTATAGTAGAATAACACCCATCTTCAAGCTCTTCTGGACTTTAAATGGCTTTCAAAAATATCTTAGTACTACTTAGTAAATAGCAGACAGATGTGAGACCAAAGCATGTGACATAACATTTAAGCAATCATTAAAATGCAAGCTCTTATCTTTTTGTTGTTTCGAGGCATCGTTGGGTTCAAAAAAAGCGAAAACCTGACAAACAAACAGGCCTCAAAGACACTGAAGATGATTTCACAGTATTGGTTACACAAGCTGTAGTGTGTCCAGTTCATTAAATTACAGTTAACGTACACAATGAGGCTTTAAAGAAGGCTAGTGGTATTCTGCATTTTTCTTATTATCATCAAAACAAATGAAAAGACATGAATCCAAGAGGAGATCACTGAGATCAGCTCATCTGCCAGAGGGATTCAACTTTGGTGAATTCTGACACTTAATGACCAATGGCAAATCCTCCTGATTGTGGTGACCTTTGAAGGGAGAGCAGACTAATGACTGATGCTGCAGGTCTGTCCCTTTTGATTCCAAATGCGTGAGACATGGGGAAAAATCTAATATTTAATCTGTACTGATCAGTTAGAATGATAGCTTCTCAGTGTATAAGAACAACCAGACGTGCCTTGCACAGTCACCTTGACCAATTGCACATCCTGTTACTCAATCTGTAGGTTGGGAAACAGGACACATAGGGACGCATGATATTGGATTTTTTGTTGACATCCAATATGCCAATATATGATATCTCATTTGGCCAATAACTGATACGGATATCATTATATTTACATTTTTCCCCACCTAATTTTAGTGATCATAAGGTCTCTTATGAGGTGGAATTAACATCATATTATGTATGCATATTCTTATTATGATGGCCCATCAGCAAATGGAGACATGAAACAGAATGCTTTTCCGTGCATGTAATATTCATTCACTGTCTAAAATAAGATAACATGTTGGCCAGCTCCAAATGCTCAAGAAGACAGAGAGATGTGGTTGAAAGCTCAAGAAAACTTGCTGAATGGACCCTTGAGCTTAGAATATTTTGTTATACATACTTTTCCCAAAGGTCAAGAAAACTCCCTCCATGGTCCTTCCATGTGATTAGTTGAAAATAAGAAAATACAGATTAACACCATTTCTATCCTTGAACATGCTGGTTGAGGATACCATACAAATGACTGGTGCCCAAAGTCAAGTACATTCCCTCTGGAAAAGGAAAGCACATCAAATGTGAAACAAAACACAAACCACATGTTAACAATTAGCACAAAGACAAAGCCAAACTCTCTTCATCACTAAAGAATTCCGGCAAGTACTCAATCAAATCAAGTTGAGTTATAAGTAATACAAGGCATTTTGCAGAGGTAAACTCAAACGTTATGGAAAATAATTTGCTTGACAGTGGCTCTCTGCGAAACAAATCTTTCAAACATCAAAAACAAACAATACAAATGGAGAAAAATGCTTTGCGGCTATGGTGGAGCAGCTAGTGATGCAATCATCATCTCCTGTAAGGAAGAGATCATTTGCCAGCAAGAGGCAGAAAAACTTTTCAGGCAAACAAAAAGGGAGCAGATGAGGATGAAAGCATCCTCAGTGTACGGCGCAGCAGTTCATGAAATGCCACAGCTGCAGAGAAGCCAGCTGTAGAGGAGCCTACTTAAATCAAATGGCACTAGTCCCGAAATGGAAAGAAGAGCGAGAAGGGGGAGAGAAAAATAAGGCTGGGACTTATCCCAGGACTCAGCATCAACTGGCAACAAGTAAAACAGTGCGCTCACAAACAAAGGCTTTTTGGCAATACATTGTACTATGGCAATACATATTATCGTGGTGTACTATATGTAGAGAAGAGAGGAAGAGTAAGAGAGACAAAGAGAGAGACAGAAACAATCTGTTATCATTGCAACCTCAAATTCTTTGGCTCGGTTACAACCATACAGGGAGGCTGCTCAAGCCAAGCCACTGCTGCTTGTATGCAACCACTATAGTGGAGTTGTTCATAACGAGCTGCTGTGTATGAACTGAGGTTAGACTGATGAGTCAAAAAGACTGTGTAGTTTGGCAAACCATGACCACATCCTGTGAGGATCTGCCATAGGAAGCTCTGACTGAGTGTTGGGACCATATTTTCCTGCAGGGATGTGAGTGGTTGTGACCAAGTAACCACAGTTGTGGTCAACTTTGCATGCAAGACAAACTGTCACAGTGTTATGAGGGTGCATTTTAGAGAGTGGATGCTGACAGCGAGGACTATGATGTGGTCTCATAGGACCTGTCCTCGCCATTGTCATCTTTCATGTGGCTGCTATATCTGTATCGAGAGTAGTAAGAGCCTTGGGTTGCACCGCCTTCTTCTTTTTCTTCTTCCTCCTCCTCTTCATCAGATCTATCGAAGTAGTAGTGTCTTCGGCCAGTGGGGCTGGAGCAGGAAAGAACAAATAGAAGCTGATGTTATTGTGGAAAAAGTCAGCAGAAAACAATATGTTGTTTGGGAGAGCTCAATGCACTGCAATGTAAAAAAAGCTCAAGGAAATGTAGAAATTGTCATCATCACTCAGTGATGATGATTTCTATAATTGACAACACATACCTTGCCTTTGGAAAAAATTTGGCTAAAAAGGGGCTTCATAAAATATTCAAAATACAAACTCACTTGTTGGTAGGCAACCCAACAAGATGGAGAAATAAAGGATGGAAGGCAGATGTAACAAAAGAAACACTTAAGTTTGACTGAGAACGGCCAACATACTGTACATGAATGAGATTACTGTAGTAATCTGCACCATTGCTCCAATACATCTTCCAGTCACTAATAGCAGCACTAAGCAAACTGCGGCTGAGCAGTGCTCAGATTGAACAGATTAAACCAAGGTTTCTTTTGAGACACTGCTCTCTCACCATGCAGGCTGGTACGAGGACTGCCAACCAACCTGTGAGTTTATATTGTCAACATTCTTCATGGGCTTCTTAGCAAGAACCCTTCAAAACCCCCAAGGATTTTATGAGACGACCATTCAAGACAGTAAAACACTGTGGTCCAGTATCAGGGCTAACACAGCAATATACTGCAAATATATAAAACACAACCAAATACAGAAATGCTGCAAGTTGCACACAGCAATGGAACTACATATCAATTTTTAGTGACATATTATCCCCATTTCCACAAACATGGAACCGATTCTGTTACAGTTTGCTACCACAGTTTGCTGTGATTTTTATGTTAGAACATCAACAAACACCACTGACCACTCAGTGAGTTTCATGGCTTTGAAAATGAATGTTTAGGGTGGTTTTAGGTCAGGTTTACACATGGCCAGAGGCAGCATTGTTAAGCCAGGCAGGGGAAAGCCAAATTCTCAGAAAATGAGCATTTGTCACTATTTTGGTCTTAACCACTCTATTTCAAAATAAACAACCCGGAAAAAGCGCTTAAAGTCCAAAATACTGGACTTCCCTTTCAGGGCCCAAAAAGGTGGTTCTCAACTGGAACCAAAAAACAAGTTTTTCTTGACCTGAAGTGTGAACCTTAATGACATCAGTGGGCGTGTCATATTCTATAGGTTGGAAAGAGAGAATGGAGAAGGCAAATATGGAGAAGTGACACAGTAGTAATTGGTCAATTCTTGTTTTCAGGTAAAAACAAATACCTGTAATAACAGAGCAAAAGTTTGCTGGTAATTAACTGAAACTGCAATTTTACAGCTACTGTTAACTTCTGTTGTGCATTGCACAATGCCTTCTGTTGATTACACATACTTGATTACAACTGTTCTGCAAAAAAACTGGTGGAAATGTGCACTGGTTCACTAGATAGCACCAAGGTTCCAAGAATCTCATATGGAACAATTTCAAGAACCAATTTGGTGGAAACGGGGTATAAGTTATTTTGGTTGTGTTGTAAATCCCTTTGATTGTGTACTAATTGAGTAATTCTGCATTTGCTGATGTCTGTCTAACTGTAAATGTTTTTTCAATTTGCTTGTGTTTGCTATATTTTCATTTTTCGAAATTTGACAGATAGGCTGTCAAAGTGGTAATGACGTTTATTGTTCTTGTGTTACAGTAGGTTGAGCTCTTTTAACCACCATAAAGTAGCTGTACAGTCAGCCATGTGGTGGGGTTAGCCTGTGCTTTAGCAACTCAAAAACTCATGCAATTTGGAATCATGTTAGCATGCAAAATGGTTTCCATTCAAATACCAAATACAGAGCATTGTGACAGATGTGATTCTGTCCTCTCAAACTGTTACAGTTGTCAAGTCAGTCAGCTATACTGAATAAGAAACACACTGAAAATGAAACAAATTACTAATATCTAAGCATGATTCATGTCTTGTTTACACCATCTCTAATAGTCATAATGATAAATATTACAAACATGGGGTTAATTACTGTCAACTGTGAATCTCAAATAAATTTGTTCGTTGGTGTAAATCAATACTTGGGGTCTATTCATACCTTCATTTACGGGACTGGAAGGAGAAATGTATTATGGCCTCTCTTATTTGACTCCTGTTATTTTTACCTTTCTGGGGCTATAAATCAAAGTGACATCTCAGGGGTGATTAAAGGCTCAGTTAATATTCACACTGAGTGCAGCATCTCACCAACTACACTTCCTGATGTGAAAAAAAAAAAAAAAATCACAACCACCAGTTCCCACAGAGCCTTCTATGAGATTTTTACCAAACTAGTGAAACGATAGCCACAGAGGTTTCTGGTCGGCTTGTAACTGGGAAGGTGTACTTAGTAAACATCAAAAAATTGTTAGCATGCCCAAGACACAAAGTCAAAAATACAACCCAAAAATTAGAACTCTAAACTGCAAGCATATAATCCCAGTTAGACTGAATAGGGAATATTCAATGCACTGATTGATAACAGTGAAAATGTCTTTGATTGGTTAGGTCAAACCATGCTTCAGAACACTCTTCAAGGTAAATCCATTTCAGTCAACCACCTACTGCCTGCCTTAGTCACTGTCCGGCCGGTACAGGTACTTCATCATCAGGCTGTCCACCTTCTTCTTCCTCTTCTTATCTTCCTTTTTGTTAAGGGGCTGGCTCTCACTCTGGGGCCTAGCTTCTCCTTCCTCTTCTGGGCTGGACACCTTTCGACCTGGGGCCCTCTTCACACTGCTGGAGCTTCGGTAGGAAATGGTTGAAGCACCAGAGCTTGACTCTGACCCAGAGTCCGACTCAGAATCTGAAGAAGATGAGGAAGAAGATGAAGATTCATCCCTCTTCTTAGACTTTTTCTTGGACTTCTTGGATCTCCTCTTGGAGCTACTCCTGTGATGATGGTTGTCTCCTGAACTGTCCGACTCTGAACTATGGCTTCTCTTCTTTTTCTTGCCCTTGCCTTTGCTGCGATGGCGACTGCTGCTGCTGCTGCTGCTGCGGGATGGTCTCATGCAGTCCATGGCGGATGCAGAGCGTCTAAGACTGCTGGCAGGGCGAGTACCATTGCCATTACTTTTGCTGTCATCTTTATTGTTTCTGGATGTTTCTTCTTCACCCTCTGAGTCTTCCAGGCTCCTGCGCTTGAATTTGATAGGCTTGAAACTCAGCACCTCATTGATGGCTTTCTCCAGGTCAGGGTCGATGTAGTTACGATGACTGACTGGTTTGATATCCAAGTTATCAATTGGGTCATTATCAGTAGTTGATGATCTTGCTTGTGGTGGTGGCATGGAGACACTGCGGCCAGTGGACGAGTGAGGACTGTAAGCCGACCTCTCTGTGAAGGCCACACTTCGACTATCATCAATATCAACGTCAAACTCACTCAAGCGGCAGCTGCGTGCCAGTGACATATGGGAATCAGCTCGGCTAAGAACTCCAGGACTGCGACCCCCAGATCGTCTGCTAAAGCAAGGGCTACTGGGACTGCTGCCATACAATGGCCGCCCACCTCTGCCCTCATCTAAGCGTGAGGTGCTTCGGCGGCGTCCAAGTGGGCTTGACAAACCTAAGCTGATGGTGGACTTGGCATCATTCTCTGGGCTTAACCTGAGACGTGTGGAGGCCCGACTTGGTGCAGCATATGAAATGACTGATTCTTTGTCAAAGTCACCCCAGCGGCTGTCCATGCCTTTCCTGGCTCGGCTGTTGGCCTCTGAATAAGCCTGGGAGATGACTGATTCTCTGCCATTCACGTCATCCCCTGCCTGGGACTTCCTCCTGGAGCTGACTGAGTAGGTGTCATCCTGGAGATCTGAGTTTTTGGGTTTGGCCTTATGGAAGGATGTATTTTCAGATTCTGCATTCTCTTTGAGGGCACTGAAGAGAGCATCTCCTTTCCCACCGATGGAATCAAGGTTGGAGCGTTTTCTGTAGCTGAGCGAGCTCAGCACTGATATTGGCCTGCCGGGCTCTACCCCTTTGCCCTCTTTGTTAACCTCTTTCGATTCCTTACCCTCTTTCCACTCTTTCCCTTCCTTTGCGTCTACATTTGTGGCAAATCTAGAAAAAAGCAACAGTGGAAAGGATGAAGGAATGAAGACAGTGGGAGAGAAAATGACAGAGAAGATATATTGGGTCAAGTAGAGGTGAGTGAAGGAAGAGAATAAGAAACAAAATGAAACTTAATGAATAAAAAAGGAATGTCATGAAAAATGTAAGAGTTGAAATTTAACAAAATGAGAATAGAGCAATGAAAAGTAGAGATTAAGGAAAGTGCAACTGGGGACAACTGAAGGCCACAGTAATGATAAGAAAAATCATAACTTCAGTCCCACTTTAAGGCAAATTAAATGTTCTGGTTAATGTGGCATTATGCCAACAAAACATTCATATAGCCATTTAGCAGATACAATATGCAATACATCTGGTAAAAACTTGAATTGTCACCATTTAAACTTAATGTTTGAGATAATTTTGAGTTTGACTACTGTTTCTTTAAGTTGTTGAAACCTTAATGTAAATACATTTGATGAAGGATTCCAATTTGGCATGTAGATTTGTTACTTGACTCAGATTCCTAAAATGTTATTGAGCACAAAAAAAATTGCACCTGACACAACAGAAGAGAAAGCTTTCTACTGCTAAAAAAGCTACAACTTAAGAAAAAGACAAATAGGCTTCACTAAAGAAAAATAAGGATTGAAAAACCTATAGTGAAGAAAAAGTATGTGCATCTTTGTTTCTATTGGGTACGTCTGACTGATTTCTGTAAGGGTTATGGAAACACAAGTAGTGCTAGCAAAATCGGGGTTCATACAGCTCAAGTCAAGGTTGATTTAAGACTTTAATAGACATTGTCACTTGCAATGAAATTTAAGACAAACTTTACACTAAAAAATTAAAGGAAAAACAAACATGACATCAACTACTTAGGGACAATGTTGCCTAAATGTTTATTGTAACATCAAATTGTTTTTTCTGTCTCAAAGCAGAGACATATGTAGAACAGAACATACCTGGCGTTTGAGATTTCACAGCAATTTTGTGTTTCTTACTCTGCTCGTGGGATTCATGTGTCTTGATTCCGATTGTGCCAAGTTTGAAAAACTTTTAACATAAAATACACAGAGCCTCGAACACATCACCTTGTGTGAATTTTAGCCATGCTGCGAAACCTTGGTTAAATGGCCATTTTTGTCTGAGTATTTGTTAAGACTTCTGAAGAATTGACTTAAGACAGTTTAATATTAATTAAGGCCTTATTTTTAAATAAATTAATTCAGTGCCTTTAAGACTTTTTAAATCCCCACAGGAACCCTGAACTTTGCATTCTGATGGTAAATTACCCAGTATTTTTTATTGGAATTTGTGACTCTAAAATTCATATTTTTTCTATTGAGTATAGTGTTGAACCAAGGTACCTTAAATTTAATAACAATGAATCCTTGTGAACATTGTAAACACTTAAATAAGAACTTAAATAAGACAATGTGGGTAAATACCATATCAAACAACATGTTAAACTTCATAGACCTTTTTTTTTATTCCCTTTTGCTGAACACTTCTTTTGATGGACAACTTAAGAGAACTGGGCAAGAACTCAAATGTACTCGTAGTCATGGACCTGTGCTAATGGCAATTAAAGTCACTTGAACTTGAAAACTACTGCTACAAGGCAGTGTTGGCCAACTCAGTGAATCAGTCAGTGTTTGTCTGTGTGGACATGCTGCTAAGAAAGATTTGAAAACTACAAAAGTTTGTAAAGTTGGGAGTGGCTCAGCTGAGGGAGGGAAGTTAAATCTTCTGTTAAGGAGACAAATCTGGGGCAATCGAAGCTGTCAGCTGGCAGACACATTCATTAATCTCAGCGAGTGGCTCAGGTAGACTATGCCAGCTGGCCATTGGGCATGTCGATAAATCTACTACAGAGGTGGTTTGTTTTTAGGGAAAAAAGTCCCCTCTTCACCAAGCGGATGACAATAAAGACAAAGCAGCTTGAAAACACATTCAAGTAATAGCCGCCCCCTTATTTTAGCCAAGTACTCTGTACTCTGACTCTGATTGCCTTATTTCCTCTGGGTCAAATCATGTAAAGCTTACATTGTAAACCATTTCACCCAGACAGAGTCCAAAAGCAGTCAAATGTAGAGGTAGACTGCTTACTAACTGCAGCTGTAGTGATAGTAACAGCAGCTGCCTTTGTACTGACCTGGAACTCTTGAGGCTGCCGTCATCTGAGAGGTTCTTGGTGGAACCTTTGCTTTTAGACAACCAGGACTTCACCCCATCCACACGATCCTCCACCTCAGAGTCTGTGTCTGAACCCCCCGGACTGGTGAGGAGTCAGACACAGGAAAACAAGTCAGAGGAAGCAAAGGATAGACGAGATGGCAAAGGTTATGATCAGAAAATAAGAGAGGAAAAGCTCAGATATAACCATTCAGAGAGCAGAGAATGAGGTAAAATAAAGGTTAGTATGAAAGGAGAGTCAACAGTGGTAGTGGTAGAAACGTTCCTGTGATTCTCTGTAGCTGTGGAGCCAGAGAATAAAGAACAGGCTGTAAGTGTTAGTGTGAAAGCACAGAAGAATTGTGACATTTATTCTGGAGAATACAGCACAAGACAGCACATGCTCAAAGAGCCCAAGTAAGCACACAAACATGCCCACGAAAGTCGTATAGATGTTAACACCACACAGCAACTTCTTGCTGTTTTCAATGTTAGATGAATGTTATCGTGGTCCTGTGGTTAGCTGGCGCTCAGGCAAACATTCCACCATCACTCTTCCAAAGCTACTCCATGACAAAAACAAAACCCAACCAGAGAGCATGAATTATAAAAACCGTCTGTTATTTTTACAAACTGGTTTTTATTGTCATAGGTTTAGCCTTTGGTATGATAAGATTATATGCACAATAATAAACTTTTTTGGTAGAAACACAGCTTTTGTTATCTAAACTACGTATTAGAAAATAAAGGTTTAGGTAATGACTTATTTTTAAAATTAGTGGTTGGATAATTTTTTTAACTGACAATGTATTTAACAACTGCCTGGTTGTGTGATCACCATAGAAATATAATTAATAGACAAGACAATGGGCCTCATTCACAAACTTCTGTACAACAGCATGCTGTATGACATCTCTGTTATTGTTCTTTGTTGTTCTTTTGCATGCTGATCAGTTCAGGTTTGTGACCAGTTCACACTAAAATCTGATATTGGCCACATTTATAAAACAATGTGAACAGCTAAACAAAAAAATCTGATCAGAGCAATAAAACCTAACTGAGCATTAAGGCTTGTTGTGTGAGCCATAGTGACAAATCAAAAACACAAAAAAATCTCAAAGCCATGGCTAAAGTTATCATTTCCTTGCCTTATACTGATGTTTTCTTGGCAAAAAAGAAAAACAAAAAACAAAAAACAAAACAGAACAAAACAAAACAAAACAATTTACTTCAGCATCAGTGTGACCTTGATCTTACAAAAACAAAATCTAATCAGTTCATCATTGAGTCCAGGTGGACGTTTGTGCCAAATTTGAAAAAAGAAAAGAATAAGAAGAAGAAAAAAATCCTCAAAGTGATTATGAGTTATTCTGCACACAAGAATGAGACAGACAAGGTCATAGCAATGAACTGATTAATAATTTTTGGTGGTCAAAGGTCAATGATCAAGGTCACTAAGTACAAGTGGACATGTGCGCCACACTTGATCACAAGCAAGGAGGCATGTGGAAAAAAAGAAAGAGTAGTATCCTCTTACTCATAGTTATTTAGAATTTTCTTCATGGCTGTTTGTGAGACATACTAAGCCCTGTTTTTGTGTTGTTTTTTCATGGGCTCCCTCAAGCTTACCTTATACTCAGAGTACGTTTTGGCTCCCAAGTCATTATTAATTAAGGCCTTAAACTGTGTTAAAGTTGTGTGCCTACATTTTCGCCATTTGCATTCAGAAATAAGTTCAATAACGTGGTGGTTTCATTACGGGATTTAGTGTAATGGTGCAATGTCTGTTTGCCTGAGAGTACTACTCCAGTGGTGTTGTAATGGTGCTTTGTTTGGTAAAATGCATTGCCATGAGCTAACAAAATGATAAACTGAGGCCACTGTATTGAGATTTTTTTGTTATTGGGGGAGCACTATCTCTCAGTTCATACATGGTTGTAACTTTAGCAGAGCAACCAATTCCCTCAGATAGAGTGCACCTGGCAATCGGACATTGTACAACTGTTTTAATGTGTCTAGTATATGGCCTTCTGGCAGCTATATAGATCTGTCTGTGTTTAAGGGCAGCAGTATTTGAATAAAAGAGAAATGCATGCTGTCTCACTTACTCAGTCTAAGCTACCTTCATCAAAATATACGTGCATACACCTCATAAAGATAAGACCAAAGCCACCTATACCAGATTAAAGTGTTGAAAAAGTAACCGTGCAAATGTTCACTTCTTTGTGTTTTTAGATCTATAAATATTGCCATAACCAATGGAGGATGGCAGAAACTAAGATAACAACACCCCTGTCGGAGAAAAAAACAGAATTTTCTTTGAGTGGCAGAAAAAGTCCAGCTTTAACTTTCATCTGGTAATTATTTTCATCACCAGTCATGTGCACACATGCAGTCATATGCATACAGTACACTCATAATTTCAGTTCTTGACAGAATGATTTGGTACACAGCTGGGCACTGTGCTATTTTTCCTCTCAATTATCATTACACATTCAGAAACCACTGCGAGCCATGGAGTAAAATAGAGGGCTTGTCATAAAATTTGACACGGATGAAAAGAGTGCAACACTCATTAAGTGCCGTCAAAGCCCACTGCTTGTGTGGCGCTGTGAAATTAAGTTGTTACAGCTTAATAGTCCTACAGAGACATCAGAGGGGTGGCTCAATATCTCTGCATCTGTTTCAGAAAGCCTCCCATCCTGTCAAAGAAGAGAGAGAGAAAGAGAGAGAGAGAGAGAGAGAGAGAGAGAGAGAGAGAGAGAGAGAGAGAGAGAGAGAGAGAAACATCCTTTTCTCCAGCACACAGATCTCAGAAGGGCCCAGCACCACCTATAATTAAAATCATTAGCAGTCAGAGACAAAAGCTCCCTGGATTTCAAAGGGGAGATTTCAAATAATGGCTTGCCCAGTGAGATCCAAATGCATAGCCTGCTAGCTTTTATGGAATACAATAACCCTGGACAGTAATGCTTGGACAGCATTCATGCCAAAGATGAGGGGGGAGGGATTGGGAGGAAGGACGGGGTCAGCAGACTCTTAAGCTGTAATTAGCTTTGCAAAACATGCCTCTACCATTAGACAATCTGGGGATTTGCTGCTGCCTACTGTTATGATGACAGAGCAGCAAAGTGTCTTTGTCTTTGGCACTGTGGACTTATAAGAAAAGACTGAATAAACATCACTCAGTGAGGGGAGAGGATGTTCTGACGTCTGCCTTGAGAAAATGGGAAAATAAGAATAAGGAAACTAAGTACAGTTAAGGGCTTTTTTACACCTTGTAATTGTAGTAACTGCTGAGCTACGTGAAACCATCAGCAGCACTAGAAAATAACTGGGGGAACTAGGGATTGCATTCTGTGTCCTGCAGCTGGCCACCAACATCTTAAGATGTTGATATTCGGTTTAATTAAGGTTGTGACGTCAGTTGATGTAAAAACACTGATGGCAGATGACTAGGGGTGTGACGAGATCTCGTGCCACGAGATATCGCGAGATTAAACTCGATGATATTTCTCGTCGCATTAAAAATCTGTTGCGAGATATCTGTGAGCTATCTAGGGATGTAGTCAACCAAACAAAATTTTGGTCGAATAAAGTTGCGCATGATCTTCAACTAATTGATTAGTCGTGGGGAAAAAAAAATCTGCATGTTACTTTTACTTCTGCAGTGATGTCTGTGTCATTCTGCAGTTACACCTCCAAAACACTAGTCAGCGGTGGAGGACTGTGTTAAGTACTGTAAAGTTTAGTTCAAATCAAACTTTATTTATAAAGTTGATTCAAAACACACATTAAACATGGCTTAATAGAGACAATTTCAAACACAAGTACACAAATCAGCTTCACTACAAATCGCAGAACTGACAGACAAACGCTTGTCTTTATCTGGACACATTTCCCCCACCAATATAACATGCTAATATTTTTAGCACAAGTCTATGGCATTTTACATTGTATAAATTAGCCTAGCATCTAGCGATCTTTTCCTCTTCTAATATAAAACCAGGGACAACAGCAACATGTAACAAAGGTAACGGTGCATCATTTGGTTCCATTACAACTCACAACAGTCTCAGACAAAACAACTGTCTTATACTAAACACATTTTCCAAGCATACACAACAAGCTAACGTTATTAGCGCCAGCCTATGGCATTTTACATTGTATAAATTCGCCTAGCGACTAGGGCTGCCACTAACGTGAATGTGGACATGCTAATATTCTTAAAAAAGAACTTGGCTGTGTAGTTGCAGCAAGTTGTCAGTGACATACTTGGTCAGGCTCTGTTTGCACTATTTGCACTCTGTATTGACAGAGTAGAACTTTGATTTGGTTTTGCCCATAATATTGTTTGCACTTTAAAAAAAAAGGAGGAAATAATTAATTTTATTGTTTTTTATTATTGTTTTATTTTAACTTTTATAAATTTTAGTTCTAGTTTCAATTTGTGGAAGAAGTTTATTGACAGTTAAAAGAACATGGCTGTGTAGTTGCAGCAAGTTGTCAGTGACATACTTGGTCAGGCTCTGTTTGCACTATTTGCACTCTGTATTGACAGAGTAGAACTTTGATTTGGTTTTGCACATAATATTGTTTGCACTTGAAAAAAAAGCAAGAAATATTTAATTTTATTTTAACTTTTATAAGTTTTAGTTTCAATTTGTGGAAGAAGTTTATTAAAAGCTCATGCTTACATCATGCATGTAAAGAGTTATAATAAAACATTTCAAAATGCATGTGCAACTTGATTAAATAAAAGTCTGTTGGTCCAGTCATATATTTTGTCATTGTAGTTTTCTTAAAATCTCGTCTCGTCTCGTTCTCGTGAACCCAATATCGTGTCTTGTCTCGCCTCGTGAGCTGAGTGTATCGTCACACCCCTACAGATGACATTAATATTTGATGGTTTTAAATTGAGTTGAGGTCAGCTGCGGGGGTTGTCGTTTTCTCATTATCTTGTTTAAATCGATCTACAATAAATAACTATAACAGCTAGAGCATTCCTTTTTTTGGCAGCAGAAAGCCAAGACTGCTGTCTTTTGCGTCATCGCGTTGTCCACTTGTGATGACGTCATTATATTATGCTAAAAGCAGTCAAAAAGATGATGGAAATGTTCAATGGCACCAGAAGAGCAGAGAAGCAGGTCAATAGGAATGTTTGTTGTATTTTTTTAATGACACAACTTCAATAGTTTTTATCATTTATTATGGTTTATTGACTTACCTTTGTAGATAACCTAAGTTGTACAGATTTTAGGGATATGAAATACTGAAAAATACCAATGTAGGCACTGGGAAAAAATTCTGCTGCAGATGAAACTATCAGAACAGCTTTGTACTCTGCTCATAAAAATAAGCATATCTCACAAACTAAAAAAAATGTACATAGTTCAACTAACTTAGGAAATAAGAAGTGCGTCAAAAAATATGTTTCTACATTGAGAAATCTTTCGGATCAGAATGTTTTGTATTTTTTTTTAATCTTGCAAATTCATGACATAATTTCAATACTTTTATCATAGTATGGGTCATTGACTTACATATCCGTTTAACTTAGGTTGCAGAGATTTTAGGGGTGTGAAGCATTTGAGAATACTCCAAGAATTGATGTCACACTTAGGAAAAATACCAACATATGTATTGGCAGCATGTTTCTATGGAAGAGTTCAGAGGGTTAAATAACCAAAATCCAACATCTGCAAAACGTCATAATGTTAACTTCCACAATGTGAAAATTATCAACCTAATTTTCATTCCAAACAAATTTAACTTCTGTCCATAAGAAACATTATTTTGACATCCAGCTGGGTCAGGCTACAAAAACACTTCACCTCAAGACACTCATTAAGCTTTAGTTGCTAAGAGCAGATATTGTAATACAATAAATTGGATACGTGGACAGTAAATGTTTTGCAGCTTTGTTGAGTAGGAACATTTTGAACTTTTGCAGATAAAAACAGTTTTATATTGAGATCACTATTCTCCAAGACTTTCTTAGCTGTGTACTATTTCATGATACATTCAGAGCACACAGAGAGAAACCTCTCAGGTCTGTAGCCAAAACCACAATTGTGGGCAATATGTAATTGTGCGCTTCACACATGGTGTCAACCACAATTTATGTCCTTGACCACCATACCATTAGTTAAGCCCTGCTGAAAGCCTGGGGGAAGCAAACAAACACAGTGCTGAGCAGACATTAATTGTCTGTGACATTCTGCCGCCATTGGTTGTACATCTCTGTTACACACTATTACATTCATCATTAGCTTCTATGGATCCTCCTGCTCTGCTCGGCTTAGCTTTGCTCCTCTGTGTCCCTGGGTCTTATAGACACCACTGTTTGTGCCTCCGATATATGAAAGTGTCAACCCAGTGAAGTCCCTGTGGCTTTGGAGCACAGACAGGCATATGCATCGTCTCCAAGACCATCAGGAGACATCAGCTTAGAAAACTGCTCTCATCCACAGTGTCACATGACAAGGTAACACAGTTAATATGTACTGCGAAACTTCCACTGCAGTGTGCAGTATTAAGAAGTCACAGAAGCCATCCCTTTGAATAGCCAAATATCTGCAATCAAGTGATTTTCATTTTAAATTTTAAAACACTTAAAAGTTAGAAAAAAGATATCTGGAGACAGGTCAGTAATATTCTTCCATCCTCCAAGCCTCTAACTTTGCGCGCTGAAAACATGTTTGAATGACAACTATTTTAGCAGTGGCCCAAGACACTAAGTCAACAAATTAGGCCTACTAACTATCTACAGTTTACAAATTTAGAACAGGCAGCATTTTGCTGTAGTGCTATTGAAGAGAAAAAACCCCCACATTATTTAGCATAAACTGACCCATGTTGACAGTTAAAGGTACATTTGTGAGGCATTTTTTGCACTACAGAAGCTCCATTTCGATATGGGTGCTTTCCTGTAGAACAGCCCTCGACTAAATCCCAAACAGGCAAAAACAAGAGGTTAGGGTGAATGTGAAACTTTTTTCTTTGTTACGTGTATTCAATTTTCTAATGTTTGAATTTACGTTTTACCTCTATCTTGGGACCATGTTGGAAATAAGTGTTCTAACTTTAACTTAATATGTTGTCCTTTGTATTGCTGAGTTTTGCGGAACCATTAATTCAATCAAATAAAGCTGATGAGTTCATTAGCTACGCCGCCTGCAAACTGACCTGCAGTTTGTGGTAGCTGGTAGCTCATTCAACAAGCTATGATGCAAAATGTTATGGCTCCAAAAACATATCACAAACTGATAACATCAATAAATATATTTCCATTAGTAAAATAATTAAAATGGTGTGTAAAAGCACTTAATATTTTGATACTTGATCCAATCAGCCTTTTCAGCAATCTTTGTTCATAAAATTACACCAGCCAGTACACATAATGTCACTAAAAATTTGCCTCATGCAAAAAGCATTATGCAAACAAATGTTCTCATTTTTGATTGCATACACAATTTATTTTGTTAGTACCCTCTGTTTTTGTGAGAACTCTTTACAAGAAAAGAAAAAAAAAGTTTTCAGAGTTTTCCAATGTGAGGAAACGAAATACTGCATGAAAAAAATGCATTAATATCATATGATCTAATCTAGATGATGTTTTAAAGTAATTATAACACTTGGATGATTAAATTCATGGCTAATGAAATACTACTATAGATTGTCCAGTGATTCTAATCGCTAGAATCTCAGTAACTGTGTGTTCCTCTGCTGACCAGTGCTGGAATGTAACTAAGCACATTTACTCAAGTATTGTACTAAAGTACATGTTTGAAGTACTTTTACTTTACTTGGAGTATTTTAATCTCATCTCCCACTTTCTACTCCTGCTCCACTTCACTTCAGAGGGAAATACTATACATTTTACTCCACTACAATTATTTGATAACTTTAAGTCATTCGTCATGCAAAAAACAAGTCTCAGTTCCAGCTTCTCAACTATGAAGACGTACTGTTTTTCCTTTTAATTAATTATTTCTATATAATATTATTTTTCTTTAACTTTTCTGCAATTAGTATTTTTACATATTTAAACACATTTCTTCACACTTATGTACTTTTACTTTTTTCTATTTTTCAATGCAGAGCTTTTTACTATTAACAAAGTATTTCTACAGTGTGGTATTTGTACTTTTATTTAAGTAAAGGATTTGAATACTTCCTCCACCACTGCTGCTGACACGGCATTTACACCATCACAAATGTTTTGTTGCTGCTGGCTTTTTGATTTTCCTGTAACACCAGTAGAGACCCTGGAAAATCACACTTACTTTGTTTAAGTTTATTTAACACTACCTCACTTTCACCACTGCTGAAGTTCTCCTTAAAGCCTTTTTTGGTGGCATCTCTCCAATTATTGTGTCAGAGTCTTTGTACATGGCACAACACCTGACCTTATCTAGTGTTTAGGGGGCATTACCTATGCTAATAGGTTACTTATGATCAAGTAGAATTCATCATTCAGCACAACTGGGCAGGGGCAGATTTGGATGGTTGAATGTTTGGTGCATCTGGAGTTGACTTCTCTTATATTTTCTCTTACCAGAAAGTTAAGACAAAAATTATAAGAGAAATTAAGAGAATGTATCCCAATGTTAGCTAGCTAAAGCAGATAAGGGGTTCACAAACTTCTATTTCCTCACCACTATCTTCTATTAGCAATCTTAAGACTTAAGAGCACAGTTAAGAACATCGTAGCTAAGAAGGGTCACCAAGATAAGAGTGTTTCCCAGATGAATTCTTAATGCCCTTCTTAGGATCGCTCTTAAGATGCTCTTTAAGAAGCTCTTAACAGGAGCTAGCCACTACCGCGGTGCTGAAACTAAATCAATCGATATCAGGCAAATTGATCACCCACCACTTCATCAGCGCATAAGTCACACACAGCGCTGCTACCTAACACACTAATTCCCTGTTGCTCGTGTGTATGTGTGTTCTAATAATTCTAATGAAAAACTAAGACAATAAATATTCGTCAATGACCTATTTTCATGACGAAAAAAAGACTACAACTAAATAAGAAGTAGTCTTGGTAAGAGAATCATGAGGAAATGAATTATATTTAAACAAAAATATAAAAGACGGACAAAATGACAAATGAACTTAAGGACCTGCATTGTATTCTGACCATATTGTATCCTACTTGCATTCATCAACATTGTGTCTCTGCTAATGATCATCTTAACGTGACCAGTTCATGGAAGGACAAAACTGACAGATTTATGGACTATATTAGTCTACACTGAGAATCAGACAAAACGCCAGGTATATAAACTATGAAAACATACAGGCAGCACGCTGACAGTTGTAAAAGAGTTAATGTGACATGTATGTGCGGATGTGTGGAGACACTAGTTGATGAGGCGTTGTATCTCGGTCATATGCACAGTAAGGACACCAGTTCCCTGCAGAATGAAAATCTGTCTTTTCTGTCACCAATTAATGCTTAACAATATAAATCTGAAGTATGAAATAGATCAAAATATATACGGCGCGCACTGTTTTAACGTCTCTTTGCTCAGTGTAATATTAATGTGCCTGACGTGGCTGGATCTGTGAGCGTTTGGTCGCTAAGAAGACTGTTAAGAGTGGGTCAGCTCGATCTGACAACTCCTTCTTAGTGAAAGATCTTCTTAAGCTAATTGCGAATCTGGGAAATGCGTTTTTCTTTCACGGGAGGTTTAAAAGCGTTCTTAAGAAGCTCTTAGCGCTATCTTCTTAACTGGATCTGGAAAATGCGGCCAATATAAGTAAATAAGCAAGTTAAGTAGATAAAAAAGCTCCGTACCCATTGTGAGCACTGTGTGCTCCACAGAATGTGTCCATGTTTATATAAAAGCAAGAAGCTAATGCTGGTTGCCTCAAAGTCTGTTTTGTATCATGAAGTGATTTAGTGTTCTTTCATGCTCTTTGCTATGGATTTGAGAAACAACAGAATTCTGACTGAAACATGCACAGACAAGGGTGCTGTGATGAAACAAATAAATCTAAAGTATGAATGTCTTCCTCCTGGGCACTCGAGAACACTGGATTGTTTACAGAGCATGTCTTTATGTTGTCACAAAACAACAGATAAACCCCAGTATAACTTAAGTGATACTTAGCATTAGATATCTGCTTTTCTGGATTTGATGTAATTTAGAGCAGCTTAATACAAATTGAATTATACTGTATTATTATTAATATATTAAAATGCTTAGCTGATTTATTTATATTTCATGAAAATAGAAATGCATGCCGTGTCTCATCCAAACACCAGAAAAGATAAGCTTTTTTTTATTCAAGCATGGCAGTGCTAACAAATCAAAACACTTTGGTCTTTTTGACGAGAAGCCTGCACTTTCCAGCTCTGATTACTAATCCTTTACACCATCACAAGAGCAAACGCTGACAGGGGACTTGAATGGCTGAGAGCCAGAGGTTAACGTTGCGTGTGTGCTTCTCGCCTGGTGAGCAAGACAGCTTTTTGTAAGACATTGGAGGGTTCTGCATTATTAAGGAAGTGCGAGTCAAAGATTGATGAGGAACACACCCTTTTTTTGTAATCTTGTCAGGAGGGCAGTCACCACTGAGCCACAGTCACATACAGCCCGAGAGCAGGTCAATGAAATATTAAGATGGCCCAGGGAGCGAGAGGCTGACTGGTCGCTGACTGCTGTTCAAACACAACAGCAGTGTCTGACATGATGCCCTCAGACCAAGGCAGGGCAGTAAACACAGCTGGATTTACCCCCGGCTGCATAAAGGAGAACTGTAAGGAGGATCTCGGCCTCGAGGGGGGATGACTGGAGAGATCGTGACACTGGTGCCTTTCAACCTTAAAGCTCTGCAAAGCAGTTAAATATACAGGGTATCTGAGGAGGGAGAATTGATTCATGCTGCTGCTCAAGTAACATATTGTAAGTGGTATTCATGCATCTCAGCCTGTGGGGGCATGCAATGAAGAGTGAAGTAAACTGGGGTTATGAGGGAATCTCTGAGCACTGTTGATGATGCATTATCCCTGAGCCTTCACACATCAAAGGGAAATCCCCCCTTGGATTTACTGTATCTCTGTGTTTTCCATGACCTGTTTCTTCCTGTTTGACTTGTTGACATGTGTGGAGCTGGAACTGAGCCATGGCTCTTTGATTCTGAGGGCCTGACATCAAAAACTGATGTCTTAAAATAGATGAAAATTACCACAGAAATCAGAGTGTATCACCACACAACAAAAAATGGAATAGGTGCATTCCAAATCTCTGTTCTATTTTTCCTGTCAGGGGGGATTTTTCCTTCAAATATCAGTGCTTTTCTACAGTGTGACAGCCAGAAGTGATGGGCTAACTGGACCGAAACTAAACCCGGAGAAAAACTTGGGTTTTCTCTCTCCACTATCAACTTCTCGACTTAATGTTCAAAGACTGTAGAATACTGCATCATTTCCAGTGGTGCAAAAAAAAAAAAAAAAAAAAAAAAAAGTTCCTCACGCTCTGTTCTGTCTTTTCTGATACTTTGTCACCATGTCTTGCAAACTGGTCGTGATGATGATGGGTGGAGGAACAAAGAAGAAAAGAACACACAGAAAAACAAAAGACAATAGAAAAGAAAACAGGAAATAAGAACAAGTCAAAAATAATATATAAAACATGAATGATGCTTAAAAATATCTCAGTAGATATGGGTGTCATGGCAGGTGCTGTGATGGCCTATTTTTTCCCCCTTTGGCAAGCTAACTGTATGGTATGCATCATGTTTTTTTAGAGGCATTGACTCAGCATGCCACCTCATCCTGATCTTTTGTCTTTCATACAGAGTGGAGAAAAAGTCTTAGAGTGTGTTATACTGACTCACAGAGCTGTATGCTGCTGCTGTAGGGAGAAGAACTCTAACTGTTTGTGTGGGACTGCTGAAAAATTAGTAAGGTTCAGCAGGCATCTCAGAGAGCGTACACATTTTCTTACAAGGAGCTCAGAGAGAGGATGGGACTTCATACTGGGTGTAAATAATACAGTCTAAGTGTAAAAAGAACAACATCATTTTAATGGACCTAACTCACTTCCTCACTGCCTCACCCCCTCTCCTTGTGAGAGGATGGCTGCTGTATTTCTAAGGTAAGTGTTAATCCTGAGGAAGGCCCAGTAAGTGTAATAAATAACAGAACATTCAGTATCTGGAGGGCTTTGGTTGGATTGTTGAAATTGTCATTGGCCACAGGATGTATAATACATAGGACTGAATACAACTCAACTCACCTGAAGTCAGCAGTTCAGTTTGGCAAATATGCTTATCTGCTTTCTTTATAAACGTTACACGTGAAAATGGATTCCACATGTCTCTGTGTTTAAGGGATAGTTGAGATTTTTTGAAGCGGGGTTGCAAGGGATACTTATCCATAGACAGTATATAAAAAGCAGTAGAGGTCAGTCAGCATGTCTCCCGTTTGAAGAAGCAGGCTGGAGTATGATGTGGAGCGACGTAGCTGCTGAAAGCAGCGGTGGACCAGCAGCTCTAGTGTTCAGTGAGCGAAAATTACTATTTTTCTTAATGGAGTCTGGTGGCTTTGACAAGACCATAGATCGGAAACTGAAGATGGAAACAGCGTAATGGTCAAAACGGGCTGTTTGTGCATAAGTGCGTTAGCTAAGTGCGCTCCCACTGCATAGTACGGGAAAATGGAGTACACTACTGGTCCACTCAAAATGATCCAAAAGTTGAGAGTGGAAGAATGGATACTTCTAACCCTCACCGGTCGCCAACTTTGTGATGTAGCAAACTTCTCGACTTCTGACATGCGGGCTGGGAACAACAAGTAGGCTGAGCTGGCTACAGTAAACACTGCTGTGTTGGAGGCCATCAGTAATGTTTGTTGGGTGATGATGACTGATTATTTGGTACTGCAAACAAAAATAATGAGAGTGCTAATGTCAGCTTGCTAGCTAACTTGCTCCTAGCTACGGCAGCACATTTTATTCAGCATTGACATTGTGACGTGACTTCGGTTTATGTGTGAGTGGAGATAGTAGTCAAATGTTGCCAATAATGCTCTGCTGTTCATTTGCAATTTGCCATTTAAAAAGAAGATGAAAAAGAAGAGGAGGTGATTAATAAAAAAAGCTGCTTGTCACTTTTCAGTATGTGCAAAATGGCAGTGAACGATTTGAGACAACACTACCCTGTTGAAATTAGTGCATCATGCAAGAAGTACATAGTGTACTACACTGAAGTACTGCCATAGGGTAGTATGCAATTTGAGACACACTCTTGAAATTATATTGATTTTTTTAGATAGAACATCTTTTAGGCGGCTAAAATATGTTTTGTTGCTGCCACCATCCACAGCAGTACATTGCTTGGTTTCCATGTGGGACTCCAGCTTGCTTCTCCAAACTAGGAGTCTACTGACTGACATTTACTGTGCTGAATATACTGACTATGGTGAAGTACCTCATACAACCCCACTTCAAAGAGTCCAAACTATACCTCTAACTCGAGACAGGACGAGGTTAGCCTTGCTTTGAGTAAAGACTGGAGGCAGGTAGAGCTAGCTAATCCTGATTCCTAATCCTAATTCTGTCTTATGTTCAAAATTACACCTACCAACACCTCCAAAGCTCACTGATTAAGATGTTGTATCTCCATTGTTTATCTGTACACAGAGAAACATAAATGTAAAAAATGCTTAAGTGTGATTTTAGGGAGATATATGTGCTGGAATAATTTCTTGAAAAACAACAGTTTATGTAATAGCCTAGCACTTCTGAGTAGCGTCTATGGCTGTAGCGCTGGTTTACTGTTACAGCTGGTGAGCAGGTTTGTCGCTTTGGTCTCTGTACAGGGACAACGGAACCAGGCAACCTCACTGTGATGAATTCTATGTGCCTGGCTGTTGTTCATCAAAGCTTTGTTCTACACACAGACGGAACACTTAGATTGATCTGCTCGTCTCAGACTTAAGAAAGAAAACAAACAACTTTTTAGAAAGCAGATACAGCAGAGAGGAGATGATGTGTAACTATTTCACTCCAGCTACCTATCAAGGCAGGATGAGAATTTATAGTGTGGAGTCATTACATTGGATGGTCCTTAGAGAGTAAACTGAAGAAGAGAGACAGCTATGAATATAATGCAAATAACAGAAGTCAGATGCCGCAAAATCCAGATGTTTATCTACATATAACAGCGTGGTACTGCTGTGTATAATAATAATAACAATAATCATCATAATAACAACATTATTTTTATCCATTTTCTGGTAAACTTGATCCTGATTTTCGTTCAGCTGTTTACTGAACCATCTTCATGAACCATGATGCCGATGAAGACAATGAGATTCTGCAGAAAGCTCTGGAAACAGCTTGTAAGTGGACCTTGAGCAATCTTCTTTTAATCCGCATCCAAACCTAAATTTTATTTATTTATTTTTTTTTACCTGTTGATAAGGTCTTCATTGTCGTCACTCTCCATCTCATCCTCAATGGCTGCCTGGAGGTCACCGATCCTTTTGAAGGCCAGTTTGAGGTCTGCCTGCAGGCTCTGATTAGCAGCCTCTAAGCTCTCAATGTCCATTTCCTGTTCACGAGACATGAGTCAGCAAACCAGGACCAAAGGTTAATCAGTGTTGCTGATTTGTTGTTGATGGATGATATGCAGGCTCTCCTAAAATAACTGAGCTGCTCGTTCATTGATAATTATTATGAACTTGTCTCTGTCAGTCACATTCTTACCAGCTCGTGTTTTTTGCGGCTGGCCTCAGCTTCCTTTTTGGCCAGTTCACCCATCTCCTCTTTGACATCACGGATCTGTCTCTGCAGCCGTTTGTTCTGTTCCTTCTCTCGATTCTCGCTGCTGCTGCGCTGGTCTCGCTCCTCTGTAAGCTTCTCTAAGTTCTCCTTAAGACGAGCTACAAGGCTCTGCACAGCAATAAAAAGAGATGGTTTAAAAATATGGTCAGATTGATACCATATACTGTATGAGAGATAATGTAGAGCCAGCTGGGCAGTACATGAATATATTGTATTGTGGGAACAAAGGCAGCCCCCTCTTTTATTTGAAGTATGTCAGTGGAGCTGGGGTGCCAACAAAGAAGGGGCCAAAAAAACCCAACAACAACACAGGGGAGTCCAGTAAAAAAAGCTAAACCTAGCACAGCTTTTGCAACTTAGCTGAGCTTCACCCTGATCTCTCCAACACAGTCTGCTAGAAATCTGGGCATTGTGATTGATGGCAAACTACCTTTCACTGAGCATGTTGTATCTGCCACTCAGCTGTGTTGCTTTGAAATGACAAAATAACATCAGAAAGATCGAGTCCTGTCTGACTGAATATGCAGCTCAACTCCCTATACCAGCTCTGGTTCTTTCGCGCCATGACCACTAATATTTTATTCTGGTAGGGCTGCCAGTGTACAAAATAAATCCTCTGCAAATGGTCCAAAATGGGGCAACACTTCTGGTTGTCATTCAGCCAAAATCAGCTCATGTCACTCACTTTTCATTTCTCTCAAGTGACTCACTGATGATGGTTGCATTAACTTCAAATGATTTACATTCCTACAAATAAATGGCGACTAGTTCTGATGTCATATCTCAATCCAAACTCTTGTCCTGTACAGTCATTTGGTGGTTAAATGAGTTACCCAACTCCATTTGATAAGCAGAATCCGTGTCTTGATGACCTGCATCTTCCAAGAGTACATACTTACCAAAATGCTCTTTCTCTCTGTCTCCATCCTTCTCTAGCTTTCTAGTAGTTTGCTAGGCACTAATTTGTTACTCTACGCTTCTGCAAGCCTTGTGGCACGTGTCAGGTACAATGTGGAAACAAGTGCTGAGGCACTTACTCTCGAAGGCTTCTCCTTGATCTACTGTGGATTGGACTGTACATGTTCATTTGTACATCACTTGGGATTATGCAGAATAGCTACTGCAAATTATCTATGTGGCAAATGTGCCTAGAGTCACAACACATGGAAAACTCCTGTTTTCATACATCCAAAATGAGGCAAAAACTCACATGCTGCACAGAGAATGTAATTTATTTACTAAAATGCCCATGTGACAAGATTTATATAGGTAAAACTACACGTGCATGTTAAAACAAAGGATAAGTGAGCACAAGAGCTCAATCAAATGCAATGATATAAACTATCCTGTTGTCATCATTTTAATGAATTTTCACATGCTATCTCGTCTCTACGATTTCAGGGCATTGAACACATTGAATTGCCAAGAGGGGGATATATGGAAGAAAGATATGCCAAAGGGAGCTTTTCTGGATTGACACTTGAGCCTACAGCTCTTGATGAGAATTTTGATGCAAGTGTTATGCTATAATCCAAGATGTTGATGGTTCTCACCTGATACCCTTTCATAACCCCATGTTCTATTTGTGTTCCAAGACGTATTGTAGAGATTTGGGAATCTCTGATTAATGATGGCTTTAGCCTGATTCCTCTCAGAGCCCCATTTACAATGTGATGTAACTGTAATTTGATACTGTTGTAAGGTGCTCTGTGATTTTAAATGTTTTTTTCTGTTTTCATGGTGTTCCACACTTGTTTTATATTGTGGTACTGTATGACAAGACAAATATGGCTTCCATTTGTACGCCTTTCAGTTTGCCACCCAGTATTTAAAAAAACTACAACTCCCAGAAGGTGGAGCTCCTACCACCAGGGTTGCACGAAGGTGTATTGCATACAGCCAGTGACTGGACTGAGATTGGTTACTTTTACCAGTCTGTCCATTGTCCGTATTTCTGTTAATTTTCAGATTGCTGTGACGAAAGATAAACAATTGCTGCAGTGACAACTTTGTGTTTTGGCTTCTGATCAACCTTCAGAATCATGTATCTGTTTCTTAAACTTGACTTCTTGACCTGACCTGATCATGCTCAATATGAAAAGTCAGAGAATCACCAAAATGATGAATATAGGAGCATGAATATCTGTACCAAATGCCAAAGCAATTTACTTAATATTTGTTGAGATATTTTACTCCTGATCAAAGTGGTGATCCAACTGACTGACAATGCCGCCCCAGTATAGTCTCTCAAAAATCTGCATTGACCAATCTCTTGTTCAAACTTCAGTTCAGTAGCAGATGAGAATCAGAATACGTAAAACAAGTAAATACATTCCAGGAAATCCCTGACACAATATGAACAAATGCCTGTTGTGGTTCAGTAGTTATGGATATGAGTCTAACACTTTGTCTCCACAGAACCCAGCCAGAAGACAATGTTAACAATACATGAGCTTATTTGTATCAATAATGCATAGAAGTGGTGCTGTAGGCTTTCATCACATATATGTTAGTCTTCAGCAGTGTTTTAACAGATGTCTCTTATATGGGTCTTTTAAATCTGCAGTAAGTCTGTATTCAGTCTGTGTGTAAATGCCAGCAGCATACTCCATCAGTGAGTTAGCTCCTGCATTAGCTACCAGCCATGTCCATATTTCACATACTGAGTGGGTGTTGTACTGTGCCTCCTCACATCTGTATTGATTGAGCTCTACTACCTCCAGCTTTGATGAGTTATACTACTCAGGCAACCTGAAATATTCACTCACTGCAGTTTTTAATGCTGGTGAGAAGCCATAAAAAACAACCAAAAGGCAGAGTGTAATCTTTGTATATTTTCCTAACTTTGCACATTGCACCACAGGCTAGAAATCCTAAAAAAAAAATCACACTTAACAAATAAATATATTTATTTGACTTTGGAGGGCAAGGAGCAGAGGGAGTGTGCCTCGCGGTGAACACATTGCACAGCTAGTAATTACTAAACTGAACCTGCAAAATTGAGCGCAGGGTCATTTTATCAGTGGGCGAGAGAGGATTTCAATTTCTCCCTTGGAGCGTGCAGATGGGAACCTTTATCCTTCACTTGTGCTTTTTGTCTCGGGCAAAATCTGAAAATAATTTAAAAATGACACAATAACAAATGGTATTGTCAAGTGCGAGTTACACAAGCTAGAGGACAAAGTAAAGCAGGGATGGTTAAATCTGACTGGAAGTGGTCTGACAGTGCATTTATGTTCAGTTTATCATGACCTTTCTGTGTCCATCTCGGACCCCTGCAACACAATTCACCCTCCCACCAACCTCTTCGGATGTCTTCCGCATGCTGGAGCTTCCTCAACCAACCACCTATCAACACCAGCAGTCCTTCACCTATCTTAAGTTCTTACCTCCAGCCGTTTGACCTGGGTCTTCTCAAACTCCAGCTTGGACTCCAGCTCCCGGATCTTGGCCTCCTGCCGGCTGACAAGGGATTTCTCTACCATGGACTGCTCCTGGAATTCCAGCTGGCTCTGGAGGGCTTGCATCTAAGACACAAATATGCACATATTTATGTCACTATACTTCTGAGTACTACCCATTGGCTAGAATAAAATCAGTGCTTTTTGTTTTATTTAAAGCTTTTCATTTCAAAAAGTAGACATTACATGTGGAGTGTTGCACGGCTCTATCCTGGGTGCGCTACTCTTTAACAGTTTTTAGGTTTTCACTCCAGTGACTATGATAGTTGATGTTTTGAGTTGTATAAATGCACTTTCTCTGACAAAAGGCTCACTTGTACTCCTTTTATGTACAAATATAGATTTTTGTCTGTATCCACAAGCTTTAAGAAAACATGCACAAATACAGACAAAATGAATGAAAACTGACACAGGATTGAACTCCAACTTGTTCAACACTGTTACATCTCTGCCTGTTTTACTGTGCTTTTAGACAGACTGCAGATTTTAACTGGTTGTCCTTGTCACATCAGTGATATGCTAAGAGCAGAAAGCCAGCATCTACCTTCTCCTGAACATCCTGCTTCTCCTTGAGGGCCTCCTCCAGCTGGGCTTGTAGGTCACTGATCTGAGCCAGGTTCTGGGCTGACTGAAACCACAAAAACACAGGAAAGAAGCAAAGTTGGTGAGCAACATGATACTGTAATTTCACATTCAATAGGTTTTTCTTGTATTCCATCTAAGGGAAGAGGGAATAATAATCTCGTTTTCATGAGTAAATCATCAATTATACAGCATGCAGATTATAAATGCAGCTAAAAACCTAAAAACTTCTACTATCTATATCAATCAAAGGCTACAGTGACATCACAGTGACATTACCTCGACAAATAAATCTGATGGGAAGATTTTTTTTAGTCTGGTAAAAGCATATCAATAACTCTCCTTTCAATGTGACCTATGTGGAATATTTGAGATGAGTGCTTTTTTTCACAGCAGATGAAGCACTCTGTGACGGCAAGTCCCACAGGGAATTCAGCTGCTTCAATTTAGACAGGAAGGATGGATTCATTTGGTGCCAGTGGAAGCAGATCACTCATCATTCCATCAGCGATGGAAAGGAAGCGCTTTTACTCCACTTTCATTTCCACTTGCTGTTCATATGCTTATACAGCTACATTAATACTAATGGGAGGCCACTTGGAGCTCGCCAAATACCACTGCTTTTCAAAAATGTCTCAATTGGCAGGGATAGATGCTGTTAAAACAATTCAATGTACAGCTTGATTCAGGGAATTTACCTTTTACAAATGAACGTGGGATTGCTTTTTGACATGATATGGTGGACATGAAATGCTCTGTAAAAGATGCAGGCCAGACTAGGTTTATAGTGTAGGTGTGTGCGTTGTGGCAATGTCCATGCATCAGCCTGCTGATTTGTTGGGCAAATCTTCGCTTCTAATTAAGATCATACACCAGACAGTCAGTGACTTTCATCTGCTACAGTGTATGATGGATGATGCAGTTTTATTGTTGACGAGCATATTCCACATAAACATTCAGCCCAGTACACACACACACATATATGTATATATCTATATGGGGGGGTCAGAAAACCAGTCAGTATCTGGTGTGACCACCATTTGCCTCACGCAGTGCAACACATCTCCTTCGCATAGAGTTGATCAGGTTGTTGATTGTGGCCTGTGGAATGTTGGTCCACTCCTCTTCAATGGCTGTGCGAAGTTGCTGGATATTGGCAGGAACTGGAACACGCTGTCGTATACGCTGATCCAGAGCATCCCAAACATGCTCAATGGGTGACATGTCCAGTGAGTATGCTGGCCATGCAAGAACTGGGATGTTTTCAGCTTCCAGGAATTGTTAACAGATCCTTGCAACATGGGGCCGTGCATTATCATGCTGCAACATGAGGTGATGGTCATGGATGAATGGCACAACAATAGGCCTCAGGATCTCGTCACGGTATCTCTGCGCATTCAAAATGCCATCAATAAAATGCACCTGTGTTCGTTGTCCATAACATACGCCTGCCCATACCATAAGTACACCGCCACCATGGGCCACTTGATCCACAGCGTTGACATCAGCAAACCGCTCACCCACACGACGCCACACACACACTGTCTGCCATCTGCCCTGAACAGTGAAAACCGGGATTCATCCGTGAAGAGAACACCTCTCCAACGTGCCAGATGCCATCGAACGTGAGCATTTACCCACTCAAGTCGGTTACGACGACGAACTGCAGTCAGGTCGAGATCCCGATGAGGACGACGAGCATGCAGATGAGCTTCCCTGAGACGGTTTCTGACAGTTTGTGCAGAAATTCTTTGGTTATGCAAACCATGGTTGCAGCAGCTGTCCGGGTGGCTGGTCTCAGACGATCTTGGAGGTGAACATTCTGGATGTGGAGGTCCTGGGCTGGTGTGGTTACACGTGGTCTGCAGTTGTGAGGACGGTTGATGTACTGCCAAATTGTCTGAAACGCCTTTGGAGACGACTTATGGTAGAGAAATGAACATTCAATTCACGGGCAACAGCTCTGGTGGACGTTCCTGCAGTCAGCTTGCCAATTGCACGCTCCCTCAAAACTTGCGACATCTGTGATTGTGCTGTGTGATAAAACTGCACATTTTAGAGTGGCCTTTTATTGTGGCCAGCCTAAGGCACACCTGTACAATAATCATGTTGTCTAATCAGCATCTTGATATGCCACACCTGTGAGGTGGGATGGACTATCTTGGCAAAGGAGAAGTGCTCACTAGCACAGATTTAGACAGATTTGTGAACAATATTTGATATTTGAGGGAAATGGTCTTTTGTGTATATAGAAAATGTTTTAGATCTTTGAGTTCAGCTCATGAAAAATGGGAGCAAAAACAAAAGTGTTGCGTTTATATTTTTGTTCAGTACATACATATATATATATAGATATTATAAATATCTATATCTATATCTATCTGTCTATCTACCTATCTATCTACCTATATATATATATATATATATATATATATATATATATATATATGTGTACATGTAAAAAATGTGTAAATTCACAGGGGCAGGCAGTGGGTGAGAACAAAAATAGATTTTTTAGTTTTTTTAAATAAAACAAATGAAAAAGATGTGCAGTATATGTGTAACATTTTGACATCTTAATCACTAGTATAAAGCCACAATAACTTTCATTTTGAAAGTCAGTAACACAAGTGTAGCCTTTGGCCTTGTCGTCACGTTCTTCACCCATGAAACTTTGCAGCCTGAGGATAAGGTGGCAGGCTACATTGTGTTCGAGACACCTAAGGAGAATCCTTCTGAGGTTTTATGGTGGTAGAAGGAGCATGCTAATATGTATACAAAACTCTGTGTGTGTGTGTGTGTGTGTGTGTGTGTGTGTGTGTGTGCGCGCGCATGCATGTGTGCATGTGTGCGTGGGCATGTGTGTGCGAAAGAGAGAGTGAAGGGAAATAGTGTGTTATTGGTTACTATTATTGCCACTTGTTGTGGTTGTGCTTCTGTGTATTGACAGCTCTTATTTATTCTGTTTCTACACAAGTGGCAGGGTCAGATATGAGGCCAAAAATATGTTTTCTTATTTCTAAAGTAAGTAGCATTGCTTCTTTTTATTACATTCACTTGCATTTGTTTCAAAAATTGTTATTACCAAAAGCCAAAAAAAAGGTTTCAAATGGGTTATATAGGCTGAAGAAAATGTCTGGTCCATCTACACTTCGTGGTTTATATCCGGCTGGAATGAATTAATAGCACTGACAGTACTAGTTATAGAGTTGATCAGTGCTGCACAGGTTGTGTATGTGAATTACTTTAAGGTTCTCTGCTGAGATTCTAACCTCTGGAAGCACTTCAGAGCAGTCTTTCTCTGAGTGTCTCATACAAATGCATGAAAGTGTACATGCCTACATGCAAATGATTGGATACACAGTCCAATGAGCAGTAGTATCACTATTTCTCTAATCTACAGGTGGGATAACACACTAACAAATAGTACGCTGCAATGTGCCAACAAAGGCAGGGAAGAGAAAGACTGCTAGCAAGTTAACACACAAATTTCAGAATGCAGTATATAAAAAATGACTTTGCAAATATTTTGAGAGGAAGGAAATATGTTCAACATGTTTGTTACACGTCAAGGACACACATAATGTGTTGCAGTGAATAAGACAGGTGTTTTTGTGTTTGTCTGCAAGCTAGAGCAACTAGAGGGGATAAAGGTTATACGACACAAGCGGCAGGCAACCAAATGAAATGCAGATGGAAAAGTTACATATTATATCTAAATAATTAATTAATAGTTTAAAGAATAAAGTTGTAAATGGAAGTATTATGAAAGAGGAGAAAAGCAGACCTGAGCCACAGCAGCCTTGTGCTTCTTCATGAGCTCATTGAGGTCCTCCTGGTCCTCCTCCATCCTGGACTGCAGATCATTCTTCTCTCTCTGCAGACGACTCAGCTGCTCCTCCAGCTGAAGGACAGAAAGCAAATCAGTCTGTAAATAGACAAACCCAGCTGTGCTGGAACTGTGTCAGTTCTGCTACCAAAACCAAAAACAGAAAAAAAAACCTCAGTCCCACAAATAGGATCTGCGCTATAGGGGTCAAGGTTTCTTAACACATCTAGAGGTCAAGTGCTTGTGTACTGTAGCACAACTGTAATTTACCTTTTCTAAAAAATAAAAAATAATAAAAATAACATCTAGCAAACATAAAATGTGAGGAGACATAAGCATTAATCACAATGCACTGCCACTTAAAAAAACCTTTTTGGAGTCTACCAGTCTGCTGAATGGAACAATACAAGTTCCTACAGCCGTCCAGATTAGAAAACAAAATGTGCTTCTCATAATAAAATTGGCCAAAACTAAACAGGCTGCGAGTGACTCCGATACAATCATGACACTACAGTTATAGCTGATATAGTAAACGTTTGTGCGTATTAGCAAACACAGTGATCAGCAGCACATAAATAACATTAATGTGTTGCTGTATACAGTGATTTCAGTTGGGTGCAGCAGTACTGCTGGTGGGGGAAAATATGAAGACATGCAAATAGAAATAATAAACATGGTTGTTAAAAGTAGAACAGTTTTAAAGTCACAGAAACTCAACATGAATTGATGAGGGTAATTCTAAAACTCAAATTCACACATTAGGAAAATAACTACGTAACCATTGAAAAAAAAAATTAAGAGTAAGGAAAGAGTTCAGATATAATAAAAAAAACAAGGCCAAATGCATTTGACCCATGGGCAGAATATGACCCAATGGACCCAATGGGCAAAGATTTGCCCATGGGTTTATCTTTGCTCCACTTGCCCAGCGATTTTCAAACTTATCATGAATTAAGGAAATGCATGTGATGGTAAACAAAACTTGACACATTGACGCACCTTAGAACTACATCATGTTGTAAGCTACGGAAAATAATTTATGCCATAACGTTACATTCAATGAAAGTTTATCCATGTCATATTACTGAAACAATTTTACTACACACAAGCAAATTCCATGACTTTTGCAAAGCGTTCAATGGTTTTTACAACTTCCATGACTTTTCCAGGCCTTGAAAATGTGATTGTGAAATTCCATGACCGTGGGAACCCTGGGCTCTGCAGTAGATGAGTATGCCTTTCTTCGTTTTTTTTTTGTTTTGTTTGTTTGTTTTGTTTTTCTTTTACCTGGTGTGTCACATTCAGTGTCACAGGCTGTAAAACAGGTTAGTAAATGTAAAAAGAAGCATGGTGGCCAGTAAAGTGTTACTATGATTACCTCTTTTTTATATTCCTTGCTTATCCTCTCTCTCAAACTTGGTGCCAACTTTGAACAATGCTCAGGTGCTGCTTGGATAAGGATGCACGTTATTTTGTGGCAGCCAGTCTTTGCATCACACAGCAAGAGCTTAAATTAGCACGTCCACCTTGGTGTCTTTTTTCCATCACTGCCAATCAAAGCCGATCGGACTTGGAGCCGATAAATGCCAGTGACCATTGGAGAGTCATTTGACCCAGAAGTGAAGGCAGACTGTAATCTTTACCATTAAATATAAAAAGCCAGGTGTTAGTGGGGGTTTTGTGTAGTGGGAAAGGCACTTCTGTGGTCATTTTGTGTCTCTTTGCAGTTCCTGCAGTTCTTCAGATCTTACTCTTTTTGAGTCTCTTCCTGGTCAGTACATGTTTATATGAGTGGCATTTTGCAAATGAAGGCCAGTGGGCTCCCTGACAATCCATCAATGATTTTACCACATATAGTAAATCACTTAATACTGCTAGTGATATAAACAGCTACTGCGCAAGTCCGGCATGTTAGAAAACACATTTCTCAACACTGAGGTAGTTCACTGCAATAACTTCATTAACAAAACCAGGAACTGGCTGCTTCTGAGCACAGACTCAGTACAGAGATAGTTACTGACAGCAGCATATTGTGGCCACCAGGACGAAAAAACTAAATAATTACTCAGATTCTTCATTTATCCTTTCTTTTATGCTGGAATAAGATATAACACTACACTGTTATAACAGATAGATGGATGAGAGCAAAGATTTTGTGATGCAGCAAGATTACAAAAAAGATTAAAACATGAAAAGTTTTTAGTCAAAACAAGATAATTTGGTATGTACTAATGACTGGAAACATATGTTGTTGCATAAATTCATTTCTTCTGCCCATCTCACACCTTCGTGCACCGTACCATCAAAGTAATATATAACTGAAAGTTAGAAGTAATATATAAAAACATAGGAACATTCCCAAAGCACACTGGTGTATACATTTACATTACATTTGTATACATGTAGATAGCCAATCAATACCTTTTCCTTTCACCACCTCCATACATGAAATGTAACTAAAGTGTCACAGTCTGGAGCAGTTTGTCTGCATTGTAGTCGTGCCACTCTATGCACAGCAGAGGCTTTCTGAGGAGAGCCCTTATTAGCTCCTATACAGGCCTCCTCTTATCACAGGGCCCAACAGGGGGTATTTAAGGTCCCAGTCCTAACTAAGATATCCAATTAGAGGCTAAGAGCTAGCAGCAACTGTGTCATACCTTTAGCTGAGGGGAGGGACTGTGCTGAAGTAATCCTATTTCTGTAATGACTGGGATAATATACAAAAGAGGGAGAGAGGTTGGTGGTGCAGGGCTATGGATTAATAAATGATGACTAATGTGGCTGTGAGAAAAGGCTAATGAATCCATTTGCACATAGCGAGTAGATGAGAGGAGTCAGGGACAGGCAAAGCTGACACTGTGGCATCTATCTTATTAAGAAACAGTCCAAACAGGATGTAAAATGGACCCAAATCACTGAATCAAAAGACAGGTTCAAAGTATGGATTTGGACTGGGGTGATATTTATTTATTCCTCATCTATTTTCATTATTACCACCCACTGCTGAGACATACCAAAGGTGTACTTCAGTAACTAAAAATATCCATGTGAAATCTGGGGCAAATTCATTTACATATCACACTTTCCTTTTTTAAATTCACCGTTGGCCTCACTGAGTGTGCTGATAAAAGCTTTGAAAGCAGCTCCAGCTCCACAGCATGGGTAAAATATTGTGACAGACGCTTGAAAAAAAAAAAAAAAAAAAAAAAAAAGAAGTGACAGTCGAAAGCATCAAACTTTCATTTAACACATTTAACAATAGGCTGTCAGTGCAATCTCAACCCAATTACGTGGCTTGGCTCTTTGTTTTTTTTTCTCTCAGGCTGCCGTGGCTCTCAGTGAAAAAATAAAGCTGTCGAAAACATGCGAGACAATTTTCTCAAAACACTGCAATTACGGCAATAGAATGGCAGGAGAATGGCAAAAATGGCGGACCATCTGAGAGAAATGCTATTTGCATGATTTTTATCTTTGTTGAATTGCAGTGTATGATGTGGCAGGGCTGCATACAAAAAAAACAACAAAAAAACACAGCAACAACAACAACAACAACCACAACAAAAAAACTCTATTTATGTAATAACCATATCTGTCCTCAAAGACACTTTTTCAAAGTCAACAGCTGGTGGCACGTTCTTATCTCTGAAATATTCCTTTTCCTACCTTCCACTAAGATGATCATGCATTTTGTGAAAACAATTAAGATGCATTTGCTTTCCATGGTCTGAATTTTCTGAAGTGGAATTTTTTTCTAGACCTGTTCAAACAACCTGACAAAATGATAGCTGAGATGGAGTCATTCATGGTTTGTTAAATAGAGGACAAATCACCCTTTAAGTTAAAGAATACAGGGTTTCAGTTTCTTTTTAGAGACGGAAGTGGGTGACTAGTGTCTGATACTTACTTAAAGGTTACTAGGTCTAGAGTGCCCCAGCAATGACTCCCAAAACCCGAAAACGAGTTAACATTTTAGCAACCCTGGTTCCGTAATCTTGAAAACAATGGGTTTTTAGAGTGAGTTTTTGGTTAGATGCCTGAAATAAGGCCTGTGGTTAACACAAGCGTAATAGACTTTCACGCTTTATTTGACGACATAAAATCTGTCAGTAAATACTCCACTGTGAATTTTAAAGTTTTTGTGTGTCTTAAAAAAGGTGGTTGGTAACAAGTGGCTAAATGAGACTACAGAACGTTATTACGCCAACCACAGCGTCCAGTAGTGTTGTGGGGTTGACGTTAAGCCTTGCCACCATGGTGTGTTTTTTAACAGCCTAACGTTATCTTTTTACTTCTGGCGATATAATTTAGGCTTCAAAAATCATTAAAGATTCAATGGTCCCTTGCACTTTTGTGCACATTGGGGTTCTGACGGTTTGCCAGTTGACGCATCTTCTGTTTGCTGTTAAAGTCAGAATCTGCAAGAAGGAATGACATGGTATTTACTGTGTGGAGTGGTGGAGCTGAAATGAGGTATTACAAATGCTGTACAACTTCTTGTGTTCACTATGTGGTGCTAGACAACTCAGAGTTATATACCACATACTGCTGTATATGAATTGCAGACCACATCATGTAAATTTTGTTTAAATCAAATAATACTATCACACAAGGCTTATTTCCTGTTGCCAGTAGGTGGCGTAATGACATAACACCTAACTAGAAAGTTGACATTTTCAGGGCTGGAGTCTAACTCAGTCTGATTTGATTATACACAACAAAATTTCAGGACTTTTCCATGATTTTTACTAATTCCATGAGTTTTCCTGGCCTAAAAATTCCACAATCAGGTTTTCCATGACCGTGGGAACCCTGTACCGCTGAAGTTCTTCTTCTTACAGCCATTTTTTAATGGCCTCTCTCCAATCTCGCACATGTGCTAGAGTCCTTTGCACATGGTACAACACCTGCCCTTATATAGTACTTAGGGGGTTTACCTATGCTAATAGGTTACTCATGATCAAGTGGGATTCATCATCCAGCACAGCTGGGAAAGAGCAGATTTGGATGGTAGATGAACATTTGGCAAATCTGAAACTCTTCTCCTATTTTAAATATAAAGAAATTTAAGAGAAACTTGCTGGATGAGGCCCAATGTGTCACTTCATCACAGTGCAGTTAGTCCTACTCAATGAGATGCATTGATGATTATAAATGTAGTTTAACACCAAATAAGACAATAATTTATACGGTTGGCACAGTCCATAATTCCCCAATGTTGCTCATTATTTCACTATCTAACTATAAAGCAAGGTAACTCTGTCTGTCTGTATGTGTGTCCTCCCCATTCCATTCTGATCTACTTCACACTTGGCAGGTGTATCGCTGGGTGACCCAAGGACGGGAAGTGTCCAATTTGGTGCATTCTGGACATGCTCAGTGTTAATAAGCTTTAAATAAACAAGCGAAAGGTAATGCTCTGTGCAGCAATGGGGCGGGGCTCCACGTCCGCAGCAGGCCTTTCCAGGCCGCAGCTCATTGACTGCAGCTCACTTTTGCAGCTGAATGCTGGATAAATTAATAATACAACCAAACACTGTCAACAAGCAAGAGCCAATAGCCTACAAAAACAGCCCTACTCTGCCATTGCAACTCAAACTGTTTTAATCTGCCACATAAACTGATAACATTGACAACTTTACAGCTAGCAAAATATCTCCGCTACTTAAATCCATGATCTACTTTATAACTGTGATGGTCATGTCAAAGCAAGCAACTAGCAGGCCTATTTGGAAATGAATATCTCCTCTAAGTGTATTTCACTGTTTTTTCTAACTGCAAGTAGCCCCAACTTGAGTGTGTTTTTCAGGGGCGGATTAAGTGTTTTGGGGCCCCAGGCAAACACCATCTTACTTAACTCTTCACCCTTTCTCTAACTATGAATGTTGGTATTTGCAGTGGGAGAAGAAGTACTTAAAACTTTTGTTTGTGTGAGCGGTTTTTGAGAAAGCTGCAAGCATCACTACCACAGGCCAAGCACTCGGCCTGTTCCAAACAGGCATATTTTAAATTGCACAGCACTGGTTACTAAGAAATCTTTAAGAGCACTTAGGTCTTCTCAAGGTCATTTACTAAATAGAAATCCTTTTGGAAATGAACTGACATCTTCAGTGAGTGCAAACTTATTTGCTTTATCTTTCTTTCTGGGGTAAAAGAAAAAGTGAAAAACAAACGAAATGAGAAAATGCAAAGATCATCCTGATACCCTCCTCAATCCCTCCATTTCTCCTCTCCTAGTATCTGTTCCTGACCTACAGCTATGTCAACTCAATTATTTTTACCCTTTACTGTACTGTGGACATAATATTCACCTTTCTAAAACACACAGTCAAACTTTTCAAGGTGCCATGTTCTATTCAAATTAGATTCAGTAATATGTTAACAGCAGTTTTAACAGTCAGTAATTTCTCTTTAACAGGCAGGAGAGAAAGCAAAAGGAGATTAAACCTCACTGACACAGAGTTAGATTGAGGGTAAATGAATAGCAGGAGAGATGTGGGAGAGAAGGGGGGAAAAAACATATTTTGGCCAACACATGGAAGCAGATTGCCATGGGAACAGGATATAAAGTAAGAAAAGTCATGCCAAAAGGACAGAAAAATATAAAGGTAAAAAAAGACTAAGATAGCCTAAGATAAGAAAAAAGAACAGAGCACTTAAGATGTAAAGACAAAGGTATAGACTGAATAAAGAAAAGTGTACGGTTTTTGCAAGAAAACAAAGATTCTACAACAGAGAACTGGAAAATATGGTAAAAGAAGCAGAGAATGGAGAACAAAGGGGGCTCCGAGGGAACAGTTTGCCCTCTAACCCCTTATCTCTGGCAAAAGGCAATCATCTGACATACAGTATTTACTGCTGCCTAGCTACCACCACAGATGGTGCAGCCATATAAAACCATACCCTAGGTGATCATCACTGATGGTTATTCTGAACATTGTGACAGATTTTTTTTTTTTTTTTTTTTTTAAATTTAACAACAACTTGCAGGATTAAGAGAGTTCTACTGACCGCCTGTTTTGTTTTGGAGATGTCCTCCATCTGAACGTGCAGATCTTCTATCTCCACCTCCATGGACTTACGAGCTTTAACAGCAGCCGCACAGGTAAACTCGGACTCCTCCAGCTGGAATGGACACAAAAATGGATGAAAATGTATCAGTTCAGTACTCTCAGAGTAACAAAATGTAGCTAACACCTTAGCTAATGTGTTGTCACAGGTTAGATTGGCAAAATTAAAGTAATAACAGCTTAAATCCCTGAGGAACTACGCTAGCATTACTGACAGTTGCATCCACTCGTATGCAGTTACCTTAGGCTACGTTACAGTTCCCTCAAATAATATATCACTAAGCACAATACAAATTATATAAACAAATGATCTATTAAGGGTACACTACTGATCAAATCTGAAGGTGCTTAGGTGACATTTACCCACCTGAAAGAATAAATGAAAACAAACAGTGATTTTGCTGGTCTTCAGTAGCTTTACTCTAGGTGTAACTGCCAACTGAAGAACGCAAACCAACCCTTTATATGCCCAGGTTTGCTCTCGTGCCTTTACTCAAATCAGTTATGCTTTAAATTGAATGAAGGTATCTGTATGGTATCTGTAGAGATACAAAATCGATATCATATGCATAAAATAATGTCACAATTGAATGGGCAGATACACATAAATACCCTGTATGTCACACTAACTTTATTTGTGAGCGTGCTATCTGCTCTCTTTGGATGGCATATCCAGCTGCTCGACCTAACGAACAACAAAGGAGGCTGCTCCTGTTGCTAGCTACCCCAACTACACTACCACGAAAGCAGTGACAGGCTTGCCAACGGAGGTTCTGGATCCGGTCAGGTCACTGCTTTCATGGTAGTGTAGTTGGTTGTTCATGCACCTCTGCTGTTGAATTAGGTCGTGCTACTTTTGTGGATTGGATTGTTTTTATTTTCCGCACTTCCCGATTACGGTATTGACTCTGACTTCTGATTGGTTAAAATGGCCTTTCCGTTAGAAGTTACATAGCCACCTACTGCTTTGGCATGTGTATCATATTTTTTTAATCACACCACTCGTGTGGATGAATTTTTTTGGAAACCGGAGCCCAAAGAACTTTAGTTTGAGAATTGATTTTCACCACAGCTCCCGCACTGAATTCCCCGTGAACTACAGAACTCCCATGTTGCTTTGCAAGTGTATTAGGCTGATGAGTAGAATTTAAGAGACAGGCTAAATTACATGATGTTGCACACTCTTGTACAGTAGGTGGCGGTATGCACCTTTAAATTGTTTGCAATCCGCCAACCGAGAGAAGAAGAAAAAAATGCTTTGCAAGCTGTCATTCCGATTGAGACTGGCCAATAGAGACGTGTCTTACAGCTTTCAGTTGATGCCCCGCCCACCAGGTTTGACTTTTTACTCGCTAAACTTTTTGACTTGCAAACGAAACTTTAGGATTTGCATTTTTTTAATCAATCATTTTTTACTTGCAATAAAACATTTTTTTTATCGCAATATTGATACTTTTGCTCTCAAATCTTTTTTTTTTTTATTGCAAAACCTACTCTGTTTGATTGAATAATAAAGAAACAAACGTAGCTTCATATCTATCCATGGTTTACACGCAAGTAAAATGCAAGCCACTGTCCTGCCTGTTTATACAGTTTTACTAATAAAAACTGAGACCACTGTCAAATGAAAAATGAGGTTTAAACACATTCAATGAAGCAACCCTATTATGAGGCAGAAAATTGGTTTTGGATTCTCTGTAAAACCCTTGATTACATTCAATAACAATACTTTTAATGTGGAATGCCAACATTTTTTAAATTTTTAGGGCCGGGCAGCCTAAGCTGCCAGGACCCTATTGTTTTGCTGCATGTTCTTCTTCTTCTTCTTCATCTGAGGAAATCATACTTCCTATGCGCGAAAAATCACCAAACTCTGTACAAAGGCCTAGTCCCATGCCAAATTGCTTTAGCTGCAAAAACAGGCCAATAGTCCTGATGGTGGCGCTACAGCAAGCCAATTAAGTTCAAAATTTTGAAAATTCACAACAAATCAACCATATGTGCTACAGACTTGCAGCTTTCAAAAAACTTTCAAGAAACTTTTGTACATTTAAACCTATTGCAAATTATGAAGTCCATCATCTGTTTTTTCAAAAACTGTAAAACTTCTTAAACCTATCTCCTCCCACAATTTTTGCTCAATTGACACCAAACTTTCTACAGAGCATCTTCAGACCATCCTACACAAACGATCCACACAGATTTTTGATTTATCGAAAATTGAGCCCACAGTGCATCAAAATGTTTGACTGTAAACGTTATAGTAAACATATACTTGCAAATTCTTGCTAAATACATTTTCAATGTTCATTACAAAAAAATGACAACATTTTGGAGTCATGGTAGATGATGTTTGGAAAATATCAGAATTTTATCTCAAAAACTGAATTTTTTACAGCATTTTCAATTTCGCTCTCATGAGAACAATTGGAGTCAATGCAAAAATGGCATTTTTAAACATCAGTTTTTCACTTATGGAGCCAATAAATCATTGTTAAAAACAACTAACCAACATCTTCATGCTGTCTAGATGCAACTTGTGTATTATTGGATTTTTGTCTTAATGACTGAATTTTTGACAGCCGTTTGAAATCTGCCTTTACACACTAACAGCTGCTGTCTTGTACACAGGTCGTGGAACATTTCCGTATGAGAAATCTACCCAAACTTTTCATAAAGGTCAAGTCCCATGCCAGATGTCCTCAACTGGAAACACACGACAATAGTCCTGATAGTGGTGCTACAGCAAGCCTCTAGATTTTGAAAATTCATAACAGTAGTCTCAGAAGTTGTGAGTTCAAGCCTCAGCTAAGGCAGAACGGACATTCTAATGTAATAGTCCTATGTTCAGGCATCATTCTATGTGGATTAGAGACTATAATAATTATGATGCAGGCAGTTTGACCGAGAGACAAATACTCTTTACTCACACTTTTCCCTGTTATCCCTTGTCTCTTTTCCCTGTTTATTTGGCTTAGCTATCAGTCAATATGCAGAGTCTATCCAATAGCTACTTTTACATTTTAAAAAATGTTTTCATCTTTGTCACCATGAATAATGTTTAGCTTTAAGCTAGATCAGGCCAGTTTGTTCATAATTGCTAGCAGTTAATGTTATTTTTACTTACTTGTTCTTGAGTTTTTTCTTTCCTATGTATACTAAGAGTCTGATCACTTCTGCTACTCATCCACAATTTGAAGGGCATGCCATAATATTATTATTATATGATGTAACTTCTATGTTGTGATATGCTTTGTTTTAGTGTGTGTGTTGCTCAGAATTGCCTAATTTTGCCTTAAATTGCCCGGCCCCGACCATTGCTGCATAGCAGCTATAATTTTTCTCTAAAATTTCTGCACATGGCAACTGCAGTATGGTTAAGGTTAGGGAAACAAGGAACTCCACTCCTTTTTTTCTGCCTTGCTACATACAGTGCACACTTCTTGTTGTATTGACATGTAAAGTTGGTTTTGGATGTTAATTGTGACCGGTGCAATGATTCAATGTAAAACTAATTCATAAGTATGCTTGGACCAATGTTTGGTCATAACTAGGAAGGGAGCGGAAGTATCAGTGGTTGTGGTGTAACTGTGGGAGAGGCACTGCCAGGGACATGTTCAACTTTAAACAAGGTGTTTAAGTTGTTGTTAAAAGCCAAACACATGCTAAAAGCTACTTTATACCATTAATGAGTAAAATCTAATAAAAATTGTATAAAGTAGGCTCAAAAGAAAAGATTCACACAGGCTAATGTGCAGCAGGTGGAGCACTGCTGGGTCAGAATGAAAAATCCAGTTCCAAGTTTAAAGGATAAACATGCCGTTTTCTAATCAAATATCCTGATGTAAGTACATACTTTACTCGAAGCTAAATGTTTAGTAAGCTGCTGAATGTAGCCATAGCCAATTAATGGTGCAGAAAAATGAGCTTATTGCTTCACTTTAAATAATCAAATTAGTAAAGTATTGGCTATTTGGAAAAAACGGGACACACTGTCCAGTCCTGACGCCTTTTTTTGCTTCCTGGCAGCTTTTGTACTATAAATTTTGTTTGTATAATTTTGTTTGTTTGTTTTGTTCAAATTGAATCTCAGGGTCCTCTGGTGAGTACACAACAGCAACTAGCCCACTATCAACCTGTGGAGATAAGGAATTAAAATCAAATACTCTGTGCAGAGAAAGAACCAGCAGCTGCTGACAGGATGTTGCTGAGCTGTAGATCTGATGACAGGTCAATCAATCAATCAATCAATTTTATTTATAAAGCCCAATATCACAAATCACAATTTGCCTCACAGGGCTTTACAGCATACGACATCCCTCTGTCCTTTGGTCTACAGTATCTTAGACATGACACGTGATTACTGTTGAATAAAACACCTTACACTAAGTAGCAATCATGTATGAGTTAAGCCTGTATGTTTAAGTATGTATGTCCACGTTTCTTTTATACCTGGTTTTTGAGCTGGGCGATCTCCCTCTTGCTGGGTGCGTTGTTCTTTATGTGGTCCAACATGATCTGAGCATCAGCCAGCAGAGCCTTGGTTCTCTTCAGGTCCTTCCTCAAACGCTTTTCAGTCTCGATGTCACCACTTCTCACCTAGGACACAGGCACAGTTAGGTTTGGTAACTCAACTGACACATCAGGGACTTATCATAAACTCAATCAATTTGACCATTTAAAGGCCTTACATTTTGTACTACATACATTTGAGTTTAACTCACACAAACAATATAAGAGTTTGGCTTATAGATGAAGATACAATCTAAATAATCTAAATGGAAAAGCATTACTGTATGATTCTGTCAACCTATCAATATTAAAAAATACAGGATTGCTTCATTGTGTTAATATTGTTAAATAAACCTTAAACAGCATCAGTAAAAATTAACTGACATATTGAACATTGGTGTGTGTATAAAAAAGGGCTTATTTAATACCTCTATTCACAGTGTTAAAGATGTTTGAAAGGTTTAGATGACTGTCTGCTTGAATAAAAGTGAGTCTGTGAATTTATCTGGAAATAAAAAATAAAATGATCTGGAGACTCCCCTCTGATATTTGAAAAAAAATAATATCATAGTTGGACAAAATAATCTTGACTCAAGGTCAAACACTGAATTTCTGATTTTCGATCACGTTAGTTTTAAAAAATCGGAAACTGTAGTAAAAGATCAGCGGAATCAAATGGTCAGGTTTTTCATCTATGTTGATTGTTGCTTCCACTTTCCATTGTATTGTAACCAAGCGTCCTGGGTTCGCCTAGGGTTTGTGCAGCTAATGAGCAACAAATGGACAGGAGTCGTGACAACAGGTTCAGTGGCCACTGCTTCTCTCTTTATTCTGAACAACACAGCCACACCTCACGGCGGAAGCTTGTCGACCACAGCCCTACGGCAACTCTGGAGGGACAATTTGTTTACAATTCAGAATTTGTTTACATTTTGTGATGCTGAACCACCAATAAGCTTTATGGATACTATTTAAATGAAAAACAAACCTTATGGGACAACTTGGATGCATTCTTTTTTTTTTTTCTTTCTTAATGCTTTGCAAAGCATCAGATCGGACCCAGTATCGGGCTCGGTTTCAAAATAAAGGACTCGGTATCGGATCGGATGTGAAAAAAAATGTGATCGGGACATCCCTAGTGAGGTGACCTTTTCTGATCAGTCTGTACGTAACAAAAAGTGAAAAAAATTCTATTGATGAAGTCTTGGTAACTAAAAAGTTATTCATGTTGGGAGATATCAGTACAAGAAAACTCCACTTGGGAAGTCCACGGATGGGTCCGATATGATCAGAAACTTAATATTCTACCACAAAGGACACCTATGTTTTATATTAAATTATTTGGACCAGTTTGGTTGCAACAGGCCATACTTCTCTGTTCCCTGAATGTCAACTAAAACATCAGTCTGATCTTCATCAATGCTGATGGTTCTGTAATGGCAGCCAGCAAATATCAGATAAATGTTTCAGTCAGTTTAAATGACTTACTTCAATTACATAAAACACCAACATCTCCACCCACACACCTCTATGGCAGTAGTGCTCTAGTTTTACAACAAATAACACTACTGAGATCCTGTTACTAATAAAACATGCACAAACCAAATGTGCATTGGAAGTGCTTTGAATACGTAGATGAATTAAACTGATGCACAATCGAAGTCCTGTTGGAAGATGTTGGAAAGTCTGGGGTGACTGACTTCCACAGATTTCACCATCTAGAGGGAAGAACATACAGCCAGCAGCAGCAGCAACTCACCGTCCGCCACCAGCACACCGTGAGGATGGAAACAGAGGGCTCGCCAGGGACGGAGCACCTGCTTTAGCAGGCAAACACGTTGTTTGCCGTCATTTTGACTTGACCAGCGGACTACAAGCCTCCTCAGTTGCTCTTCCTGAGGTTTCTACCGTTTTTTCCCCCCGTTAAAGGGTTTTTTGGGGGGGAGTTTTTCCTGATCAGCTGTGAGGGTCCTAAGGACAGAGGGATGTCGTATGATGTAAAGCCCTGTGAGGCAAATTGTGATTTGTGATATTGGGCTTTATAAATAAAACTGACTGATTGATTGATTGATTGATTGATTGATTGATTGATTGATTGGCTGTAGAGACAGGTGACGTGCTTTATGTTCTAAAACAAGCTGCAAGAAATTTGACACCATCAGCCGGCTTGTGTCAAGCTGCGACTGGTCTGCTCACACTACTGCAGCTTTTCTCTGCAGCGTTCTAAAATGGTTTCATCTCGTTGCAAATCTTTGGTCGAAACTGGGCTTTCGGGTCCTGAAAGACCACGCCAACAGTAAGCTGTCAGTCACTGTTGGGCCATTGCCGAGCCTCTCTTGCCCTAGTTTTTGCAGTTTGTCCTGCACAATTAAAACTAGTCAGCCCATGTCAGCTTTATTCAGCTGACTCAGCATGTTGAATTGGCGGTGGAGATGGTGGAGCCCGTTGGTGAATGATCACTCTGACCAGCAGTTCAGTTCAGTGGGGGAGAGGAGAATTTGCAAGCAGCGCAAATAAACAGCTTATGTCAAGAAGGTGTGAAATAAAAACAAAGCCACTGAGTTCTTGACCAGAAACAATTTGTAATTGTTTGTGTTACTGTTTGCTAGTGCATGGTACATATAATTTGTACTTTATACATCTGGTTGTGTTGCCAATGTGTTGACTAGCGTCTCGAATCTGTCCTGTTGGTCTTCTGATTTCCCTTTATGAATGATGAGTACAGACTATCATTGCCTGCTGGTATGGAGAGTTATTTCCTATTGGCTAATTGGTTAATTCCTAATTGGCCATTGGCTGTAGTCTTTGTAATGAGTTTAAGGGATTTCAACAGATTTCTGCTATGCTATCGTCGGCCTTTGTCGCCACTTGTTCTTTGATGCTGGTTTTGTGTGTCTGGGCCTTTATATACAGTACACTTTATATACAGTCATTGGTTTCAACAGGAACACAGTGGAGTTACCTTGTCCTGTGCTGACAGAAGCTTTGACTCCAGCTCTCTCTTCTCTTTCAGCACCTTCTGCTTCTCATCGTATTCTTCTTCAAGCTGGACTTCCATTTGCTTCAGCTGGATACGCACAAAAACATGAAGAGTGAACAGTGAATTCATAGTTCTATCTGATCAAACAGGGGAACTTCAAGTAGGGCACATACAGTATGGCAGAGGGCTGATGACCGATGACAATTTATTTAATAACATTATTAATTAGGTCTACAACCCTCAAAAGTCCTGTTAGTGTTCCTTGAGGCTCCACTGTTGCTTTCATGACACAACAATAAAGATGTCTGAGACCATTTACAACTCACTGATGGTTTGGGATTATTAAGAGCCTTACTAGTAGTGGCAAGTAATAGAATGACAAAACCTAAAAGTCTTCAGCCATGCTGCTAGCTTTGTGAAGAAGTACTTACTGTAATACTGATGTGTAGCATGGCCACCATCTGTATTAGCAAGCTATTATTTGCTAAGCACTGAGCACAAAGTCCAGCTGAGGCTGATGGGAATGCCATTGGTTCTGCAGGGATTTGATCAAAAACCAAAGTACTGAACAAATTGAAATCTTGACCTGATGATGGCACTACTGTATATGAACCGTTGAGGAGAACAGATGTTTATGTTCCCCACAGGATAAGCTGTAATAATATCTGTAAACATTTTGCGCCACTCCATCAAGTAGATGTTGAAATATTTTTACAGGATAATTGAAAATGTTGACCTGCTAGCAGCTCTAGAGGAAAAGTCAGAGTATCATAATGTCAGTAGGATTCATCCTCTAGGATCCAACAATGTCTGTACCACATTTCATGGAAATTGTGGCAATACTTCAGTAACGCTGGCCAGATAGTAGGGCACATTGACCATGGTTGCTGAATAAAAAAATCCTCATAGTAGTAGATAGTAGATCTTATCATGACACTGTTTGTAAAAACATATGAGTTCTAGCACTGTCCAGTCTACCGTAGCCTGTATGTTCATGTACTCTGGATGCATAATGAGCAAGGTTCTTGTTGATGCATTGGCCTGACCTAAACTGTACAATTTACATAGACAACACCACAGCGCTGTTTGTATTTGTACAGCATAATCCATCATCAAATACTACGTCACCATGTAAATGTCTCTGTCACACAGTGTAGAGGCAGCGCTCCAGCTTGTGTAAGTGTAGTAAAAGCTAATTATGCGTGGGCTAATGAGGGCTCGACTGGTGGATGGCAGGGATGGGGCAGTTAGCACAGGCACAGCAAAACAAATACAAAAAAGCATCAACAGCAGTACTGGCATCTAAAGTAAAGATGCACACAGATTCCAACAGCAAATCACTCAGTCACTCACTCTGCCACCCACACTTACACCGACACACAAACACTCCATTCCACTGTGTATCCACTGTGTTGGTATCACGTGGCAGCTAAGCCACAAATGGAAGCCATTATGCTGACATATGGATGAATGTGACTCAGGAAAAGGTCAAATCATTTACATCTAATTAATCATTTTAATCTAACAAATGCAATTGGGAATTCTGTGAATGCTGTACTTGTTAGTGTATGCATATAAAAGGCAGGGGTGGAATTACCTGTGCTATAATGGCTCACTGTAAATTCTGCATAAAAATAATTTCCATAGCACTAATTAATTGGTATAACCAGACAACATCTGCTACTCAAGGTTTCCCCTTTTTTAACACTCCTGCTGTTTTAATTCAATCATTGTTTCCTATTGCTCCCCTTCAGTTGTTATTACTGTTGAGCTACTGGCACTGAAACCTACAGCTGGTAACTTCAAAGACAACAAGTTTATGTCATATTTCCTGAGACTGTCAGTATATTCTGAAAGTACATTAGACTGATAGTCTGTAAAAAAAAAAAAAGAAGAAAAAATCACACCCCTCCTCCTGTTCCTACTGCTTTTAATGTCACTTGATAGAATTGACCATGGCACACAAAAAACAAAAACAGCCAATCACAGTGAAGGAGTCATTAAAGGCCTTTGTACACTGAGTCAGTTTTTTTCTTTGTTCTTAAAATAAATATGACTTCAAGTTGTGTCAATCACATTTGCATGCTGACTCCAAAGCTTTCGTCCATTATCAAAGTTTTCGGAACAGGTTCGATTTTCTGCATTTTTCGCACCCGTCATAAGCAATGTATGTAACAATGCATAAGAAATGTTTGACCAAGAATCAGTGAAGAACATGTGGCAGTGGGATACATCCAAGACAAGGCTAGGAACTGGTCGCACATTGTCCTTTCGTAACTCAGATAGCTCATGTTCAACAGGTCAGATAGTAATATTCAGGTGGACAATGATGATGACGAGGAGGAGGAGGATAGGGACTGTACAAAGACAGAGAAAGAGAGACACTGGAGACAGATCAGAAGGACAGCTCTGTCCCCTCATGCAGCTATGGTGCCATATACAAGACGCGGGGAGAGACAGTGGTGACAGATAAAAAAACGCCAGCAGAGAGAAGCAAGGGAGGGAATGTGTGTTTTTATTTTGTCTCATATTGCGAATTTTCGCAACCTATAGAACAAAAAGAAAATGCATCTGACTCAGGGTGCAAGGTTTCTGTGTGTTGCAATTTTTTTTTGGATGATGGATTTGAAAAACACATCCGAAAAAACTGACTCGGTGTGTAAAGGCCCTTACGCAGCTGTCAATTATGTCAATCTCTGCTCTTGAACTGCAGTCAAATGTCAAACTAGGCAGTGCTGATCAAAAAGAAATCAAGATTTTGATACTGTGTCGCCTATTTCTTGCTCAAATGTTTTCAGAAACGTATTTTGGTGACTGCTTAGCTGTAAAATGTGAAAGTTTGTGACTGGGCCACTATTTTGGATATAGTTAACCAAAGTACCAAGCACCAGCCAGACCAACTTTTTCATTTTACAGCTAAACAGTCACTAAAATGACAGCTACGCTAGAGACTCCTTCGCTCTGATTGGTTGTTCCCATTCACATGTGGTAAATATAATAGGAGCTCCACAAGGCATTGCTTTGTGAATATAGTTACACTTTTGGCAAATGTCATACAAAGTATAAAGGTTACCAACTACAGCTCAAACCCTACATTTCCTGTGTAAGTTTACAATTAAAAGCTATCAGGAATAAGAGGGACTGTGCCCTTTGTCCTGCTAAAATGCTTTTTATGTGAGATATCTGTGCAGGAAGTGTTGAGTTTAATTGACAGCAGCTTAATAGCCATAAAGCAAGGTAGAAATTTTAGGTGACTAAAAATAATTGTATTTGTGTAAGAAAAGAAATGTGAGCATAGCAGAGAAGTCATTATGACACGATTCTTGTTTTGGTTGTTCTTAAATCTAGGATAAAAACATTAGTGCAGGTTTTAAGATCTTAACTAAAATCAGGACATCATGGCCTCTCCTACTTCAACTTTCTTTTTCCCCCCTTGTAAGTTGCCCTTCAATAAGTATTTGAACAGTGAACTCCGAAAATAACTTTATATTTAGCATTTCATGTACTGCATTATTCTTTGTCTTTTGTATCTGTTCTCTCACTGCTAGGCATTACTTTACTGTGCCTAACAGCACAACTTTTAGCCCTCAAATTAAATCACAATTGCAGAACAAATGCTTACGTGATTGCAAACTTAAATAACAGTATTAAGATGTGTGCATGTGCCGTACACACAGTGAATGTTCTTACCTTCTTGCTACAGGACTGCCTGATCTCCTCCACCTCATCATCTTTGCTTTCGATCTCCTTGGAATGAGTCTGACGTAAACGCTCCATCTCCATCTCCAGACGAAGCTTAGCCTGAAAGAAAAACACAAACATTGTTCAATCTGCTCTCACCTGGCTAAAAGGAACCCTGGGCTGATTTTCAACCTTATTTCCATATATCATTCATAGACATGCACGTGTCCACAGTACTTGCTGTTGTTCTCTGTATTGCTAATAAACACTGACATCTTCCCATGGTGGAAGAACAACAGGGAGTTAGGCTGAGAAAGCTTTTGCTTTCTATTTCTCTGTCTGGGAGCACAGCACACTACAACCACCTGATTTTTTTATTTTATATATTTATCACACAATACAATATTAGTGCGATTTTAAATGCTTTGCGATATACTGAGTATTCCGATGACTTATGACGCACTTCATTGCCTTTTTTCAACTGTTAATTCTTTGTCAGCATCTGTTTTATCTAATAAGATAAAGTTTTAAAAAAATAAATTGTCTCACTTCAGTTATTTTTATTGCAGCAGAAAGTATCCAGTGGGGTGAAAAAAAGTAATTGTTTTATTATCCTAGTACATTGACAAAAAATGTATATGCAATCTTAATAGTTTATATTATAAAAAATCTGATACTTGACAATCATATATCAATGCAATATTGCCACACAAAATATTGCCGTATCGGTTTTTGTCCCCATCCCTGGTATTTATACAACAAAAACAACAACAAAGCATACATGTGATCATTATGGATAACTTAATACAATTCATATAATGGCTGTGGTGATTGCTGGTGGCTGTCCAGCCAGGACAACCTGCTAGTCCAGATGTAAACTGCTAGCTCCTCAAACCCATACAACATAATGTATGTTAGCTTGTTGAATGGTATTGTCACAACTAGAATTACAGTGCTGTGGTTGTATGCCTCCGCACACCAGTCAAGTCTCTCTTTCGGTTTACATCCAGGTCTGTGAAAACATGGATGCTTCACACATCCCACATTCCCCTTAACCACACAGAAGATGTATAAATTCAGTATCTGACCAAATATTTCCCCTTCTGTTCCTGAGATATGATGTTGAATAATGGCCAGAAAAGTATTTTATGAAAAACACTGTGATGTCACAGTGAATCTGACCTTTGACCTTTTATCCAATTAGACATTTGTGTTAAGTTTTGTCATCATTAGCATATGAATTCTTGGGTTATGGCCAAGAACATATTTTGTGAAGTCACATTGATCTTGAACTTTGACATTTAACCACCAAATCCAATCAGTTTATTCCTCAGCGCAAGTGGACATTTATGTCAAATTTACATAAATTTCCTGACAATGTTCTTGAGATATCGCACACACAAAAATGAGACAAACAAGGTCACAGTGACCCTGACCTTTGACCACCAAAATCTAATCAGTTCATCATTGAGCCCAGGTGAACAACTGTGCCAAATCTGAAGAAATTCCCTTGAGGCGTTCTCAAAATATCGTGTCTAAAAGGATGGGATGGATGGCCGGCCACGGTTATCGCCAGTGCTGAGACATAATAAAATCAGATTTGTGCTTATTTGTTTTACAGATATTTTAAGAGTTCATACTGGGTTTGAGAAAACATTTGATAATTTTAGATGTGGTTCAGTGTCTCATGATATATGTACAGTACTTATCAGGGAAATATTATTAGCACAATAAAAATGTGCTAATAAATGTTTGAATTAGTAGGAGCCATCATGTGTAATTGTTGAACATGATGTGTACATATCCTGTCACACTGTCAGTGTATGTGGAGCTGTTAGCAGTTTGGTAGATCCAGGTTGTATTCTGTCTCTAAGCTGCCAACGTTTTGACCGAAGGCCCGGTGACCCACAGCAAAGTTTAAGAGACATAGCAGGGGTGCTGACACACAGGGTTAAGCAAGGAAAAACACTGGGTCACTCTGTGAGGTACTTCTACCAGGCTTAACTTTTCAGAATTTTACTGTTCACTCTGATAACTTTCCAGAGATGTAAATTCGGTCTCTATTTACTATTAACTGGTGTGCAGCGTTTTGATTTCTGATAAACATTCAAGCTTGTGCATCTGTTATTCAACTGGACTTCCATATTCTACTATCTTGTCATCTGGACCTTAGACAAGTTTTTTTTTTGGAGAAGATGCCGAACATGTCTGTAAGAAACTCTTCAACAGCCCCTTTTAGCAAGCTTGTAGATGGTGATTCACTGGATAAAGTGATTAGTATATCTAATGTGCTGCCTTCTATATCAGTGACTGCAGGGGGGCTGAGGTAATTTACTTCCAGTGGATCCCAAGTCTATTATGTGTCTGTCTTCTGTATGAACATGAAAGGGCTCTGCAACTTTAAGAATTGTAAAATACAGAAAGAAATTGATGCTTTGGGAAACATTTTTACTTGCTTTGTTTTAGAGCATCAGGGATTGGATACCTATCTCACGTCTGTGTGTAAATTACAAAGACGGAGTAAGAAAGTGATTAGCCTAGTTTACAAAAAAGACTAAAAGCAGGAGGAAACAGCTGGCCTGGCAAAGTCTAAAGTTAAAAAAAAAATACATCTACCAACACCTTAAAAGCTCATTAACTAAAATATTATCTATAGCTTGTTTGGCCATAATAAACAAGAATTTTAAAAAAAATTACAAATGCACTACAAATCCACAAACGTGTGGTTCTGGGAGTGTGCTCAACCTATTTCTACATTAACATGATGACTCCCCCAAAAAACACAAATTGACATTTTAACATTTATGTTTGTGTGTGGATAAAACAAATGAGATACGTGTTAAATAGTAACCTTAGGATAGATTGGTAACTTTATTTTTAAACTCTGGACAAAGTCAGGGTAACTATTTTTTCCTGTCTAGGTCTTCATGCTAAGCTAGGCTGACCACATCCTGATTCCAGCTTTGTTCTAAACATTCAAACATGATAATAATAATGATCCTTTAATCTAACTTTAAAAGATATTGGGCCCTATGTTACATTCAACATAAAGCAACCCAACATGTAGTGCAACTGTCATGCGAGTTTCAGACCGACACAGTTGTTGTTTTCATGGCCAGCACCCACATTGTGTAAGCACCAATCTGTGTGCCCATGAGTGTACTGGTCTTACAATGAGATGTGGTCAGGTGCATTGTAGCTGTATCGCTATTTTCAGCAACAGAAAGCGACTGATCCATTGATTAACAAAAATCTGGCCTTAACTCAGAATTGCACAGTATTTTCCTGCTATCAGTTCATTATTCAGATAGTAAGATGCACCTACATAGTTGGGTTCACAACACGATTACACTCAGAGCAGAGCTGCAGAGCTGCTGTCTGACTCCCCATTAAGAGAGATGCTGGGTCTCATTCATGAAACGTGAGCAGAACAAATTTGTGTGTAAACTGTTTACATAAGGAAATGTATGTATATTTCAGCATTCACCAATATGTTAGTAGCTCAGATCTTTTCGTAGTACTAACAAAATGTACACCTACTTCTGACTGTTTGTAGTGTTTGTGTAAATAAGATATTGCACAGAAATGTTACTTAATTATTAGACATTTCAGTTATATTTCATATTGTGCTCTGTTGTGTTCACAATACATAGATACCTTTGAAACATTTAAGTTAAACATGACAAGAGATTAGAATGTAACACATTTGGTTAAATTAGTTGCCATTCGGTTGATTTAAGCTTCAGATTAGAGTTCTTAAAGACGTGAATGAGTTATTCAAATCGACTTAATACAAAACTGGAAAACGGTGTCCTCTGAATAAATAAAATAACAAACCAACGCGGTCCTCTTCTGCTGTCTTTACGCACTGCAGCACCAAACTGCATGTCATTTTTGTTTAATTTTATTATCAGAGGTGCAATATGGGAGACGTAAACATTATTTCAAATTGAGTTTTGGTTTAATAAAACTTATGGACATGCGAAAGTAATTCGGCATCTGTCTCTGCTCACACCAGACAGCTGGTGAACTGTCAGAGTTGGAGGGAGATGGTGTGGTTTTAGTCCAGACTATCTTATTTGTTGTTTAACTTAAGGAGGGTTATTGCCAACATTAAACTGCGTGTATTAATAGTGGTTTTCACAACAGTGACAAACAATGCTAAGGCTTAGGGCAAACTGACGGAGGTTTCTCTGATGACGCAAACAGAGAACTGTGACTGGGAAGAGCTTCCTGCACTGTTGTGTTTTTTCTGCGTGTACTTGTGTGTTTTTTGCATCAAGTTTCATGTCAAACCATTTTCGTTTAACTTTTTGGATGGTTCTTATAACAGAGGACACAGAGTTAAAAGCACCCGTTAACTCCTTCCAAGCCTTTGATTTTCCTGTCCCTGTCACATAACTGATAACAGAAGACAATAAAATGTTTTTCTCAACCCTCACTTCACCTAAAATGACTTCAATGTCAGTGTTAATGTCAGTGTCTTTGTTTGCTCTGTGTTTATAGGTCGACAGAATGCACCTATCCATGGTAGTTATCACACCCTTATAGGGTGGTCACTGGCTAGTCATGGGTGAGGATGTACGCTAATTGCTGACAAGAGGGAACGCACTGTCAATTAAAACTGATTGGCATTCAGTAACATACACACATGCCAATGATCAAATCTGAGTTTTCTGCAGCGTTCATGAATCCAGAGTAGGTTTTTAGTGCCAAGATTTTTTATGTGCAAATCTAATCGCAGATTGACTAACATTCAGTGGAAGAGACCTGCTGCGTGCATTTACACACAAGAAGCAGTGTAAATTCTGAAAAGTTTCTGATTTCTCTGCCAAGTTCACTACGCTGGTTTTGCTGGTTTTTAGTTTTGCTGCTTAAATGTCCAATGTTAATTGCTGCAGTGGGATTATTGCTTTTATTGCATGGAGGCACACCTGGCTACAAAACGGAAGGGCAAATGTCTCTCAGATGAGTGTTATTTCTAAAACATACTTATGATGAATTGAGGTACTAAACACAACCCCAATGCCCCTTATGCTTTACTATGCACCAAGATTATGCCCCATTAAAGTAGCTAAGTGGAGATGGATACACCCTAAATGCGCTTGTACCATGCACTTTAGACCATGTGCTATAAACAGTTTAAACAGGGCTCAATACAGCATATTTTTCAAATTAATTTGAAATATTACACGAGGCCTGTATTTGTGTCATTATAACTGTTATCAGCAGCACACAGGAAGTAGTAACAGTATCTAATAAACTCAGATTTTGAAACGGCCTACAGTGGCCTAACTTCTGCCAGTTGTCTGAGATTATAGATTCAATACAATATTAGTGTCCGGTATATGATTTGTTACAATCCTTTATTTTGTTTGCATTGTATTTTAGCAACAGGGTGTATGCCCTCTCTCAGTTACCATGTCTTCAAATAAAGAGACACAGGGCTGACAATAGCTGACAAGGGCTGAACTCAAGGAAACAAGTACAAGTAAAATATTCATAACACACTCAGATCACACCCAGCACAGTGGTGTAATTGTTGAATTTCCAGCACTAACGGGACATTTTGTTAGTGTTTGTGTGATAAATCGAGAAAAAACTGCACTGACTGTGTCAGCTTGGTATCAAATAGAGGCCATGGGGAGTTATGTGGATGGGATTAAAAACTGGCAAAAATCAATGAGATAATCAGTATACCATCACTTTGGGCTAAATCCTTCTTTTAAAGAGGCAATAATAAGTGCTTTTTTATAACACCATTAAAACGTGAAACGTGAAACTTTGCAGTTGGTCTCAGTTCTTCAGAGCTTTTTAGCCTCTTTTAGCTCATTTATTTAGTTTTATAGCACCTTTATGGCACAGTCTCACTGCTGAGGGTTTTTAACAAACAAATTCTGATAAAGCCACTGTACTATACATGCTCTGCAGTGAACAGCACACAGACACAGAGTCTAGCTGGTGAACACAGGGGAGCCTTTAGCAGCTAAAGAGACACATATTTCCTTCAGGAGTTGGTGGAGACAGAACAGAGCTGAAGGACAGTGAATATTGAACTTACATTTATCAGCTGGACACAAAGAACTCCAAATGAATACTAAAGCTGTCTGCTGGATTTGCAAATACTCAGCTGGATGCTTACTAGTAAGGCTACTTGATGTCTGTCAGTTTATTTTGTGTTCTTCTGCCGCCCACTGGTAAAAGAATAACAAACGCAGCTTTAAAACTGGGTTGATTATTTTCCTGTGATGAGAACAAGGGGCGCCAATATGGAAGTACCAAAAACTGCAGTACACTGAATGGCTGTTTGTTCTCATTCTTCCTCCAGGAGTGCACACAGCACTGTCAAGCCGGCACTTTCACTGAGCTAAAAGACTACAATGACTACAACCAATGGGGTAGACAAAATGTAAAATAAATCATCACAGAAACCACAGTTTGCTACTACTTTTATGTGTGAACATCAACAAACACCACTGACCACTTGGTAAGTTTCATGGCTTTGAAAACGAATGTTTAGGGTGGTTTTAGGACAAGTTCACACATGGCCATAGGCAGCAGTGTTAAAGGGATAGTGCACCCAAAAATGAAAATTCAGCCATTACCTACTCACCCTCATGCCGAGGGAGGCTCTGGTGAAGTTTCAGAGTCCTCACATCCCTTGCGGAGATCCGAGGGGGGAGTGGGTAGCAGCACAACTTCACCTAATGGCTGACGGCGCCCCAGATTAAAACGTCAATGTACTCATTGGCATAGTGCGCAAATTTTGACAAGGTAGTGTTGTCTCAAACCAAACACGCCCGTTGTGCATTCACCGGAAATGATGCCCGCAAAGTAGCTAGTTAGCAAACTAACATAAGCATTTGCATTATCTTTCGTGGTAACAAATCATTACAGACTGCTAAATTAACCCAATAAACATACTGCTGGCTTATACTCGACAATAGTATAATGATGTTTATGCAAAAAACACATATATTTGTACAATACACCGATGTTCACGGTCGTCCAGTCCTCGGCCGCTATTTCCAGTTTGAAAAGTGGTCCCTCCCTTACGCTACGTAGCCAAGATGGTGACCATTGAGGGAGAGAAGTGTCCATAGTTCCACACTCAATTACTTAACCATTTTGAGTGCACTATCCACAATATAAGTCACAATATAAGTCCATTATTTATACAGTCTATGGATGGGAGCACTGTGATTTGTCTGTACCTGCTCCAACATCTGGATGGTGCCAGCCTGCTCATCCAGCTCCTCCTCCTGATCCTTCATCTTGGCCTCCATGTCCCGAAGCTGCTTCCTCATCTGAGTGATAAAATACAATACAGAAATAGTAAAAGAAGGTATAAATATAAATATATAAATATATATATAAATATAGTAAAATTAAGTAAGCCTGAGCAATATATCAATATTGTGATATGAGACTAGATTTTGTCTTCAATTCTGGAGATCTTAACATCATGTGTTGTCTTTTCCAAGTTTTAAAGGCTGCATTACAGTAAAATGATGATAATGATTATTTTCTGAACTTAGCAGATTGTTATATTATTATCCTCATTACTGATGATTATTTATCACAAATCTCATTGTGTAAATATTTTGTGAAAGCACCAATAGTCAAATCTACTGCATTGTCACAATATTGATATCAAGGTATTTGGTCAAATCTTTCATGATATTTGATTTTTTCCAAATTGCCCAATCCTAAAACAGAGCTTATTTATTTGAATGGGCAGATAACAATTTTTTTTTTTTTTTACTGGGGGTTTTAATTTAAAGGACAGACTGGATGTCTTGACTAACTGCAGTGCTGATAGCACTGACAGAAAGCATTCTGCAAGTTCTGTATATAGTTTCAGTACAAAGATCTTTATGGAAGAAAAAAATCAGCAATAAATACAACACACAAAGAGGGATCATAAAAGCACAAGGAAGAAGGCTAAGAAAAAAAATAAAAGAAAGAAGACCTTGGCCAGGGATGCCTCATCCTTGGATTCCTGCGAGTTGAGGTCCTGCAGTTCGGCCTCCAGCTGGTCCACCTTCAGGTTGACTGCACACACCTCCAGGTCCTTGTCCTGAAGGACAGAATGTTACGGTCAGAACAGAGAGGAGATGGGCGGGGACTGACAGTGCAATTATTTACTCTGCTCTGCAGGTACTAGCTTAAAAGTGTACACATAAACACAAACACAGTAGTGTGTCATATATGTATGTATGTATGTATGTATGTATGTATGTATGTATGCATGCCATATTGGTTAGTTCAATTTTGCATTTAGTCTATCTGTTTTTTTTGTTTAATTTTTTTATAGATTTAAGTTCGGTGGTGTGGTGGTTAGCACTGTCGCCTCACAGCAAGAGGGTTGCTAGTTCGATCCCGGGTGTGGTAGCCCTTCTGTGTGGAGTTTGCATGTTCTCTGTGTCAGCGTGGGTTCTCTCCGGGCACTCCGGCTTCCTCCCACAGTCCAAAGACATGCAGTTTGGGGACTAGGTTAATTGATAACTCTAAATTGTCCGTAGGTGTGAATGTGAGCATGAATGGTTGTCTGTCTCTATGTGTCAGCCCTGCAATAGTCTGGCGACCTGTCCAGGGTGTACCCTGCCTCTCGCCCGATGTCAGCTGAGATAGGCTCCAGCCCCTGCGACCCTCAAGAGGATGGAGCGGTTAGAAGATGAATGAATGAATGAATTTTTAAGATTGATCCTTCTGTATTTTGGGCATTGACTCATCGCATACCAAGTACCTTATCTTCAACACATGAATTTGGCAGACTGACTGATTTCTGACAGCTAACCTATAGATACTGTGACTAATGTCATCCGACTTTCTTAAACTGACCTTTGAAGCCACTAAAGTAAAATTGAAGTTGAGTATTGGGAACATCCAGGTTCAACTGAGCTTAACAGAGGACAGAGCTAGGTGAGTCATACAGTGTCACTAGGTGGACCTGTCAAACTAGTCAAGCAAACAGTATGGGGCTGGACAAATATGGGTTTTTAAAGGCAAAGTTTACTTAAAATGTATATTCCTCTTGTTTCTAGTAAGTTAATCTTTTGTGTATACATTTCATTAAAAAGAGTAAATACAGTGAGAGACTTTAAGATGCAGATGCTTCTGTGTGTGAAATTAATCTTATGGCATGAAATGAATATTGAATAGTAATTAAGCAATATGTGAATGAACTATTTTGAAGTTAGAGAAGAGCCTTAAAAAAAAAAAGATTTCCTTAGTTGTAGCAGTCTGTGGGTGCATGTTTGAATCTGTCTGGACCCTGTTGCTGAGAGACCCTGTTGGATCTTGTGTGTTGTTATTTAATTTTTTAACTATTACATGCCAGTATATAGCTAACCAGTCAATTAATTGATTCCTCAGTTCACTGATTTTTTTTATTTTTTTTGGTTACAAAAAGGTATAAGCATTTTGACAATTAATCATGTGTGCCATTTATTAAGCACACATTCCATACATGATCTTATTCTAACTACATGAACATGATAATTTGTTGCCTTTGTTGCCTCAATTTATGACATTGTAAATTTCTTTTGGTTTTAACTTGTTGGTTATCAATAAAGTAATCATGTTAAAGTTTGAATATTTCTGACTTTAAATAGTAATTGTATGAAAAACTAACAATCCAAACATAAAGCCTAATTTCTAGTTTTTTTTCTGTATCTTGTCAGTCAGACATGCTCTTCACAAAATCAGCCTTGCACACAGTCTTTATCATTAGATGGAGTTTGCTTGGTTGTCAAGTGATATATCTGTTGACATGGAAGCTATGTAGAGGAAAGTCAAGCTCATAACAGCGACTGAGCTTACATGTCCACACAGCTATGTCCAGGACAATTCAGCAAACTTTGTATACTAATAAGGGCTATCACAGTGTTCTAATATCTCCCTTATTGATATAGGGCATGATATTTATAGTACAAACATTTTATTTGAGTGTCTGAATTCTACGTTTATCACACAATAAGGTTTGAGAACTGGTACGCATATATAGTTTCCGAACCTTATGTGATGGGTTCAAAATGCAAAAAGGACAAAATAATTACAGTTGCAGCACAACAGAGTCACTGGAAAGTCTAGAATCCCCTTAACACTTCTACACTTTTTACACCTTTTTAGGCAGTTACATCTATGAGTGCTTCCACTTGAGTCACTACCAACCATCAAAATAAACAATTTATATACACCACAGAGTAGAAATTCCTACCATAACCACAACAAATCTATGATGGCGTATTAGGGTCATGTAGGTTGAAAAAATAAATAAATAAACAGAGGGCCACGAGAGGGGGCAATATTCAGGAAAACAAACTCTGAATTTCTGAGAAATGAAGTCATAAATTTAAGAGAAAAAAAAACGCACATCAATACTGTCTGAGATTAAAGTGGTAAATTCCTGAGAAAAACCTCACTATTTCATGGAAAAATAACTTGAATATTCTCTGAGATTTAAGTCAAAATTTACAGGAAACCCCAGCATACTGAGAGGCTGAGCGACTGTTATTTGAACATCTAATCAAGATGTCCCAGTAATAATGGTATAAGAATAGCTCCACAATGAAAGTTGCTGATGTCCGTATGTTACCTGGCCATCAGCTGGCGCATATGAGAAAAAAAAAGCTAAAGTATTTCAGAGAGGTGAGGAACAGTGCGCGATTGCGCAGTAAAACACTGAGTCGCACAGGACATGACCCCAGTCTCCTTGGCAAATGTCTTGTGCTTGATCCATGCATCCACCACATGGACTGGCTGCACTCTCTACTACATCATCATACTTTCTGGTAGAAGTAAAATTATAAATTTTTTCCTCAGACTATTACCACCCCCTTTATCCCTCTATAACGGCCCGATTATGCCATGATAACACAAACACACAGACACAAACTGGAGCACACAGGAACAAACCTCCAGCTGCTGTCGGAGGCTGAAGGCGTCTCCGCTTAGCATGTCTTTCTCTCGGGCCAATTTCTCCCTCAGGCTCCTCTCCCTCTGCACCTCCTCCTGGGCTGCACTCAACTCACTGTCAAACCTGCACCAAAAAACACATACACACACACGTTGACACACTCCTCTGATTAACAAAACACTGTAATGAAGCCACAACCACTGCTACATTGATGACATTTAAAGCTAAATTCATAAAGTAAAGTTCATGGAAAAATGTTATCATTAAAAATGTGCTGAGCTGGTCAGAGAGAAGATCCTACATGTTAAACTACAGCATGCATATTCAGTAATGCATATACAGCTACAGAGCATGTCCCCTGATAGTACCCCCCACCTCCACCCCACACACACACACACACACACACACACACACACACACACGCGCACACACGCGCACACACGCGCGCGCGCACACACACACACACACACACACACACACACGGTTTATCAGCAGTACAAATGAGCTAGAGATTTGTGCGCCTTCTCTGCACAGCATGATGCTATAAACAATCTGGAGCACAATATAGTTTTTCTTTACAGTTATTACTGTCACTACAGCAACACCACTGGACCCTTCACAGTTTGTGGGAACACGGCAGAATAAGGTAATACACCTGTGTGAAGTCACTTATATCTACAGACACCTGCTCAACATGAGTGTGTGTGTGTGTGTGTGTGTGTGTGTGTGTGTGGGCGGGGGTGGAGGGGCTGTACTGACTTTCTCTGCTTCTTCTCCAGGTCGTGGTTGCGGCTCTGTTGGCCCTCCAGGTGAAGTTTGGTGTCCTGCAGTTCAGCGGTCAGTCGTTGGGTTTTTTTCTTCAGCTGCTGGATGTTTCGCTGGGACTCTTCGTTGTCAGCCTGCAGGTCACTGATCTGCACAAGCACACAGGCAGCTAATCAGAACTGGAAAAGATTTCCTGTTGCTGGGAACTGCACAGAAAAAATGTCATGCAGTGTGCAATGACTTGAGAGCCTTCCATGCAGACGTATAATCTATACACTACATTCACATTACAACAGCTTGAAAACTGTCTTCACTGAATATACAGTGTCACATGTTCACTAAAACAAACATTCTGCAGCTATGCTGGTCAGCTGTGCTTTGACATAGATGCTAATGTCAAAATGCTAACATGCACACAATGAGAGTGCTAACACCCTGATGTTTACATGGTGGCCTGCAATATATTGATTTTCAGTCTTGGAGATATGCCCCTCTGTTTCTCTCTCAAACATGGAGCCTGGTGTGATGTACTGCTGTGGATGCCGCAGCATAACATATTTTAGCCACCTAAAAAAATCCATATCAGTTTAAACGTATGCTATATTGGAATATTTGCTCTGCTTTACCTTACCACTTATCAAGCAGACCAGAAACTGTGTTTGCTAAGTGATATTACTGTTTTTGTAAATGGAGTCTTGGTAGCTTTGATATAACAGCTTCAATTCTCTGTTGGAAAGAGCTGTCTGATAGCAAGGTTAGGTTGCAAAAAATATTCTTAATATTGCATACACTTGAATTGATACTAATTGTGATATTTATTGTGGTGGACTTTTTTTTAGGTGGCTAAAAACAGACTAACTGAGGCAGAGTTCGCTCACACTGTTTGATTTTATGTATGTGATGGTAGGATTTTCCACCCGAAGTTATTGTATATAAACATTGTGATTTGGTCTATAGTTTTGTTGTCTTTCATTGGCCCTGAATGTGTGAAGTTTCCACGTCCACAGCAACACTAGATTTGTTACTGAAAAATAAAACAACAAAGACTTACCTTGATTGGTTTTTGATTTGTTTAAAGTATGGGATTGTGATTCATCATGACAACATAGTTTCTGAACCCTCAATAATAACTAGATAAGAATGACATGATATGAACTGGAATCTTCACAGATAGCAAGATAGTAAGTCTCCTACTACCCTTACTAGATCTGTAACATAATGGATATTTTAAACTTGAATTGTCTTTCAGGGACTTTGGAGTTGATGTGAGCCTAACTCTAGCTTGTCTGTTAGGGGTGTTGGGTTATACCAGTATTGACGATATGCGCTATATTTAAAAAAGGAAATGCTGACATCATGTTAATATTACACATAATAATATCTTGTACAGGGCCTCTTAAATCCTATCCATTTCTTTCTGTTCCTTGTGATAACTGTGTAGTGAAAATCAAATAGCACGCCATCCCTACCTACTGTAAAATTAAATAACTGAAAGTATTTAAATCGTAATTAAAAAAGAAGCTTGGAGGTGTCTAATTTGGGTACAGCCTTATATCGCACCATAAAGGGCTGTACCTTTTGACTTCATTTGTTTCTTAAATACTTACATAAAATCAACGAATTTGACAGTACATGGAGAATGGTTTCTAGTGGAAGGTGTGTATCAGTGTGCACTCACCCTCCTCTCCAGCTGTCGTTTGTTCTGCTGCTCCACCTCCAGCTTGTCATCAAACTCCTGCTGCAGTCTCTTCTTGGTGAATTCAATCTCCCTGATGGCTCGTTCATACTTCAGCCTCCACTCTCCTCCTGTCACATCAGCATGATCACAGTCAGCCTCATCTTTTTGTTTCATATCTGAATATGCATACACTTGCTGCATACCTCCCATATAACATGTATTTTTCCAAAAGGACACATCTGTCACAGAAACACAATGTTAGTTTAAAATCCTGATTTTCAGTACCTCCCTACTTCCATGTGTCATAAAATATTTTTCCAAGGCATGATGATAATTTTATGCTAATCTTAGTAATAGTAACCACAATGTTGGCATGAAAAAAAAAATGCATTACAAGATCCCATATTCTGATTTTCTGGGAAATTTAAAATGGCCAATTTTTATTGGACCAACGATTCGCGACCATACAAGTTCAAAAACAGGGAACCATCAGCTGGCTTGAGCCAAGCTCAGACCAGCCAGTTCACAGTGTTGCAACATGTCTCTCCACTGTCCTGGTCTGAATGGGAAGTCATGCTTCAATTAGGCTGAGCTGAACTGTAAAAAATAAAAACCTTTAGGTAATTTCCGTTGCCAGTGTTCAAACAAAAATCCATTAAATAAGACAACTAATGTATCAAATGTCCCCTTTATGATAATGATATTTGAATATATTCCAGTAAGAAACCTCATTGTTTCCTGATCTGCTCAATAGACCTGCTGTTGATGCAAACACTTCCTTCATTTTTATTTGTTGTCTTGATGAATTAAGTACAATCGGTCTCCTTCAACAAAAACGTGAGCAGAAGGAAATTTATGCGTATTTCAGCATTCATCAATATGTTAGCTCTAATCTTTTCATAGGTAATGACAGAATCTACACCTGCTCCTGACTTTAACATGTAAGTTAAACATGACAAGAGATTAGAAATGTAACACATTTTGTTAAATTAGTTGGGATTTTGCAGATTTAAGCTTTAGATTAGAGTTCCTAAAAATGTGAATGAGTTATTTAAATTGACTAAACACAAAACTGCTGTAAAACTCCCTCTGCCCTCTTTACACACTGCAGCCCCAAACTGCATGTCATTTTTGTTTAATTTAATTATCAGAGAAGTAATGGCTCCCATTACCTCCTTCCAAGCCTTTGAGCTACAAATTGTTTTTGGTGCTCTAAGTAACTGGTAAACCACAACAATGCAAAAATTTCAATTTTTGTAACAAAATAAGATGACGTACGGTGTCAAATGCTTTTGACAAATCTAAAAAAAGTTCCAATGGTGTATTCTTTGTTATCATTGGCTATGTGTAATTCATTAGTAAGATGGGTAATAGCCATGTAGGTAGAGTGGGATTTCCTAAAACCATACTGATGTTTGTATAATATTTCGTTCTTGTCAAGATAGCTCAGTAATCTGTTATAGGCTAGCTTTTCAAGAACTTTTGTAAAATGGAAATTGGTCTGTAGTTAGTAAATATTGCAGGATCTTCAGCTTTGTATATGGGAATGATTTTGGCCATTTTCAATTCCTGTGGCACAATTCCTTTAGAAAAGGACAAGTTAATTATATGTGTCAGTGGTTTGGCAATGGCATCAGAAACCACTTTAAGTAGCTCTGCACTGATATTGTCATAACCTGAAGCAGAATTCTTCAAAAAACCTAATATCTTAGAGACTTCACTGCAGTTAACAGGACCTAGATGAAGTCCACCAGTAGGGGGTGATGTTAAAAATTGGAGTGGGCTTTCATTGACTGCAGGAATTTTAGGGGCCAATGCTGGTCCAACTTCAGTAAAAAACTGATTAAAGTTGTGGGCTATAGTTGTAGGATCCTCTACTAGTGATCCATTGACTTTAAATTCATTGGGAAAGGATTTCTGTGTTTTTCTTTTGTTGAGAATTTTTTTAATGATACACCAGAGTGCCCTCATATTATTTTTTACACTTGGAGAGTTCGGTACTGAAGTAGTGTTTCTTTGCCCCTCTAATAGTATGATTTAATTTGTTTCTGTATTGTGTAAATTGCTTACGATGAAATGGAACAGGATTGGAGAGATATTTTTTGTATAGTTTGTTTATTTCTAAGGGACTTGATAATTGCTATGGTTACACATGGCTTTGTTAGTTTAGGGTGAGACTTAGAATTCCTCTTCTTCTCTGGAAAGGCAACATTGTAGGATTTAGTTACTTTAAGATGCTCAATTAGCTCCTTAAATTGGTTAATAGTGAATGGGTTGATTAATCTATAGGTAGATGGGTTGGAGTTATTGTCCATAATAGATGATCTGATATGTCCATACAAAGGATTCCTGAGTTCATTTTTTAAATCAAGCACATTAGTGAAAATATTGTCAGTCAACGTGGCTGAAGATTCAGTTACTCGAGATGGCTTGGAGATCACAGGGTAAAAAAAAAGTATGAAAACATTGTATCCAAAAATGAATGAATTTGAGTATTCTTAACAGTCTATAATATTATTATCAAAATCTTCTCTCTCCCTGGAAACAATGTCAAGCACATCTGCCAAGTGAGTTAAAGTCACTGATGCTCAAATTTGGTGGTTTATAAATACATCCAATGATAGTATGATTATATATTTCTATAAAAACACTCTCACCTGAGGACATGAAACTTTTTTTCAATATCATGCCTTTCCTTATACTCTAGACAGGTGTTTACATACAGAGAGGTACTTCTGCCTACTTTATCTGCTCTACATCTATAAACATGATTATAATTCTCAATACCATACATGTCACAATTTTCCTGGTTTAACCAAGTTTCTGAGACTCCCACTGCAGAGAAGGTGTAATTTAGATTAGAGAGGCAGAGGATGAGTGAATCGAAATTCTTTGGTATACTGCGAGCATTAATATGCAAAAGTGAGAGGTCATCTTACTTTTTAACTTGATCTCTGATATCTTTAATGTCCTCTTCCAAGAGATAACTACAATCAGACATAAGGGCTTGATTCATGTCAGATAAGCAATTCATATCCGGGTCATTGTTACACAATATAACACTTGAGGGAGAGTCACCTTGAACAATAATTTCCGCAGGATCAAAGGTGGCTACACTATTTGGCTTGACCTTTGGCTTCTTCTTAGATTGTTGTTCATGCAGAATATTAAGCTCAGTATTATTAACATGACTAAAAGGAAAGTGGTCCATGTGTGACATGATTGTTGTTAAATACAAATCAGCATTGTTTTTAGTCAACCAAGTCTCAATTAGCTCAATCACACTGGAAGAGAAGTTGAGGTTAGTCGGACAAAGGCTAAGAATATCCTTTGGTAAGCTGGAAACATTAGTATGTAGTGGGAAAAATTCACTCTTCATTTTTTGGAGGTCAAGATTTCTGCAGCGTTCAAGAATCTGGAGTAGGTTTTTAAAACCAAGGTATTTTATGTGCAAATTCACTCACAGATTTACAAACATTTCATGAATGAGACCCAATGTGTATTTCCACAGCACTAAATTCATAAGTGCATAACATTTAGGTCATAAACAACTCTGCTGCTCTCACCTCCTTTGTTAACACTAATACTGGTTTTATTTACTAATTATTTACAATGCTGCCAATTACATTTTTAAAAAATCCTTATAATCCCTCCCATTGGTGATACACTCTGATCAAACGGGAAATCTTGGCAGTGTTGATCAAATATGAACCAAGATTCTGTTACTGCATTGCCTATATCTCGCCTAATAAAAAATTGAGGGGGGATGGCATCCCCCTTGAAATAAAAACGGTCAAAATCATCCCCCTTCTAAACCTGCCATCCCCCCTTTCCACCCCTTGTGTCATTTTTTTGAATGAATGTGGTATTACTGCTATTTCAACATTTAGTTTTACCTTTGGTTTCACGCATATTGAGTAAAATACTGTGGGCGAGGGCACACATGCAAAGATAGGCTATTTTTATATCATATCTCAGCGAGCTGCGCCGTGGATGTTATGCCTGTGCCCTATAGAGCGCGCCCAAACAATGCATAGTGTGTCCAAATTCACACTTGTTCTTCTCTATGGATTTTCTCCGCAACCGTGGGTTGTAGCGAGAAGCCACTCTTATCACGTGAAACAGCGGAACCGCAGCTTTCCGACAAGACCAAGCACTTGTCGGTGGTCCAATGTTTTCACAGCGAAAAAAAAAAAGATAAAATTACACTAAAATGATGTATAACAGAGCTTTCATACAGCTTTGCACACACATTACTCTTGGATGGATTGCATTTGCAATTCATATATTGTCAGATTCCAGAGAGTCTCCCCTCTTCATATATGGCAGAATATGTCAACTTCCAACTTGCTATGGTGAGATACACGTAAAAATGTAAGAATTTAGTAACACAGATTTGTTTTTTTCATTGATATAAAAATTTATATAAAATACAGGCACATAGAAGGACATGTGGTGATGGCAAATCTGGATAGCCCAGATTGTCCTAAAAAAAAAAAAAAAAACAAGATATAGCATGTGTATGTAGCCTTTATAATGACTGTGATATGAACTTAAAAGTAAAGGCAGGAAAAATACCCCAAAAAGGCTTAGGGCCCACTGGGTTAAACAGTGATATTAAAGGGAAAGTGACAAATTATTTTCAGCCCCAAAAATTATTTTATCTTTAGTGTTTTTTTTTAAATGCACACTTGATTGTTAGGCATTATCAAGAAAATATGCAGTTTTCTTAAAAATCAACTGGAAGAGTAATGTCATGTGCTTGCATAAGATTTCTGCTCAGTCATTCTAACAAAATCGTAATGAGCTTGTTTTCTTCACATAGAGGATAACTATGGCCAGCAAGCAAGGGCAAGAAGCATGACTATGAAAATCTCTGGAAACTTTTATGAGATAGGGGAGAGTGGGGTAGGCAGCCATAGAATTGGTTCTATGTATTTTGTATTATTTGTATTTTTAATATATCTTTATATTTTAAGTTTCAATTTGCACTCCATGCCCTGAAGTTGGGAATTTTAACCTACAATATCTGTATTTGTATCACTAAAGATCAACATTTTCCCAATTTCTTTTTCATTTTTTTCATGAAGGAGTTCTTGTTAAATTTATGATTTAATTAATCACAATTAAAAAATAACCCTTATATACTAGTTTGATCATATACCACTAACTGCTTTTTTGAAAAATACACTATAATTCAATATTCTAAAAGCAAAATTGACTTTGATTATTACTAGTATCATTGATTGACCCAAACAGAAGAAGAAGAAATGATTTTGCACTTGTCCTGTGCATTTGACCCTTACTACTGTAAGTAAGAGCAGTGGTGCTATGGCAGACCCTCTACGCTGTCATCAGCACAAATTATGTCCCCATGTGAAAAAATCCACCATCCAGCCTGATTTTTTTTTTTTTTACAACTTGAGTACTGGTTAGGGCTAACCTTAACCCGCTGAAACTAGCTAGCTAGGTAGCCTAGTTATTAACCTGTACTTGCTAGCTACTTACAGCAGTGTCATCATCCAAAACAGCATTCTTCTGATAGAAATGTTTTTGGGATTTTCTTTTTTGTTTTGTTTTTAACCTAAAAACACTTGCTGGTAAATTTCTCTGGTTTTGTCAATAACTGAACATCTAACTGTCTAACTGAGCATGTGCAGAGTGAGTGGCATCACTCTAGCTTACTTCATCAAATGCATATTGTTGTCTCAAACGATGTTTGGGTAGGAGTAATTCCTGGACTCAAAATATTTCTTGGAGGTGCTCTTTGGTTAGGGATACATGTAGACATCACAAAGAAGTTTCAAAGCAATCTCTTTAAGTCAAATACCTTTATAATGGCATGATCATATTAGACATAGAAACAATCTCCAGCACATTTCAGCACCAGTCTTTCGTGAAGGAACAAAACCAAATTATTTAATATTGGCACAAACAATCATCTAGTGGTATTCCTAATAGCTTTAATGCATTCCTTGACCCAGAAAATGTGTATTTTGACACCAAGACTGACCTTCTATGTAGCTTGGAAGCTGAGATATTGGCAGTTATAGATTTTACATGGCCTTCCACCATCTTGATGAAGTGGCTCCCCTTCTAAATTGAAAGTTATGATGATGAAGTACATGTGGAAAAAATTTGGTGCTTTTGTCCGGCGCGTCCCCATTATTTTGCTAGGCCGCCTGACTATAACATGTTTTCAGACATATATTTTTGAGTATTTTTTTTCTGTTTTTTTCTGTTCTGTTTGTTACCAGCCAGCTGCCATATTTTTTCCTGTGTCAAAACATAGAAGCTACCCATTACTTCATTCAACAGCAGGGGCATTTATTGGTCAAGTGCTGTGCTGTGCAGAGCATTCTGGTGGTTGTAGGTTTTCTACCTCTTGAGGGAATGCCACAGCCTTTTCTCAAAGTTTTCTTTGGTCGTGAAGCACCAATTTCAAAAGGATCTTTATCTTTCTACTGCACAGACAGCCCAGTTTTATGAGACCATCTTTCCAGCAGTGAAATAATTCTTTAAATAATGGACCAACAAACCAATGTTGACAATTTCCATCATGTCTGAGTACATCCATATGTGGAATCCACTGCTACCTCTACGCAAGTCCATAAAAACCACTGATTTAATTGAATCATTAAGCTCAACTGAAGTAGGATCATGAGCTACTGATATTTGTTTTGATACTAAGATGCTCACCTACAGCCAGTTTAAAACCGTATCCATTATATGAAATTCTTTTACTTTACTGAATAAGTCAGTTCAAATACTTTTAGACACATTTCAGTGAGACCTATACTGTTTCCAGGTATCTTTGTATGCACAACCCACACATATTGAATGTACTTTGAGTCTGACATGGAAAATACCTTCATGACCGTGTTGCAGTGCCACTTCACCTGAAAGCTGTCAAAGCTCTGCTATGGTACAAACAAGTGAAGCTGTTCAGACCTATGCAACACGAACATACTTCGAAAAATCAATCTACAGTACATTCATAAAGTCTGCAAGGCACACAATGACAGCTGGCAGCCGGCCTGCAGGACGTCTGCAACTCAATCCCTACTTAATTTTTCACTTTTAACTGATCAATTTCTAACGTACTTCTTCACATTGAATTTTTGCTGGGCTTTTGTCAAAGCATCGACCACACACCACCCCTATGGTTCCTGCACCTCCACTGAAGAAAACAGTATGGGAGTGAATTGCTGCTCTTGTAAGGTCTGTGTGCGAGTATGTATATGACCAGTTCATGGACAGTTTGTATCAAGACGTTTACATTCAAACCAGTGCTTGTTTGTTGAGCTTCTATTAACAGACTGTTCACAAAATTAACCTATTGTCATCAAAAGACTGACTGTGACCACTTTTCCTTTTTATGATTTGCGCTGGTTAATCTCTGGTTGTTTCTGAGGCTGAAGTTTGCTGTGTTGTATTTGATTTAGTGAGGAAAATGATCAATTAGTTGATTGGTAGAAAATAATGAACAACAACTTTGAAAATCAATTGTAATTTTTAAGTTAGACTGTCAAACGTTCTCTGCTTCCAACTTTTCCATTTGCTGCTTTTATATGTTATTTATTGCTGTAAATCTACAGTTTTGGACTGCTGATCAGACAGAGAAAGTTGTCAGGTTAGGTTCTTTGAAATTGGCCATTTTCAATACTTTGAATTGGTTATTTAATAGGTTAATAGCGTTTAATAAAAAAATGAGAATAACTGCCCTACAGTTGTATGTCTCCACACACCAGTTAAGTTTCTCTTACAGTTTACATCCATGTCTGTGAAAACATGTGTCTTCCCCCTGACAGCACAGGGTTAGGGTTCTATACAATCAGCACAGTTTCAAGACTGACACCCAAGATTAGTGTCACTAATATATGACATTGAGTTTTGTCATATTAGCAAATTAATTATTGAGTTATGGCCAAAACTAACCCTGACCTTTGACCACAAAATTCTAATCAGTTTATTTTTCAGTCCAAATGAAAGTTTGTGCCAAATCTAAAGAAGTTCCCTCAAGCTGTTCTTGAGATATTGTGTTCACAAGAACGAGATGGGTGCAAGGTCACAGCTAAACAATAAATCATAATGGATCAGTGTACATTTTGAACGTAATTGCTTATCTTTTATTTCACTATTTCACAGTATAGTTGTAATTGCGGACAAGACATGGCCGATTCACTGGGATTAAGATCACAGACAACCTCCAAAATTATTATAAATCACCTGAGGTCCCCCTGTAATAGGCTACTAGTCCTGTGCGAACAGGGCTAACCATTATGTAGGGATGCACCAAAATGAAATTTATTGGCCAAAGCCAAACAATAATGAAACATTAGGCCGAAGGCTGAATACTAAACACCTTACCTTTTTCATTCATTCATTCATTCATTTATTATTTTTGTATAATTTACTTTTCCACTTTTTTCAATGTTGCATAAACCAAAGGGTTTATGGCTACTAGATGGCACAGCATCATCTCAGATGTAAACAAAAAGCCTGCATTGACTATGGCTGGCCTAAATGAGGTCAGATTTCAGCACGGAACAGCTCTGACTGCTCAACACATTATTACTTCTCTGTATGCCACAAAGCAAGCAATGGTTTCCTTATATCAAGTAGGGCTAAAAATCGAACCATTAAGCCTAAAGGTGCTTTTTACTTAGCCTAGCCTACTATATTTTCTTTTCACTGCTGCAGCTGGTGTCTTTCTCATAATCTGTATGCTTTCAGTGTTTTTTGATTTTAGATGAAAGATTCAGCTTGTAGTGCTGTTGGTCTTTACACACATAGCCTACCCCCTCTAGAAATTTCTGCCGAACAGTGTTTACAAATTGCTGTTTTAGGTTCATTCTTGGATATAATGCCTCCACACTGCCGATATGTTTGTTGTATTAAACCGCACGTTACCAGGCTCCCAGTCGCTGGCAGGCTGAATATGTGCATCACTTCATTTCTGTTTTGGCGAGGGATGTTGTGTTTCAGCGCGGCAATGTAATGTAGCCAATATATTCATAGGCTTTTGGATCACTCTGTAGTCTAGGCCTATTCTTTTCATGGACATAACAGGGCAGTGAACTAGTCAACACGTCACCTGTCGATCTTTGAATTCTTTGCTCAAATGTTTCACCAAGTTGTGATGTCTTGTATTGTCTCCCTTTGCGAGGCAGACTTTCCCTTGTCTTTTTTCACGTGCACCAACAGCGAATGTTGATACAGGTGTTGTCATACACACTGGCGCCTACCCCTATAGGCAAGTAAGGCAAATGCCTCTCCACTTTCACAAGGTGGGGGGGCAAAACTCATATCCCCCCCCACACACACTTTTTTCAACTGTTTTAAGTCAAAACGTTGTTGCATAATATTTAATTGAATATTTTCAATATAAAATCTAATTAAAAATTAAATAAATGAATCTTATTTACATTTAAATAATCGTATTTGAATTATTCTGCACCCCATTTTCAATCCAAATGGCATGTTCCAGGCTGTATGAAGCAAGTGCACCATGGCTGCCATGTCCGCTTATTAGAAGGAGTTTGGATTGTTTGTATTTCTGTAAATTTGCTTTCAAATACTGGTAGTTAGCTTGCCAGTTTTAGTTGTGGATGCATTTCATGTTTTCGTCATTGTAGTTTGAGACACATTAATGATAAAAACAGGAAAGATGTGGAGAAGCAGCTGGTCTGATTGCGTGTTTCACTCCGGACATCTGGCGCTGCTCTCTGCACACGCATACTGCAGCAGGAGCTGTACAGTCCGGTACAGTGTGCCACAGCCTGTACATGAAAAACCAACCATGAAACGCCAGCTAACTATCCATAACTTATGGAAGAATAAGATAAGGAAAAAAACATGTGAGGTGACCAGACGTCCCACATTGCATGATTGTTTGTCACCTGCACTTGCATTCATGCCGGCCCACGTAGGCTCTCTGTTTATTGTCATAGTTACTATGACCATCTATCCACTATTTCAACCTCCTTGTTCGCAACAGGTGACACTCGTTAGCTAATGACACTCACGCGGTGTGGCGCGAGTGTCCATAGGCTCACTGGAGATGAACTGTGCTTCGCCTGGAAAGTAGACGGCCACAGTGGGGGGCAGTGACAAAAAGCTGCAGTGAAGTCGGACAGTTTCCCAACAGTTTCCAGCAGCCTTCCGTCCGTACAGGAAGTCACAGACACACTTACATCCTGTCTGGAATGATGTCAATTCATCAAAAAAGTGATCAGACCCATATGTCAGTTTGTTCTCAGTCTCCAGTTGTTTTACTAATTATGATAGATTAATTTATTAAAATGCTTTACAGGTGATCTGTAGTTTATGTTCATGGTTTAACCTCCATTTGATATGAATTCTCCTGTAAATCAGCATCATATCAGCTTGACCTGTCCCCTCAACTACACAGGCTGAATAAACTGTGTTTGACTATAAAGTTCATATTTTCAGGAAAAAATACAAGACCACAGCTTTCATTAAGGCTCAGATACAGTCAGGGCTTCACATCTGTACAGATGTTATTATAAGAATCCTCACATCCTACTGACCACAAGTCTCTGTGTTGCTAAATACTTCCTCCCACAGTCCAAAGACATGCAGGTCGGGGATAGGTTAATTGGTGACTCTAAATTGGCCGTAGGTGTGAATGCGAGTGTGAACAGTTGTCTGCCACTATGTGTCAGCCTTGCGACCTGTCCAGGGTGTACTATGCCACTTGCCCAATGTCAGCTCCAGCTCCACTACATTAATTTGCTTGTGTTTCAAATTTGTCATTACCAAAAGCTAATGGCACTATCTAGAGCCAGTGTTAAGTTTGTTGTCCATTCTTTTCTATTCTTTTCAAATCCTACACACCAGATCTTTAACTGAAGAAAATGTAATCAACATCTGCCAAAACTTTATCGTAATCATAAATATTGCATGATGTAGGTGCAGTTGCCTCCAGCTGCCTCTCTGTCAGCTCCGCTACATTAGTGCTAAATTTAGGCTTTTATGTCCATTTTATGTGGTGGTGGTGCTTTTTGTTGTTGGAGCTGGACGGTGGTGGCAGGTGGCTGTGAGTTTCTCATCAAAATGACAAAAATCAACTCACCAGTCTGTAAACTCTCCTTCTGTTGACCTCTAGCTACCTAGATAGAGGTTTTCATACAGCGTTCAGAGGCAGCTACTGTGCGGTGCTGCCAGTGTTCAGGAGGAGCAACCGAATGGCGGTCTAGTTGGGGTCAATATGTATGGACAATTAAATCATTCCACAACCAGAATCCATGGGTTACCAGAACCATCCGAAAACATGGACAATTATAAAGCAGCAGCCAACAATGCAAGAAGATGCAAAAAAAGACTAAATTACAGTGCACAAGTTAAAGGAGCTGGTGGGATTACATTTCACTGGAGTTCCTTGTATAATTCCAAGTTACAAATAAACGATTGATTGAATGTATATAAGCCGTCGCACACGTGTATGTACCCTTGGCTGCCCCCCAAAAATACCTTGCCTTATTGAAACTATGTCCTCACATATATGTTTCCACCAATGACTAGAAAATGACAAAAGATGTGCATTGTCGAACATCATGCAAAACCTCAAAAGATTATCACAACTTTATTTTTTTTATTTCACTGCTGTCTGAGCAGTTTCTACAGCCATCACGATTTTTTTCACACTGCAAATCCATGTACTCTCTCAGCTGGCAGGAAATGTGGGGATTATGGTGTCAGTTTCTTAGTATGAATATATAACCATAACAATTGCAATTACAATTAATACAAAAGGCTGTGTTAAGATTGACATCAGCAGCCTCCTCATTCATTTCAATGACACCACTGGGTTGGCACAATGGGGATCTAAACGCAGAGGGCCCCAGCAAAATAACCTCACGAATACAACAAAATGCCACATATCAGCAAACATTCCTGGCAGATAATGTTGCCACATTAATGAGATAATTCTCAGGCAATGTGGCTCTATTTTCAGTCTGAACAACTGTTTACAGGGTCGTATGTAACACAGCTACTTAGGCTTAAGTTGTCCCACCTCAACAGATGTGATAAAGCTCGCAGAACTGCCACTCAGACTTGATCTGTACATGCCCACACAGTCCTGAGAAAACATCTAATCAGTCTAACACTTACATGGGTGTCCAGCAGCTTTACCACAAGGCTGACAGTTAACATTTTTATGAGTGAATTTTTAAAGCAACATGACTATCAGAAGGCTGGGCAGATTCGTAAGCATTGCTGTAGTGGGGTGTATCTGTCATTCTCTTCACATGCTGTCTGTGTGTCTAACCTGTGTCGTCATCTTCCATCTCTCCATTGAGTTCAGATGCCCTGATGAGTCGAGCTTCCATCACCTCCATCTCCATAGACTCCATCTGCTTTTTCATGTTGTCAAACTTGGCCTGGTGGATCACAAAAAACAAACAAACAAAAAAAACATTTCTATGACAACATGAACACATCTGTCTCCATGGATTAACCTGGAAATTCTACAGGTTTTCGTGTGTTGGAGCCCAAACAGAAGCATATCACAAAGACAGAGAGGACCACATTCTCAGGGGCCCATGGAGGGAAGTTTTGGTAGTTGTTAAAAAACTAAGATCACACTAAGTCCTGTCATGATGTGCTGATGCTACTCGCGACCTTCAGTGTATACCTCTGGGGTACTGGCATGTTCCACATACTCCATCAGATTGGGATATGGAGAATTTTGAGGCTAGATCTACATATTTAGCTCTTTGTCACGTTCCTCGGGTCATTCCTGAACAATGTTTATGGTGTGGCATAGTGTATTGTCCTGCTGGGGGGGACACTGCCATCAAGGAGTGCCCTTGCCATGAGGTGTTTGGGTTGGTGAAGCATGTCAGGTGGCATAAGGTTTCTCAGCAGAACATTCAACTGTTACAAGATTATCAATGTTATTCACTTGACAGTGGTTTTAATATTTTGGCCGATCGGTTTATATGTGTCTTCAACTTCGGTAGTTGTGTCATTTATTACATTAAATGTTTCTCTCAACTCTTATTTTCCTGAGGATCCACCACAATACTTTACTGTATGGATTAATCCAAAAATGGCACTGGTCCATTCCACTGCAAACATTCCCAACATGCAATGAACCTTTCCCTCTGTGTGAATTCCCACATTGCCCCCTTGTGCCTCTTCCTCACTCACAAGAAGAAAATAAATCCATCCCACATTTCTATTTCTCGTTTGGAGGCAGCCCCTCCCTATGGCTATCTGAGCAGTCACGGGAAAAAATCTATCCCAACATCCCCCAATAAAAATAGAGAAAGAAATCATGTCAAAAATGTCAAATTGTGAACTAAATGGATGGAGGAAGCTGGGGGAGGGCAGTGCTGGAGAAATGGCCTGACAATATGATTTCACAATTACAGTCCTGGCTCTGGCTCTGGGTGTGTGTGTGTGTGTGTGTGTGTGTGTGTGTGTGTGTGTGTGTGTGTGTGCATGCGTGCGCGTGTGTGCATGCGTGCGTGTGTGTGTGTGTGTGTGTGTGTGTGTGTGTGTGTGTGTGTGTGTGTGTGTGTGTGAGGGAGCAAGAGAAGAGAAAGCTGGTGGATAGCTGAAAAACAGGGAGCGGCTTATAGACAGCTTGTGTCCTGTCAGAATGACACTGTCATTCTATTGCAGGTGTCAGTGCAGCACTGGCTGATCCGCTATTTTGGCAGAATATGTTTTGAATGATATTAAGGTTCAAACTTATGCTAAGATTTCTTTTAAGTCTATCTTAATACTACCGTTGCATGCCAGATAGTTTGTTGAAAGTGCTAATGGTTACTGTAATCATTCCTCCTCTCCAACATGGCTGTGAAGTGATCCCTTCAAAGTGCCTGTGATTGCATTGTAAAATATGGGGAGCGAACCCAGCGGTACTCTGATAAAGTATGTTCCAAAGTTCAGCTGAAGCTAATACAAGGCTACAAATTGAGGTTGGAGATAGACAAATCAAGGTTTTGTATATTTTTTTTAATTGTGTGTCATTTTATTGCAGGTACTTTGTCCCAGACAACATTCTCAACACTTTCTACACTTGAAGAAATGAGAGTTCCAAAAGGGTTCTTCCTGAAGGGAAGAGGTTCCCAGAGGTACCCAGAACCATTTGCTTCTGAAGAACCTTTTTTGAAGAAAGGGTTCAATATTAGCTTCATATTAACTTCAGCTGAACTTCACTAAAAAGATGTTTTGCACTGTATGAGGACCATTACTGTCAATGTAGCTATAGCTCTATGAACTGAATCACTTTACAGCCAGTATGGAGACAAGGAAAAATGAACAAATAACTTACAATGCACAATGGATTTGCAAGTATTACAGTGAGATCCTGTAGAATTAACACAACACATGCAGAGCCTATCCTTTATCAACTGTACAGGTGGGCTGAGATTAAAAGAGAGTCACTGGAGCTCATGCAAAAACTACTTGCACAGACAGATTTGTTCTTAAGAGGCATGTAAAAGTGATTCAGAAAAATTTCAAATTCACGCAAGGTCCAAACCTGTCATTTCAGTCCTGTACAGATACTCTGCATTCAAAAGCAAAAAACATTTTGTTTGACTTGAGAAATGCTATTCCTTAATCTGCATGAATTTGGAGTTTAAATATGATACAAAAATTAAGTAAAATTTTATGCAAAAACCACCAAATCATCGAGGGTTTATTTGTTTACTTTTTGTGTTTGTTTTGTATTTTTATTGGCATCTTTTTCTGCAACTTAAACGTGTAGTTGTTGTCACTCTGACAGCTGCCTCAGGGTCTTTCAGCAAGTCTTTGTCCAGGACCATCCTCCATTGCACCCAACAATGTAACATCACCCACTGTAGGCCACAGTATTCTCTTGATTAATATCTCCATGATTCTCATGTCCCCTTGACATTCCCCCACATATAGGGAAGGACAGTTAAAAATTAAGAAGGACAGTTTTTAGAGATGTTTTTTGTTTTTGTTTTTTAACAAGAGTGTACAAAACTGTTCTCACATGAGGCCAATGTTAGCACTGTGCCTCACAATAAAATGGCATATAAAAAAATGCATTTTAGAGGTCTGACGTGGATATGAACGAATGTCAACACAATTTCAGAAAAATCCAAGTGTTTTATGTGTGTAATCATGTGTTTATCAGTATGGACAGACAGCAATGAAATAACAAGTGACAGAAGAATGTTGGTTCCTGTGTGAGATCAAATGAAGTGATTCATTTACACACAATGCTATTAAAAGGTCCAGTATGCAGGGAATATATTTGCAGATATTGAATATAATATAAAAGTATGCTTTCTTGGGGCGTTGGTGGCTAAGTGGATAGAGCAGGCGCCCCATGTACAAAAGCAACGTCCTTGCTGCAGCAGCCGCGGATTCAATCCCAGCCTGCGGCTCTTTGCTGCATGTAATCCTCTCTCTCTCCCCATTTCACACTGTCCTGTCTATTAACGGCATAAAAGGCCAAAAAAAAAAAAAATCTTGAAAAAAAACCCCAAAACAAAACAAAAAAACATGTTTTCTTTTGCGTACAATTGCCTGAAAATGAGAATTGTGTTTTTGTTACCTTAGAATGACCCATTTCTATCTACATCGGGAGCAGGTACTTGTTAGATCGCCATGTTGCACCGCCATATTCCTGCAGTAGCCCAGAACAGACATACCAAACACTGGCTCTAGACAGACTCTTTTGTGCCTTCCCATTTTCATGTCAGCCATTGTAGTGGGAAGCCTAAATCGTTTTTTTAACGTGAAATTGCTTTACTCAGTGTTTTTAGTGGTATAAATCATCAGGTCCATTTGTTTTGCAGAGAACAAATCCCTGCAGCTAATTCAGCTCCCAGTAAAAACCTCCTGAACAATGAACACTGAAGGAATTCAAATCGGGAGAAGTTTCAACTGGTTGCAATCTGCAATTCTCATGGCTAGATGCCACTAAATCACCCTAAATCTTACACACTGGACCTTTAAAAATTACATACATAGACATAATGTTACTAATACACATATGACAATGTTGTATAAATCTCTATTTGAAAAAAAAAAAAAAAAAAAATATATATATATATATATATATATATATATATATGTATATAGATATTTTTCACGGCTTTTTGCCTTTAATGGACAGAGACAGGGTGAAACGAGGATAGAGAGAGAGTGGGGGGATGACATGCAGAAAGAGTTGCAAGCCGGAGTCAAACTTGTGACCGCTGCAGCGGCGATGATTCACCTTTGTATATGGGGCACCGGCACTATCTACTACGCTACCAACGCCCCAATCCAGTACCTCTTAAATCATTCCACTTCATTCCATTTTCACTTTGTCTCCCTCTACCAACGCCATCTGGTTGACTTTTTGTTCCAACAACAACATCAGTACTCCTTTAGAAACCTTACAATATACTGTACTAAAAAAATCCCACAAGAGCAAAGGCAGTGCTGGCTAACAGTTTGCTCTTTAATAATTCAAGCTGATGTACTAATGTTAAATTTATATACAAATGAGCAGACATTTAACTATATTTTACATTGTGCCTTAACATTAAACTTCATGGTGAAGTTGGAGAATGTGGCTGTGTTGTAGAAAACTTTATTACCTCATTGCTAAAGGGCTAATTGGGCAATAAACTGTTATCCATCTCTATTTGCCATCACAATAAAGTAGCTCCATTTTCATTTGCCTTATTAGAACTCTGCTCGGAAAAGAGCATCAAGTGATGGAATGGGTCAGTGCTATAATGGACACAGTGACACATTACTTCCCCGTTGTGCGACAGTTTTAATCAAAGCTAAACTTAAGAGTTGACTGCAGCCATTTAATGGTGCAGTATGTGAAGACAACAAGACTCTCTTATTACATGACTGTGTCACTTAACAACAGTTCCCCTGTTATCTTCTGTGTGTGTGTGTGTGTCTCTCTCCCTCTCTCTACCTGCAAGTCCTTGATGTCCTTCTCAAGGCGAAGTCTCTCAGAAGTCTCAGTCTCCAGCAGCTGGGAGGCTGACTCCCCAGTGTTCCGCTCATCAGCCAGCTCTGACGACAGCTCTGTGATCTGATGCAAAACAAAAACATACATACACACAGTCACACACACATAGAGCAAGTGTCAAGCATGTTTATACTGTATATATGTTCAGTTTGGATGATTTATTATGTCACAAATAGACAGAAAATGAAAGAAAACACATAAGAACTATGTTCTTATATAATCAACACACTCTTCAACCAAAACTTAGTTGAATGTTTATTTGGGGAAAGACACCTATGTTTCCATGGACGGATATGTAGAGGATATCACATGGCATATTAGTTTTCCTCTGTGGCTTTCCCCATTAGAATTACACTCCATTTTCATAGTAACTGAACACTGGGGGTGCTTGTCTTTGCCTTTTTACATGTTTCCTCGCTTCCTGGATGACCAGGAAATTAATCTTGTCCACTATTATGCCTCAAGGCTTGAGCAATGATACAGGAGACCATCCTTCGCAGAAATTATTTTTTACAGAAGTCTATTATTGGACTGAGAGTCCCCTGTAGTGGAAATGTGTCAGTGACTGGATGCTGCAGCTGACTGGACAGCTCTGATCACTACAGTTTTAAAGTGGGACAAACAACAGATTCAACTTTAAGGTGTGACATCATCACCATGTTTAGATTTTAACTGTTAAAACAACTTTTATCATTCATCAGATGATGTTGTAGCAACATGCACCCACCTACACTTGGGACAGCATATCACCTTCTCTGTGTAACACAACTCTTCAAGAATACAGCATCTGAAAATCTGTCATGTGGTGTTCCCCATGCTTCCGTCTTTGGCCCACATCTGTTTGCCTTGTAAATGCTTCCCCTTGGACAGATAAAACTCTTTAAAGGTATCTCCTATCCCTGCTATGCAGATGATATTCAACCATACATTTCATTTAAGTCTTAAAATGTAGCACAGTTGTCTGTTTTAAATGACACTTTCTCTAAAAGTGTGTTTCCCACTCGCATCTCACTTTGGAGGTACTCAATGAAAAGACACAAGTGATGTACGTATGAAGTATGTAGGATTTACAGGGACATACTGGTACAAATGTAATATAATATTAAAAACCATGTTTTTATTAGTGTAAAACTAAGAATAACTGTGTTTTTGTTACCTGAGAATGATCTGTTTATGCCTACATACAGAGCAGGTCTTCTTCCATCGAGCCCACCATGTTGTTTCTACAGTAGCCCAGAACAGAAAAACCAAACACCATTTGCATATTTGTGTTGGCCACTGTAATTCTCCTACATACTTGGCACATAGGAGAAGTTTCAGTTGTGCAGCCTCACTGCTAGATGCCACTAAATCCTACACACTGGACATTTAAGACAAATGAGAAGCACCCAGGTTGAAAACCAGTGCTCTACTCCCCCCTCTGGTTGAAAGTGGGTTGCACCTTCACACTATTTGACCTGTAAACACATCCAACAATATCACTGTGTACAGGCACACCTGCCTGTGGACGGTTGTTATATAGTGTACATTGTATAGCATCCTGTACGTAGTGCAATGTGTCTAGCCTTTGTTGTCTTCTTACATTCTGAATTTTTATACTAACAATATTAATCTTGTACTGTATGCTTTGGCAATAATGTCTCCAACCATGGTTAAGCCAGTATGCAAAGCTGTCATGTGTCTAACTTTTGTGAGAAAAGATTCATAATTCTTTATAATTTTTCTCAGCATCTCAGAATCTCAATGATTCTCAGACATGACCTTAACCCTCCTCTCTACATGTGTCTGCCTGTGTCTGTGTTTTTACCCGGCTCTCAAGGCGGTCGCTGTTGAGTCTCAGCTCGTTCCTTTCTTTCTCCACCTTCTCCAGCTTCTGCTTCAGTTGCTGGATCTCTTCCTGACAGGGAAATACAGACAGTTAATGACAGACAGACATGTTTGTAAAGATACAGCAGATGGAGTAAATGAATCAGCATATGAACTCATAATACTCATAACTTTGTTCATCTTTTGTGTAATTTTAGGGTTGTACTTGACACAGTTTCATATATCATGTATATAAACTAAGCACAAAAAGTAAGGAAATTTGTGTTTGGTAGATTATTTCTTTGTTGTAACAATGCTTCTTGGTAATAAATCTTATATCATTGGAAAGCCTGTTTATTTCCCTTTCAAATGGTGTCACATTTGTAAGGAATATGCATTTGTGTGATGAGCAGCAGAGCTGAGTATGTAGGTTGTGCCCATGAAAAATTTGCCAAATCTTCTCTGCCAATGCCAAATAGCTTTTTTTGCTGTTGCTATTGACACTTGTTTTGAGCTTCTGGTACCCCCAGGTGCCAATCAGGCACCTGATCCTCAGCACCTGTGAGCATGGGCCCTGCTGCAGTGGTCAGGTGGTGTGCTCTCCAAGAATCAGCATGCCACGCTTGACTGACCTGGATAAGGCCTGTGCGATAGGGCAACTTCAAGCTGGTGTTCCGCAGAACCAAGTTGCAGCATTATTTGGAGTGAGCCCTAGTACCATCTGCAAACTGAAGGCCAAGTTCCATATAATGGGGGATGTAAGAGACAGGCTGCGTAGTCGGAGTCCCAAGAAGTCCATTTCCTCATCCTGTCAGCACTTAGGAACTTAGGAACTACTTAGGTAGGCAGTCTTCAACAGATATGCAGTCAAGATCTGCAGGACGAAATAGCCGACGGCTCTCTGCCCAGACAATCCGGAACAGACTGCACGCAGCCAACCTCCGGTCTCATAGGGCTGCTAGGAGGCCTGCCATGACTGCCTTTCACCGCCAGGCCTGTTTGCGCTGGTGGCGGCAACACATGCACTGGAACCTGAACATGTGGAGGAACATTATGTTCAGCAATGAATCCAGATTCTGCCTATGGCAGTTGGATCATAGGGTCAAAGTGTGGAGAAGACACTGCAACCACTCTGCTGATTGCTGCACCGACAGAGTAACATCTTTTGATGGAGTGTGATGGTGTGGGGTGGCATCTCCCTCACTGGAAAAACGAGGCTTGTCATCACTGGAGGCAATCTCAATGCAGAGAGATATCGAGATGTAATTCTGCAACAAGTGGCAATCCCATATCTCCACAGTCTGAGACCTAACTCTATCCTCCAAGATGACAACGCTTGCCCCCACATAGCGGAGTTTATCAGAGACTACCTCCAAAATTTGGGAGTGGAGAGGATGGAATGGCCAGCCAACAGTCCTGACCTCAACCCCATTTAACACTTGCGGGATCAGCTTGGGCGTGCTGTTCGTGCCAGAGTGACCAACACCACCATGTTGGCTGACTTGCGACAAATGCTGGTTGAAGAATGGGATGCCATCCCACAGCAGTGTGTGACCAGGCTGGTGAACAGCATGAGGAGAAGGAGGAGGAGCCAAGCTGTTGTGGCTGTGTATGGTTCTTCCACACGCTACTGAGGCTCCTGTTTGTTAAATGAATACATTGTTAAATTGCCAATATGTCTTGTTTCTTCAGACTTAAATCATCCAATCCACCAAACAAGAGTCAACAGCCAAAAAAAGTTATTTGGCATTGGCAGAGAAGATATGGCAAATTTTTCATGGGTGCAACCCACATACTCAGCTTTGCTGCTCATCCCACAAATGCATGTTCTTTACAAATGTGGCATCATTTAAAAGGGAAATAAACAAGCTTTTCAACAGTATAAGATCTGTTGCCAAGAAGCACTGTTACAACAAAGAAACAATCTACCAAACACAATTTTCCTTACTTTTGTGTTCGGTTTAGATTGTGTTTTTTTTATATGATATATAATATATTTGGGTTGGGGGAAAAAATTGATACAGCATTGTACTGCAAAATTGAACATATTGAAAACTTTATATTATCAGATAAAACAGATGTTGACAAAAAAAAATTCATCCTACTTAGAATTTTAAATGATATTTTGTTATGGATTTGGCCAACTTTAAAGAGGGCTACCACAGACATAAAATGAAATATGTTGACTCCTATGAGTTTGTATCAGCCTTTAAAAATCCAGTCTTACATTCCACCAGAAATATGCTTTTTATTTCCTCTAACAAGTCAAAGCCCAGCATCATTTACACCATAAGTCCATAAACATATATCCACCAGAATGTCTGTGTGCGCGTATGTGTATGTGAGTGTGTGAGTGTGTATGTGTTTCTACATGCTCACGTCCTTGCCGCGGATCTGTTCCTCAGTGAGCTGCACCTCTATCAGAGGTCTGACGGTGGTGAAGAGCTTCCACCATGGCCAACCTTTAACACCACGATTTTTCTTTATGTTCTTCTGGATGCAGCGGATAGCCAGATCCTGGATCTGTCACACACATACAATAATATTAGAAGGAGGGATTAATTGATTAATTAATCAACCAACATAATTTGGTTAGTTTACACCTGTAAGAGCATTAACAGGTCACTGCTGATGGATGCACTGTTTTTTTCAGAGTGGTCAAGTGCCAATGTAACAGCAAATCACTATCAAGAGGTACATTGGGACAAGTGGGTTAGTATTTGGCAGAGGGACTTTTTTGAGCCACCATTTACAATTCCTGACTGTGACAAGGTATTTATTTATTGTACACCACATATGCTTACACTTGCATATTGTTTGCTGGACTTATTTTTAAATAGGTTGAGATTTTTCTTGGTATCCTGTAATGCGGGTCATTCCTACTGAATGTTAGAATTTTCACTTGTGGATCTACAAGCAAATATGTGGGAGGGTAATAAATACATGTTTCGGGGGTAAAAAAAAAAATGTTTGTGCTGACATTGGCTCCTTCAAAATAAAACATTATGAGCACATCTAGAATTTTAAGTCTACTAGAAATGAGAATCTTGACTGTACTTCAATTCAGACTCTCCAACATTGCTTCCATTTGTAAAACCAAACCAAGACAACATTTTCTTCAAGAAAGGAGATGCCTTATAACATGGCAAAAGAGAGGATTAGGCAGTCACCAGCCCTGTATGATCACATATGCCTCAAAATCATCAGCAGTTTCATTTACTTTGGCAAAAACTTGCATGTGGTTTGGCTGATGTCTATCAGACAGACTACTAACGTTTTGAAACACAAATTAAACCATCAATGTTACACTGGCAGCTTGTTGAAGAGGCATTAAGAGATTTTTTTCACTAACTGCAGGTAATCTGGAGGGCCATTCATAACACACAATTGGGACAAATTGCTCTCTTCAGCAAAGACTGGCATGACTGGGAGGTCTTGATGACAGAAATGTTACTCATCAGAGAGGATTTACAGGGGAGATGAAAAAATCTTTTTCAAACATGGAACCCAGGATTTATTTTTTTTTTTGCAATCTTCATGTCACTCGAAACGTCAGCTTCCATTTTCAGGTTTGGAGATCAGGAATGACCCAGTTACAGAGAAAGCTAAACTTCTGACCATGAAGACCAGTCACTGGTTTAAAGCTGACTGAGGGCAGGGAAAAGATCTGTGGCAGTAGCGCAGCGGGATGAAAGGAAAACCCAGCAGCCTTGAAGAGTAGCTTGAGAAATACTGATCTGGGCCATTTCACTCTAATCTTCTTCAGAACACTTTTATAAACTTTATGTCCGATTCCCACACTCCTCCTGATCTGGACGTGAAAATACTCTTTCTTTTCCGCAAGCTTCCACTCAACAATTTTAGGGCGACTTTTCTTGATTGAGGTTGATTTAATGTTACTTTTTCTTATCAGAGACAAATCATCTTTTCAAGAAGTTGTAGTAGATTAGTAAACTAATTTTAAGTTGTAAATAGTAATCTAATTTCAGGTAGAGCTAAGAAGAAACAAGTCTGAGAAGTCAAAGGCTGTCATACTAATATCCACCTTTTAAAGAAAACTAGACTGATTTGCTTATTTCAAGAATCAGAGCTGTTCTGAAATTGTGCTAGATGAAGATAACACAGCAAATATTTGTCCTCTTCTTTTCATTTTGGTGACCTGTTAATGGCAAAGTCTTCACAGCGGGACAGTTCTACATTTAAGTTTATGATATCGTCCTAGTCGGATTTAAGGCACATTGCTGCACCAGTATTACAAAAAATGACACTATTATATATATGTATAAAAAATGTATTCTCACACATATTATACAGAGTTGACATTCACTTACTATTGTACTTCTTCTGCTGTGGCTCGTGTCTACTCTCTACAAACAGGAGCTACTGTGCGTAGTGACGTCCTGGCAGAGGGATTCATGTCATTCAGTGTGTTTACATGACCATAAGTAGGTGGGTTACTAAGGTAATCGGAGAACCTGTTTACATGTAACCCGGTTACTGTACATCTGCATATACATGCAGCAGCTCAGTAATCAGATTTCTCCCTGACCTCTGACCCTGTACTGCAAGCATGGCTCTCATATTTTATCTAACATAAAACGATGGATGGAATATCTTGAATATGAAGATGCACATCACTCCATGAACAATCTCTCCTTTCATCTACCTACTCTGTTGTTACTTTCCCTGTGAAGTCGTTGTCCTGCACAAGCTCACATGCAAACAGCCCATGGGGGTACAGGGAGGGCGAGGGTGAAATTATTCCTTTTCTGAATTGAGGATCTAGGCATTAAGGGTTTACAGTGTTCAGTTTCTAAGGCCCTCTGAAATAAATCTGTGATTTGAGCTATGTAAGTAAGAGAGTTAGTTTTATTTTACGTTTTGTAAAGCATCATTTATAACTTCTGCATATGCACAAAATATGGCCTGAAAGAGGCATACGGTATTTGCTATGCAAAAGCTATCATCTATAAAAACAGACTTGCAGGAGAATATGTGCACCTGTAGTGAAACTGACCAATGGGTACAAACATTGTGGACACAAGGGAAGTACCTGACACAAATGGTCATATGTACAATGATGGCTCTTATACGTTTAATTTCACTTTATACTATTTCAAGATATAACTGATTGTAAGTCTGACTGCTATAATATCTAAATAAAGATATAAACATAAAGAGTTATAAGCATATGAATAATGTAATGGCACTTGTGTGTGATGTTGCTTTGCGTTTACCACTTGTGGGTGTGTAGACGGCAGGATATAAGGCTGTGCACACATTTACAGGAGACTGTGATTTATAAATGTAACACTGCCTGCAGAATCCTTGTTGGCACACACCATTTTAGACTTTCTCTTTTTTTTTTTTTTTAAAGATAATTTTTTGGGGCTTTTTGCCTTTAATGGACAGTGTGAAATAGGGAGAGAGAGAGAGGGAGAAAGAGAGAGAGAGAGAGAGAGAGAGAGAGAGAGAGAGAGAGAGAGAGAGAGAGAGAGAGAGAGAGAGAGAGAGAGAGTGAGTGAGTGAATGGGGGGACAACATGGAGCAAAGGATTGCAAGCCAAAGTCAAACCCATGACCGCTGCAGCGAGGCATTGCCTATCCACTAAGCTACCCACGCCCCTGCACGTAATTTTTTAGTATGGATCCGACGGTGTCCCCTATAGTGGCCAATCTTTACATGGAAGATGTGGAGAAGAGAGCGCTGACCACCTTTCCAGGAACTGCTCCTAGCCACTGGTTCAGGTATGTGGATGACACCTGCGTCAAAATCAAAACTGAGGAAGTGGAAACCATGGAACACATTAACGCAGTGGACCCCAACATTAAATTCACACGGGAGGATGTCAGAGGAGACGGTCTACCCTTCCTAGACTGTGCAGTCCACATTGAAGAGGACAGGAACCTAAATATCAAAGTGTACAGAAAACCTGCACACACGCACCAATACCTGCTGTTTGACTCTCACCACCCACTGGAGCACAAGCTGGGAGTCATCTGGACACTGAATCATCGGGCTGAAAACATGCTCACTAGAACAGAGGGGAAGGTGAAGGAACAGAAACACATCAGGGAAGCACTTCAAACCTGTGGCTATCCCAACTGGGCCTTTGCAAAAACCTCGAAAAGACCCAGAGCAGACAGAGAGGAAGAGACACAAAGATGTAACAACATTGTCATTCCTTATGTCGCAGGAGTGTCTGAGAAACTCTGGAACATTTTCAACAAACACCACATCCCTGTGCACTTTAAACCCAGCAACACACTGAGACAGAAACTTGTCCACCCCAAGGACAAAACACCCAGACATAAGCAGAGTAATGTAGTGTATGCAGTTCAGTGCAGCTAGGAATGCACAGATTTATACATGTGCACAGCTTGGCCAGGGAGGAAAGATGGTTTAAAAGAAGCCATCTACGTCAAGCTGGAACGACCATTGTTAAACAGAGGGGGTGGCTTACGACACTACTTATCCCCCACCTACAATGCAGTCTTTGGATCCCTCCCCTGGCGGCCAAGTGGGTCAATGACTCACATTGTGACCTTAACGACTCTGAAACTAAGAGCTCACATGTGACACCTATGACTCTGCAAGGGTTCCCACCCGGTTTAAAGCCTGCAACTTTGTACCAGTCGTTTAGAACTGAAGAAGCTTCTTGGATGAGAGGTGAAACGTCTTCAAGTCCAGTTGCCTACGATATTGCACTTATGATTACCATGACCTGGATGACTAAGAATCTTCACCGACAAGTATGGATCCGACACATTGTTTTATAAATGAGGCCCCTGACCTTTGTGTTTTAGTTGCAGTGCCAACTGTCAGACTTGTGCATAAAGCCTATAGCAAGGTTTCAGTCTGAATGTAGCTCAAAACCATAGACTGTATATAAAGATGGACAATGTGTCTCCACTTCCTCCCACTGTACAAAAATAAAGCCAAAATATCCTGGATGCAGCCACTGCCATCTTGCTCTGGTGACATAATTTGGAGCCAGAGTCTGTGCAGTGGCAATCTCTACTGGTATCGAGTTCCAATCCAAACATCTGTCCGACCTGTCCTGAGTAGCGCCACTGATAACAAACATATCGATTGGCACACATAGGTGTCAATCATGACATTAAACCCAGATTAGTTATAACCAAATATAGCCATATTCTAGATCTTTTGGCTTCACTTTTGGGGAGCTGTAGTGTTGTCCATCTTTGTTTACAGTCAATGCTCAAAACATAATGAAAATATGTAATTTCTGACAGATTCATGTGTTACTGTGTTGCTCTTTACTCCACACATTCTGTACCTGATGTTTTTGTCTGCTGCTACTTAAAGTCTCCTCAGTAGACACTTAAGTTAAATATACATCATGATTTATTTGCTACTATATTGCATATTACTCTTATCCATACACCAACTTTTCCATCTCAGCCAAGCAGTAATGTTTTTTCAATATTTCTTTTTCTTTTTTTTTTGTCTTGAATTTGCAGCGTTTCCACTCAGGTTCTTGTGCATTAAAGGAGGTGAATGGAGAAGCAGTGTTATGCTGTGGGAGCCCTGACAGACACAAATATGCTCCATTTCTCTGCATGCTTAGCCTACTTACAGTCATACTACCAATCTTGAGGACAGTTAGTGTGTTTGGTTACATTTTAATGCAGCCAATTATGACTCACTAACTGCAGGTAAAACCCACTCATTGTTTGCTAATCAGTCATTAACACCTCCTACATGAATGATATTAATATAATGATGGGGTATGCTGTGGCAGATCTAAACAGTGCCACCCCTAAATGACAGAAGAAGAAACTGTAATGACATGTGTGTGTCTTCCGCTGCCCTCTACCCCTCCTTTACACCTGCATGCACCTAGGAGGGTGTCACATAGGCCCTGGCTTACAAACACGCACACACAAACACAAACACACACACACACACACACACACACACACACACACACACACACACACACAAAGACAAACACAAACACACACACACACACACACACACATCAAACAGCAGTGTCTGCCTGAGCCCACCTGTTCCCAGTCGGAGGGGTGGGGGATGGGGAGGGGGTTCTGTCTTTAGGCAACTATTTAATTAGGCTCAGTGTTGGTTGGCTGGCAGTGGAATCCCCCATGCTCCTTCACTCTCAACTGTTCCCCATGAATGTCAAAGAGATAGAGAGAGCAGAGACAGACTGCAGGGCTTCAAAGCAGCCAGCGGATCTCTTCTATTTGTCTATTCCCCCATGGCGAGGCACAGTCTCTCTTTCACCAGCTTCCCTTCCTTTCTTCCTTTCTCATTCTCCCTCTCACTTATTTCCCGGAGTGCTTTGAACACTGCTCCCCCAGACAGGGAGAGACAACTTGGAGGAAAACAGGAGACGTTCCCCAGAGTTGGAATATAGACTAGAAAGAGGAATAAACTAATTTATTTTGTGTTTTGGCAATAAAAAAAGCTCCTGAATAAATTTAAATCTACATCCTGAGTATATAGACATCCATTAATTACAAAACTAGGAGTTAGCAACAAAACGTTTTAATTAGGTCTGGGCAATATGGAGAAAATCAAATTTCAAAATATTTTTGACCAAATACCTCGATATGGATATTAGGATGATATTGGCAGGATGTAGTGCATGAAAATCAACATCGGCCAACATGCTTTTTCTTATGTGCCTCAGACTGCCTTTTTGGCTTCAGCCAGCTCCTTTCTTGATCAACTGCATATGTCTGGAAGAGCACCTGATTTTTTTAACAATACTTTTTTGACATTCTTTACATTTTCACATTTTGGCATCTCTCCTGACCTAGACTGCAGCACTCCCACTGCTTCATCATATATCTGGCTGTAAGGCATGGTATTAGTCAAATGAAAAAGATAATGAAGTACAATGGAAATAGCTTCTGTTGACCTTCTAATGACTGCAGATGCCAGCATCAGCTCAATTCTCGTATGGCTAGACTTAAAGTCATAATTTGCCAGCAAACCCATTTTGATACTACTTACGGTCAGCATTTTTATCACGGTAGTCATTCAGTGTATTTACATTCATTACCTCTCACCTCTTTTTTTTTTTTTTTTTTGGTGACTTAAATTTTCCTTTAAACACACAAGGGATTCAAAGGAAACTGATATTTAATCTTACTGACATCAGTCTCATTGTTTACTGTTCACTCTCCTACAGCCATATTAGAGCTGTTTACAAACTGATGATGTTCTACTGCTGCTGCTTCACAATAAAATGTCTCAAATGGTGACACATGGGGGGGCTTTTATTGTTAAACTGTCACAGGAAACACTACTGAATGCAGTTAGGACTCTCCATGATTGTTCTTCAACAATGCCTCTATAAAACGAGAGGAGACTGTTTTACATCAGAGGATTGGTTTGTATGTTGCAGGTAGTAATGGAACAAGAATTCCTTCTTGGCCACAGTACGGAGGTGTTAGATGAAGAGCTACACGGGACAAACTACATACACTGATCAGCTGCAACACTGAAACCTCTGACGGGTGAAGTGAATAACATTGATCATCTGGTTACAATGCAATGTTCTGCTGGGAAACCTTTGGTCCTGGCATTTATGCGGATGCCACCTGACATGCTTCACCCATTCAAATACTGTTGCAGACCAAGAACGCCCCCTAGGCAATGGCACTCCCCAATGGCAGTGACCCCTAGAGCAGGACAATGTACCATGCCACACTGCATAAATATGCTCAGGAATGGCCCAAGGAATGTGACAAAGAGTGCACTGTGTCAAGTGACCTCTAAAGTCCCCAGACCCCAATCTGATTGAGCATGTACCCCACCTCAAAACCCACATTATTCAAAAGATTCACTGTCAAATGCAGAATAAACAAAAGGGATAACCCTCGCAGTTAACTAACTACAACTTTCAACTGTACATGAAAATCTTCATGCTGTTGTCTTGGCTAGGAATGCCTTGAATGGGACTATTTCTGGTTAAATTTAAAAAAAAAAATCCAGCTCACCCTTATGTATAAAATAAACGATGTTGGAATGAGGGGACGGAGTTGTCTCAGCTTTAAGCTGGCATAAGAGGTAGTCACAGTGCCAAATCAAAGTTAGCAGAAGTTAGCAGCTACGGCAAAGAAGGACAGCAGCTGAAAGTAGGGCTGGGTTGAAATATTCGATTCATCTGATTAAATCGATCTCCACTGGAATGACACAATATTGATTCATAAAATCCAAGATTGATCTTTTAATATACACTTTTTACCCGCAGATGTGTGGAGTTTTAGCCCTGTTTATCTTGCCTGTAGTAAACCAGCCGCTTGAGGGACTGTAGTATTGAGAAGCTCTGACGTTACCGGCTCTTTAATATGTAAATGATGGCTGTTAGTTCACTATTTTACATTTGGGTGTAATTCATTATCATGCTGCAGCGTCTCCTGCTGTCTGTGCGTCCTGGCTGCTGCGCCACTTTCATATACAAACACAGATACAGAGAGGTGAAGATAACGTGAGCTGACAGCTACGCTGGTTACTGTGTGTGCAATAAAACCTCCACGGGGGAAAAAGCCAATACTTCATCGATACATCTGTTCAGCAACAATTAAACATGTAGAAAAGTGATATTTCACTCTGGTCTGTCCGAATCTCTCATCCACCGCCGCTAATATTATGTTATGAACAAGCACAGAGCGCTTTCCATCTAATAGCAAGTTGTTACTAGCAAGCTAAAACAGCAACTGTTTATGTTGGACAGTTTAGGTCAGTGTGTCTTAAAACTTACCAGTGGTCATGTGACCTGTGGTCATGTGACCTGCAGGCAGTGAGTCTCCTCAGCAGCAGAGACGACAGGAAGACTGATACTGACTGACCGTCTGTGTTCTTTATTCTTTATAAACTTCCCTCAGTATTGTGATGTCAGGAATATGATTTATTTGATTGACATTTTTATTTTGTTTCAAGTGAGATATTGGGTTGATACTGTGACTTTACTGATTTAATATTACTGTTAATGCTCTAGAAACAACATTTGGTTATAAAATATTCAGTTTTATTCTTGTTGTGTTTTTATTCTTTTAAAAAAAATAATTCCTTGTAAATGTTACACTATTGGTTCTCCGAGAATCTCTTTCACATACTAGCAAAAATTGGTATTGTAACTGATAAAATCTCAAATCGAATCGAGTCGAATCGGGACCCCTTGAATCAAAATCAAAACAATCAGGAAATCAGTGGCGATACCCAGCCCTAGCTGAAAGTGTCAGCAGATTGGGGAGACAGTGAGATCCAGGATTGTTATTGTTTAGAGAATGCTACCCAATGGCATGTTATATGTCACACCTGTCATACCTTTTTTGTGTAACACTGGCATTTGGTTGTGTATAAAAAGCAAAGCTTGTGTAATGACAGTACTTCCTTGCCACCCTATCGCATGATCTATGTGTAAAAAGGCTAGAAAGAAAGAAAGAAAGAAAGAAAGAAAGAAAGGGATTCAAGCTGCAAACAGCCTAATTGAGCCTAAAAGTTTATCACCAGTGTAGGAGATAACATCTCCTAGGTAGGAGATAAAACTAATGTTTGGCCAACAAAAAAAAAATTCATGTTGCCTCTTTGGGCTTCAGTATTTTTACTGCTTTTCACCAAAAACAAAAACTCACCAGGAGAGCAGGAAGTGAAAATCCACAGAGCAAACTCTACTAAGCCTTGAGGAGAAACTTACTATAAAGAAGCATACAGAGGTGAATTAGAAAGTCACTAAATTGTGAATGTTTTCCTGTTCTCCATCTGATACTGCCTAAATCGTACAAAATGTAACAAGTAGTTGCTTGCAATGGTCACAAAGAAATAAACCCAATTCCAACTTCATCAATCACATGAGAGTACTATTTACACCAAGAGATGAGGCTAAAACTGAGTCCTCTGGGGGAGACAGAGTAGTCAAGTGAAACCCAAATGCCCTTGAAAAGTAATTTTAGTTGGCAGCCCTGAGCCCAGTGCAGGAAGAAAGAATAAACTGAAATGGTAATAAAAGGAGGACGGGATCTAAAGCTTAATCTCTACCCAGTCACACGAGCACACACACACACACACACACACACACACACAGACACACACCCACATACACACACACATTAACTAGATATACAAAATCTGTGCACCAAATGAACGGTGTCTACATGAGAAAACTTCCAAGAGCAACATCAAAACTTCTGTGAAGTAACACACACAGAAAGTCAACAGATCCCCACTGGCATCTTCAAGAGTCAGTCAGCGCACGCCAGCAATGTTTTCCACTTGTCAGGCTCACTCTGGTGGAACAACACACACACACACACACACACACACACACACACACACACACACACACACACACACACACACACACAGAGGCAGGCACACACACAGGCAGGCAGGCACGCACACACACACACACACACACACATACACACACACACACACACACACACAGTCAGGCACAGGCGCGCACACACACACACAACCAACAGTATGCAGGGAGAAGAAAATAGCAAAGAAAAAATCCTTTACAAGGGCAACTTGTGAAGCACAAGCACCCAAAAAGCTCATTTGGCTACAATGCAAACGCATCTCCTCTGGTGTGGACATGTTTCATTTCACTATGAGCAGTCAAATAAAGCTGAAATGTCATTATGGTGACAGGATAAAACACTCATCCACCACCACCACAGGGAACAGGGATCATAGCCTGACAATTTTTCCTCCAGCCTGACCGCGAACAGAGCTGGCATCGATTGCGGGTGGGAAGCCAGTGAGGGATGATGTCCTTGTTGCTGCACTAGTGACTCCTACTGGCTGGTCTGTGTGGCTCTAGAAAGGGGGCAGGAACCACTGAACATATACCTCTTTTCAACAGTCATGTCCTGGCTTGGCTTGGGCCGTCAGCATAGCACAGCAGGGATTTGCATTTCCATTTCAACAGAGCTAACCACTTCAAGGTGTGTCTTTAACTAATGAAGGATGTCTTGAGTGATAATGTTCAAAAGCAGCAGGCTGATCCACAGCTCAAGTGCCCTGTTATTTTTGCTGCATGTGTTTTTCCACAGGTAAAAGAAGTTTACCTGTTGGAGGTGAACTGTTTGCAGAGCTGCAGTAAGAGCCTGTTGTTTGCAGCTCTTCATGAACTTCTCACTGTGGCTGTTTCTGCTTTTACTCTTTCTTCCTGCAGTGACTTGCCTTTATTAAAGAAAAGCAGCCAACAAAGTTCCGCTAATTCAGTAATAAACACAATTCATTTCCTATAGATTGTTCACAATAAATAATAATTTCCTGCTGTGAAGCAGCAAAATAAGGAAATGTTGAGTTTTCAAGCAGCAACTTCACAAAACTTCTAATGCAGCTGATAGGGAACATGAAACAGCAAAATAAAGCAGATATCTAAAGTACAAGCAGGATGCAGGAGAGAAACTAAAAATGCCTTTCTCTCTGGTCTCCTGCAGACGGAGGTGAGTACACACTTGGCTTGCTTGAAGGGGAGAAGGGGGTTGTCAAGGGTTGGCTCCAGTTGGGGAGATGTCACCACTACCCACTTTAGGGCAGGCGGCCCAGCTTTTGAACTACTCTGGGAGGGTCCATCTCTGAGGTAGCTCGGTGTGGCACAGCACGTCTGAACTGATAATGGAAGCAAAAACCGACGCTGCATGGTTTGACTCTGTGCGACCAAAAGTGATAGTGGAAAAGCTTCAATAGTGTGCGTATATCCTGGTCAGGTCAGTTGAAAAGAGACAACTGGCTGCCTGCACCTCTCTTTCTGTGCAGTAATACTGGAAACTGGCCCCAGCCAAAGCAATTTAGTCAGATTGTGTAAATAAAAGAGTTTCCTTGTAAACAGAACAAAAACAAAAGTTATGCTTGCATTCAGTATAAATAGATTGTGTGTATCAATCATTTGCAATCCAGTGTGCAAGTGTGTGTAAATGTTGGATTTCAGCTTGTACAAAACAAGATCACCTTTACATTGTCTTTATATTTATATGGTAGCTTTTTATGCTGTATTTTACGTATTTTATGAGGGTTTACTACTGCCAATTTTGTGCTCTCTTAAGAATTCCCAAGTGTTCTCCTGAGGCCACAGATATGCAACAGTTTTGAGAACTTACAGCCTAAATGCCGCAACAGCTGCAACTCTGTCTTTCATC